>CM021109.1:631618378-632000076 GCA_007115665.2 Sequoiadendron giganteum
ACATCTCTTATAGCTATTAAACACCTTTACATTGAAATTTGTTCCTGGTTACATATGACCTACACTCCATACCTTAAGATTCAAGTGCGGAAAAGGATTTCATAATTTGGCTTTAGGTTGTGTGTGATGGGCTTGGTGCACCTGACTGTGCTCACTTCTAACTTGAGCTCTAAAATCAGCTAGGTCCTTATAAAGGTGTTCGAGTAATATCATGTTTAGTGTTACACCTCATGCACTCACCATGTTAATTAGTTTAATGCTTATTAAAAAATAAATTGTTGGGTTTTTCCCGTGAAAATTTGGGCATGACAGACCTATAATAGCTAAACCATTAAGAAGTTGAAGATGATGTGAACTAGTGATTTGTGACAATTTATGTTTAGATTCTAATATATATATATATATATATATATATATATATATAGAGAGAGAGAGAGAGAGAGAGAGAGAGAGAGAGAGAGAGAAATAAATCATGAATCTTTCAACATCTCCTTTAATAACTAGTTTTAAATAGAAAACAACATTTTCAAAAAGTAATGTTTGTATCATACAACATAATTTTTTTCTACAGAGGATTAACTTCTAATTTTTAAAATATAGATTCTCAACATCAATATTTAGGGAAAGCATAATTTTTCATAATTTTTTGTTGCATATTTTTTTTGAAAATTAATTTTTGAAGTCATTATAACTATAATTAGGACATACGTGTGTGTCATACAACCTAACTTGTTGTGTATATATCAAAATCTAGTTTTTCTATTTTGGGTGAAAAAAGGACATCAATACAATGAATATTTTTTGAATTTTTTTTACAATGTTTTAATATTTTTCCAGCTCTACACAACAAAGAGCCTGATTTTCAAAGAAAACCCTATGTTTAGTAAAAATTAAAAATGAAATACACGATAAAATGAAAATAAATCAAAACTATACTTTTTATACAACTCATTTCAAGGGTTACAATCTTACAGAATATAATTTTTAAATGACGTTATTTAATCCCTCAAAAGGTAAAGAAAAAGTGGTTTTTTGCCAATATTTTGATAGGTGCAAAGGATACTCCATTGTGGGTATGATTTAATACTAGAGGGGTTCTATCCAAAGGGGTTTGATCTAAAAGGGTATTATCTATCCCTTTTCAATTAAAACCCTTTAGATGGAGCCTCTCAAGACTTAAATCATTTATTTTTCTAAAAATAGTGATTTCAGACAAAAAATGACACGTCTCAAAGTTGAGACACAGTATTGTGCTAGCACCCAATGGTGAGATCAAACAATATTTCCATCTCTAATTTAATATTGTATCAACTCAAGTGGGGATTATATGTTAGATACCAAACATTAAATACTACTACTAATTAGTAATAATAAAAATATAGAAGAAAACAAAATAAATAATCAAATTAAACAATGAGTTATAAAGGTGTGTATATTCACACAAAGTATTCACCATGTATAAATAATAGAAATAAGAATCAAGTACATCATCCTGTACATAGATTGAACTATGATTTCAACTTACCTACCATAACTTCATCACGATTATTGGATAAGTTATTTATATAGCACTGGTATAAGCTACCAAATCTAACCATACCAATGAGGGCTTGTTAATGAAATGTGTCATGTAGGTCAAGATTTTCACTAATGCATGAAAAAGGTTGCATTTTCTGACATCTCCCATAGTGAAAGTATTTATCTCCTATGCATGTCCTAATTGTTCACAAGTTTTGTCCATATGGAATATCAATTATTTAAACCCAATTTTAATTCAGGTAAAGGTGGTTACTGATGCAAACATTAGATTGTGGGTTCCAATGTATCTCATAGTGAAACTTTTGTTCTCCTAAGGTTGATCTAATTGCTCACAACTTTTTTCCACATAGAATAGCATTTACTTAAACCTGATTTTAATGCAGGTCAATTTTGTTGCCAATGCAAACACAAGGTTGCAAGTTCTGACATCTACCATAGTGAAAATGTTAGTCTCCTATGGTTTTCCTAATAGTTAAGAGCTTATATCCACATGGAATGCCATTTATTTAAACTTGATATGAATGCTTGTATTAAATAACCAAACAAGAAAGAGAATCTAAATTGCCTTTTATTTCTTTCAATGCTATTTAATGCATCATCCTATAACCATTCAATATCTTTGTTATCGAGATTTCTTGCAAACTATCCAAGTCCAGTAATAAATGATACAAAAATCAATAATGTATTTCTACTAGAATCTACTCATACATGAAGATCAATGCTTACCTATGAGGAAGACGAGTTTGTCCAAATTTATTTTTAATATACAAATCCAAGAGCAACTAAAATTTTCAAGTAAAAAGATACTAGTAATTAGCTTTAAGAAAAATCAATTCCATTTTCTTGCATGTTAAAATTGTAATCATGGGTTTCAAATTCCTTAAAAAATTAAGTTCTTCAATAATGTCACCTCAGGATCTTGCATAGCCTATGTAGTTTTCTCCCATATTAGGGAATAGTCTTTGTATGCCATTAAAAAAAAAATTTGATCCCTGAACTTGTAATTTCAATGCATAATATATAAAAAATGATCCATAGCCAAATCTCTTTGAATTACCTAGCCTATGATTTTTGCCCTTGTTCCAAGGTACCTTTCTTTTATTTGCAAGACCAATTTTCTTTCTCATTGTACTCTCCTTGTATTCTTTTGCTGCAACATCTTCAAATAATAACGAACTAGTCTAATTTAATCATTGCATTTCCCATTAAGTTTTGATACTCTTCCCTACCCCATTTTGTCATTGCAAAGGTACTTTCATGTGATCTAAGTACTAGAATAGCTTATGTAGAAGAGGAATTTAGTAAAGGATGCACATTGATTATTTGTGAAAAATTCCCTATGACATAATTATCCTTGATTCTAGTCAATCCAATCACATTGTCTAGAGTAAAAACACAAGGAAGAGAGGGAAGCTTGGGATTTGAACAACCAATTCAAAAAACATGTGAATTTCTCTTCCATTATAAGGAGAATCTCTTGCCCTTCATAGCAGAACAATTTTATTTGAATTGTGTTTTAATGCTCAATTTAGGAAAGAATGATTGTAAAAGAGCTTTGGTGCTGAAGAAATCCACATATATTTTAGATTGACATCTGCCCAACAATGAATCAAGAATGGGTCAATAATAGACTCTAAAGCCAAAAATATTAATAAGAAAAGAAACCACTCTGAACTGGATTTTTTTTTTGAGAAAATGACTATTACATGTGATTCAAAAGTAGCTCATAAGAGTTCACAATGTCATAAAAATGTCAATATAGTTTATAAGCATTGTTGAATGAGACCATAAAAAATTGGAATAAGATGCTTTTTTCAAATATTTCTTATTTGTTTTTGTAAAATAACTGTTATATGTCAACCCTTTTGAATTGTACCAAATGAAAACATCATATAGCTTCCAATGCCAAATAAAAATACATTTGGCTATATGTAACATAAGCTTAATAATCTACATGCAATAACCCTCCCTCTTTACAAAGGATGAAATAACCTTTACTAGTTAATAGAATAGTACTAAAACTCTATTATCTATCGTCATGATAGAATAGCGAGTGTGGGTTTTGAGCCACAATCTCAATTTTTTTTGGAAGCAGTCTTCTGGATTTGAGTCTCTGAGGTGTTGATGTATGGAGGAAGCCTGAAACAATCTTTTGAATTTGGGTCTGGCTCTATATGTAAATAGGTAAGGGAGAAATCTAAATTAGAGTCAATAAGCTACATAAGCCATAGTATAATGAAGCAAGATAAACATTAAATTTATTTTGGTCAACTAGTTCATGTTGCACACCATTTTCTAAAATCTCATCTTATCTATACATAACACTATATAAACCCAAACAAACCACAACTTAATCACTTATGCATATATCTTAATCATGATCATATCTTTAGGTTTGATTCCCTTTCTTGTTTTTTATTTTGATTGTGAGATGGTGAGACTGGGGATTCAAATGTTGAACCATATTAGGACACCCAAGTTTAAAGAAAATATCTAACACCAAGCATATATAGGTTGTTGGAGCCCAGTCAATTCTAATGACCCAGAATTCGTCTTGATTTCAGGACTAACCCAAGTTAAAATTTACTTTATTGCATAAAGCCCCCAACAACTCCAACGTACATGTGGTAAGGATGTGATCTGGAAATTAAGGTCCATTTCAACCCAACCTAAATATATAAATCCTACAACGGTAGCCCTTCTTTATAAGTCTTAAAGGATACACCAAGTGTTTGAAATCTTACAAACTGACCTGCATTTATAAAGCTTAAAGAGTATTACCCATGTTTATTCCAATGTTCACAAATATTTAGTAATGTATTTCAAACTTACCTCATTAATTTTTAACTGTATTCCATATTTCCATATTGCAAATTTTATGAATGTGATCTTAAAGAATAACCCTATGTTTAAAATTATGAAAGAATGTGCCTCATATTCACAAATCTTTAAGATCTTGTTTCAAGATTACCTTACATGTTGTTAAAAGCAATCCAAAAGAAGAAAAAAGTCAACAAATGGTAATTAGAAATACAATTTGTTTTAAATTTGAACACATAAAAAATGGTAATAGAAAAAAAATACAACACAAAATAATTTGGAAATTCTAACATACCTATTTAGGATAGGCTACATATTGGAAGTGATGACCAAACAACAAGAACTTAAGCATCACAAAATCCCTTCCATTTGTTGGCGTACTACTTTTAAACTACCAAATTTTTTCATACTTACTTGATTAACCATGATGTGAATACAATGTAGTTTATTTTTTGTTGTTTGATGATATACATTTTCAAGACAAGGACAACAATAAAACAATCAAAATAGGTAGCACGTTGTAGAGCAGTGAGTAAAAGGGTTTGAATAACTAGACAAGTATATTTTAGGGTAGGCATGAGCTCTATGGGTAATTGAAATGTTGTCATTGCAGGAAACTCAAGTCCATCATTCATTCTAAAGGGCACAAGCTCACACCAAGAAAAAATCAAATCATAGAATTTCAAACTGTAAAATTTCAAACCATTAGATTTCAAACCCTAAAAAAAAGGGAACATTACATGTCAATGAGCCCAAGTTTTGTATGCACACTTAATTAAGCATCTAAAAATATCAAGGTTTTAGTGCTAATCAATTCTTGAGTTCAAGGCAAAAAAATTGCAAGCTTTTAAACAAAAATATTGGTTGCGAGTTAAAGTTTTCTTTTAGGCATGGGTGAGGAATTAGGTTTCTAATAGTGATCTGAAATTTTCAATCAATATAAAAAAATATGATTTAACTACTTATAAGATTTTTGTAGGTAAAAAAGAAAATCATATTATAAGGGAATTTTAAAAAATTACAACATAAAGATTTCCAAATAGTAATAGTAATTAATAAGATCAAAAGAAGAAAAATACAAAGGGGATTTCAATTATTCCACCATCCCCAAGAATTAAAATAATTAGTGATCCAAACAAAAATCGTATTCTTCAAGAACTACAAGTAAGGAGAGTTCAGCCCAATCATTATGAATGAGCTAAAGAAGTTACCTAGGTTTATCAATGACATTCTAGTCGCAGTCAACATCAAAGGCCCATTTAGCTATGCAATTTGCATCAAAATTCTATTCTCTATGAACATGAACAAAGAAAATGGAATCAAAATTTGAGGTGAGATAGAGAATCTACTTAGCAAGAGATGCCAACTGCTAAAAAGTCTCATGTAACTTCTCTTTGTTCAAAAGAGAAAAAAGGATCAGAGAATTCATTTTATAAATAGCCTTCTTCCAACCCAACTCACAAGCTTTCTCAAGTGCAATGAGAATGGCTCGATCCTACATTTGATTATTAGTTCAACAACCCATCAAGTAAGTGAATAGAACAACACTTATAGGTACTTAGGTGAATCAATAAATATATTTAAAGTATATTTTGTAACTTTACAAACACTCTACAAACCTTCAAAATATGAATTTTATTTTATATGTTGCATACAAATCTTCAAATTTTAAATATTTTGTATCATGAGTCTTACCACATTTACATTGTTGATAAAAATAAAGATTGAAAATTTATGCATTTTTTAATATCATAAAGCTAGTGGAATCGACAAACCCCACATGTTTGACATCTAATATTATCGCAACCCTTTATGATCATATTTGTATTTGATATTTTTATAATAAAAAGGTATTTTGATTATTATAATGGGGAAAATTTTAAACCTTACAAATTTCCCCTTAATTTTAGGTTTGATTTAACTAGGTTGTCCTTTATGCAATAATTTACATACAAGTGTGTTTTTGTATATACTAGTAATTCTTTATTTCTAATACTAGTAATTTTATTTGTGTGACTAATTATTTAGTTGTGGTTTTTACTCGATGATCAAATTAGTCATTTATAGTTGTGTTGTAAAAAATTAGCATAATTTAGTCATTTTTAGTTGTCATGACTAAAAGTTTTAGTAACGTAGTCATTTATTTTCCAAATTCTACTAGTGTTTATCTTCTTTTCTATTCTAGAAACTTGCATTTATTTCTTCTAGGCAGTGAGTCCTATTGTATCTAGTGTTGATATTACTTTATATTGTGAGCTAATCCTCACCATGGTTTTTATCTTCTTAGTTTTTCCATGTAAATATGGTGTTTCTTTGTGTATGGTGTTGTTTTGGTTCAATTTATGTTATCTGCTTTCATATTAAATCATTCTAATAGATTAAGGGCTAATTGAATTGATGTAGAATTGAATGTTTGTGAGGGTTTTAAAGTTTTAAGGTATAACTAATTCACCCCCCTCTTAGTTGTCTTGTGCATTCAACAATTGGTATCAGATCAAGGTTCCTTGGAAGAAAGATTAACTGCTTGAGGTAGATCTAGGATGACACACAAGAAATATGTTCCTCCATTTGATGGATCAAATTATGCATTTTGGAAGACATGAAAGATTTCTAGTTTCTCTTGTATTTGAAATATGGAAGTCTATTGAGACTGGATATATTATACCTAAAAAATGGTTCAAATATTGATGATAAGATCAAGGCTTATGAAAAGAAAGGTATGCTCTCTTAAGTAGTCTTGCTAGTTCTCAATTGGTGAAAGGTGTGAATCTAAAAACTGCTAGAGAAGTTTGGGTAAAGTTAGCAAGCATTTATGAAGGAGATGATAAGATCAAGAAAGCTAAGATGCAGAATTTGAAGATCATGTTTGAAACCCTACAAATATTTGGAGATGAAAACATCACAAGATACTTACAAAAGGTGGATGAAGTTGTCAACAACATCAGAGGTCTTGGTGGAGAAATGAAAGAAGAAGAAGTGGTCAAGAAGGGACTCAAAAATCTTCCTAAAGCTTATAGTCATACAATATTTTCTATTGAGGAATTACACAAATTAAATCAATATACCAGAGATTAGTTGTATGGTTCTTTAACTACTTTTGAAATGAGAGAATTTGGTACAAGTAATGAAAAAGTTGAGACTAATTTTAAGGTTGAAAAATATATAAGACTATGGAATTAGATTAGGAAGATCTTGATGATGTGGAAGCAAAATTTGTAAGGAGAATGAAAAAGGGTACTGGTAAGTATAGAGGTAAGTTTCCTTTCAAATGTTTCAGTTTTGGAAAGATAGTTCATTATGCTTCAAGATGTCCAAATATAGCTTTGAATGATAAATATAGGGATAACAAAGGTAATATGATTAAGAAAATTGATTATGGGGATGATGAGGATTGTGAATTCTTGTTCATGGATTTAAAATATGAAACTAATATTGCTAACTTTGAGAGATGTGTAAAGGAAAATACTCTAAAAGTAAGTGCTAATACTGAAGGAAATTTGGTATCTACTTTTCATGCTAGACATGAGAAGAATATTGGATTATTGATAGTGGATTCTCTAATCATATGACCAGTGATAAGATTATGTTTTTTACACTTGAAAAATATATGAAGGAGGAATTTTTAGGTTTGGTGATGATACATCTGCTAAGATATGTGGAAAATGTTCAATTAGTTTGAATGGAAAGCATAACACTGATGATGTTCTTTATGTTAAGGGTTCAATACATAATCTCTTGAGTGTTGGAAAAATGTGTAGAAAGGAATACAATCTTATGTTACAAGATTATGGTTGTGAGATTAGAAAAGGCTCTAGAATTGTGGTTGTTGCTGGAAGGATAGATGAAAATTTCTATTAGCTCAAGGGTGTTGATGGTTAATTTTCATGAATTAGATCAATGAGAGTTGGCTATGGAATAGAAGAATGTGTCACATAAATTTTGATAGCCTAGTGAGAATAATTTCAATTCAAGTTGTGAGAGATCTATCGAAGATTACAAAGCCTATCGATGTTGTTTATAAGGAATCTCAAGTTGGGAAGCAAGCAAGAAGAAGTTTCAAAGTCAAAGAATAATCTTCTATCATATTGTTGGAAATTGTGCACACATATCTTTATGGTCTTACCAAAATAAGAATTCTTCAAGGTGACATCTACTTAATGTTATTGATTGATGATTATTCTATAATGACATGGGTTACTTTTCTCAAAGAAAAATTAGAAGCTCTAGATAAGTTTAAAGAATTCAAAGTTATTGTTGAGAATGAAATGGATATGAAAATAACATGTTTGAGGTTTGAAAGAGGTGGATAATTCACCTCCAATGAGTTTAATATCTTTTGTGAGAATCATGGAATAAAGACGCATTTATCTACCTTATGACTCCTTAGAAAAATGGAGTGGTTGAAAGAAAGAATAAGACTGTTCAAGAAGCTGAAAGAAGAAAATCTACCAAAAGTCTACTAGATAAAAGTCATTCATACTACTTTATATATACTTAATAGAGTGCAAGAAAGAGAAAACAACATAAAGACTCCCTATGAGTTTTGGTATTGAAGGACTCCTATTGTCACATATTTTAGTTTTTAGAAGAAAATGCTATATTAGAAGAGATGAAGAAAACTTGAGAAAGTTTGATACAAGATCCAATGAAGGCATCTTCCTTGGATATTCTACAAGAAGGAAATATTATTATTGCTAAAAAAAGAGGCTAAGAAATATTGTTGAGAGTGCAAGTGTTAAGGTTGATAAAGACCTACAAAATAATTTAGTGATAATAGATGGATATAAATTAGATGAATCTTAGAGAAGAAGAAAAAGATAAAGAAAAACAAGTGTAGTTTGAAGAGGAAGAAACTTCCAAAAAGGTTCCTAAAAATCCTAAGTATGTGCAGAAGAATCATTCTGATGAATAGATCATTGGTGATAAGAGCAATGGTGTACTGAAAAGAAGGAAATTTGTTGAACACATAAATCTGTGTTTACTTTCTAAAGTTGGACCAAAAACAGTGATTGATGCATGAAAGGATGAGTATTGGATCAAGGATATGGAAGAAGAAATAATACAAATTGAGAAGAATTAGACTTGGGAACTTGTCCAAAGAGCAACAAACAAGAATACATGATTGGAACTAAGTGGGTATTGATGAATAAACTAAATGAGAGTGAAGTGGTAAGAAACAAGGCAAGACTTATGTGTAAAGGCTACTCACAAGTAGAAGGAATAGAATTTGAGGAAGCATTTTCTATAATAACAAGAATGGAAGCTATCAAAATGTTTTTGGATTTTGAAACACATAAAGATTTTAAATTTTATCAAATGGATGTGGATTCTACTTTCTTGAACGGAGAATTATAAGAAGAGGTATAATAGAACAACCAAAAATATTTCAATTATCAAATAAATTGGATATGGTCTAAAGATTGAAGAATGTATTATATGGATTGAATCAAGGTCCCAAAGCTTGGTATACAAGGTTAGATAGGGACTTGTTACAACAAGGATTCAATAAAGGTACCACAAATAGAAATCTTTACTTTAAAGTTGAAAAAGATCAAATCTTGATTGTGGTTGTATATGTTGATGATATAATTTTTGGAGGAAATGAAGTTATGTGAGAAATTTGTAGAAGATATGTAGAAAGAGTTTGAAATGTCTATGTTTGTGGAGATGAATTTCTTCCTTGGGCTAAAAATCAATCAGATAGATAAAAATATTTTTATTTCACAATCAAAGTATGTCAAGAAAATGTTGAAGAAATTTGGAATGGGAGATTATAAACCAACATGTACCCCTATGGTTACTAGTTGCAAGCTAAGTAATAATGATGAATCTCTTAAGGATGATTAGAACAATTATAGATCAATGATTGGAGGAATGCTATATCTAACTGCTACTATACTATATATCATGTTTGTAGTCTATCTTGTGGCTATACTTTAAGAAGATACTAAAGAGTTACATGTTGCCAAAATAAACAGGATATTTAGATACTTGAAGGGAACTCTAGATCATGGCTTGTGGTATCCAAAGAATATTGAATTTAATTTAATTGCTTACATATATGCAAATTGGGTTGGTTGAGTAGATGACAGGAAAAGTAGAAGTGGTGGTGCATTATTTCTTTGATGTAGATTGGTGTCATGGCTAAGTAAGAAACAAGATTCAGTTTCTTTGTCTACTTTAGAGATAGAGTACATTGTAGCACCATATTGCTACACACAAGTATTATGGATGAGGCAAACATTAAAGGATATTAGAGTGGTATATGATAAACTAATTTCTATCTTCTATGATAATAAAGTGTGAACCCCTAAACCTGCATATGCATAAGGAAGTCAAACATTGTTAGTGTTAGTTCAAATATGCATGTAACAATGAGGGATTCCCCATAAAATCCATCTATCTAAAACTTAAACTAGGAAATGAAGAACACAATGAAATTTTAACATTTAAATCCTAATTAAGCAAATAACATTATGATCCATTGAGGGAATTGGTGCTAATGATATGTTGCAATTGGCCCTTTCCCAATTCCTAAGTTGCAAATGTTGATTGATTGGAGAAATGGTCAAATCTCCAAAGAGATTTGAGCATAACTTTGGTACAAATGTGAAAATGATAGGAATGGTGAATGAAGATTTGCAAAATCAGTTCTCACTTGAAGAGAGTAACTTTGCATATGAGTTGTGGATGAAGATTGAGGAGAAGAGTCTCCAATTTATAGATTCAAATCTTGGAAGAATGAGCAAGATTGAGCAATGTGGGATAAAAGATCATCAAATGGTATTGTGCCACTTGTCCACATGTGATTGGATGAGGAATGTGCAAGTTTTGGCCAATGTGCCAATAAATGCCATTAGGTGGCATTTCAAACTTGAGAAATGACATGTTGAAGAGGGAAAAGGAATGAATTTATTGTCACTTGGCTCAAGGTCAAGGACATGTAAGAGGCTTTTAATGCCTTGTTGGAAGGACCAAGTCCACTTGGACTTTTTGAATTCAAAAGAGGAATATTCCCTTTTTTGATGCTTTGTGAGGGAAAATAGGAGAATTAATAAATCAAAGTAATTGATTTATTGTGCAAGTTGCATTCTCTAGAGATTTTAGTGAGAAGGGTTAACTTAATCAATGTTTTGATTAATTTAATGAAGAATTAGGTGATGTGACAATTTAGACTTAAATTTATGAATTGATTTAAGTCAAAAATTGAGAGGAAATGCTTTATTAAATAAATGATTTGATTTATTCAATAAAGAAGGGAATGTGTTAGATTAAATCAAATAAGGTTTAATTTAATACAAGGACTTTAGAGATTTTAATTAAATAAAATGATTTATTTAATTAAACAGCAATGTAAGGTTAATTAAATTAAACTGATTAATTTAATCAAAGGAGGTGATAAACTTAATCCAATAAATAATGATTTATTGAATTAAAGGATAGAAAGTGATGAAATGCTTAGAATTTGATCTGAGAGGAAACGTTGTTAGTAACTGGGATCAAGTGTGCCAATACGAACTTGTACATTTTCCATGTCTACATTTTTCCCCTCTTTGAAGCAATGTACCCTTGAATTAGCTCAAAGAATAACTGTTGTAATCAAAGTTCAAAATTTTATCGATTTTCAGATGCCCCACTACTGCCCCAGCGGAAGGATATTGCTGGATATTGCCCCCTCGAGAGATCGGATGAAAATTTTGAATTTTTGGATGATCTCACGAAAAAGATGGCAAGGTGCTTGCCAGGCCAGAAATGCTCCAAAATTCCATAAAACTGCTTTAAAGTGCCAGAAGGGACGCAAAACGACTCTCAGTTGGACGAAAACGGGCTCAGGGGACCAAAACCCAAGCTGGAAGGTCAAATTAGGTCAAAAAACCCTAGTTTTGAGTGGAAATGGCGCAACAACAGCTTCCTAGGCACATGGTGGAGAGGGTTGGACACATTAGTGGCCAGTCAGTGCAGGACCCGTGGTATGTACCCCTATCTATCTTCCAATTTTATCCTTTTACATGCATTAAATAGGGTTAAGGTTCAATTCAAATTGCGCGGTGCCATATGGCACCGCTGAAAGTCCCTTATCACAACCGCGCGGGTCAGTTAGAAAATTAGGGTTTGCGTCAAACAGGACCGCATATGAAAAGTGCACCACGCGGGTCACTTTGTGATTGCTAAAATGAAAAACTGCACTGCACCCGCAAACAGCGCCGCATTTGCCAGTTTAAGGCAAATTTGAACTTTGAAACTTTATTTTTCTAATGCAACTACCTTTCCTGTGCAGGAGGAGCCTGATGTACTCTATTCATGGGAGCATCAATGGCCAGTACTTAGTAGATTAGGGGCTATGCCCAAGTTGATCTAGGAGCACCTTGGTGCCATTGGCCTTTGGTACATTACGTATGCTCCTCCTGTTCAGGCTCACCTAGGCATGCTTACAGCTTTGGCAGAGCGATGGCATAGTAAGACCTCCTCCTTCCATCTTCCTACTGGCGAGGCCACCATCACACATGAGGACGTATGGCACATCCTCCGATTGCCCATTCATGGGACCCGAGTCATCTATGATCCAAATGCTAGCAGAGAGGCCTGTTACGGAGTGATGCAAATAGATGTCATTGAGTTTTGTGATGGTCAGATTGACCTAGAGTTATATCATGACCATGTGCACACGTACCGACTGATTATTGCTGCTATCATCTCAGGGCTTGTGGTACCTAATCGACGGGGCCGATATTTCAGTCCAAGATGGGGACTTGCATGGGATCAGATGGTTCACCAGAGGGAGTGCTTTTTCTGGGGTCCACTACTACTGGCATCCCTTTATAGAGACCTTCACGAGTTTGTTTACTTAGACAGCAGATCCATTGGGGGAGGAAGCACTTTACTGCATGTGTGGGGATGGAAGAGGATCCTAGTGCTTCATCCAGACATCACACCAGTTCCTTTGGAGACAGATGATCCCCTAATTTGGCGGTATGGCGGGGCATTGATGCATTTTTCATTTATTGGTGCGAGTGGTATTTTGCATTGGCGGCGAGTTCTCGATGAGATGAGAGAGTTCCTTTGGAGACCATGGATGGATATTGGTCTGTGGGGAGATGATGTCCAACAGCTCTTCTTCGCTTGGTAGGATAGGCTGATGCAGGGCCGAGAGCATACTATGATTGAGAGGTACCTTCCAGGCAGGGTTGCTCGTTAGTTCGAAGAGGTACAGGACAGGCCCGATGACCAGTATGTGGCCATCTTTGCATGCACTACCAAAGAGACAGCATGGGGCCAGCCCATTTCGACAGATGAGGCAGTGTCCTCATTTAGGCAGTTAGTGGCTTGGCCATGGCCATATGACCAGGGGCCGACAGATGCAGGAGTTATCGCAGCCTACAGGGCATGGTTTAGAGCTCTCTCCAGATTGACAGTTCCAGGCACAGTTGTTGCACGGCGCAGACACAGGGGTCAGGCAGGTGGCAAGGGGCGAGGCAGAGGATGAGGTGAGGCACCTCCTCATCAGACACCTCCCAGGGATGGGGTTCAGCAGTCACCCATCCGAGTAGGAGATTAGGATGGGCAGTTGAGGGTAGATCCCCAGCAGTAGCCAGCAGGACAGTCAGCAGGGCAGCCCGATCATCGAGATGTGCTGATTCAGCAACTACAGGGGCAGATAAAGGTTTTGACTGCAGAGAGAGACCAAGCATGATCCGAGAGGGATCAGGAGATAGGCCAGTGGCGGCAGTTAGAGAGTGTAGCATCCTCATCTTAGGCCCGATCGATTGATATTCAGGATTACAGAGAGGCTATCAGAGAGGCCGAGTACTATCGACATCATTATCGATAGGTAGTGCCATCAGATTGCAAGGTGCCAGACTTCTCATAGCAGACTGGGAGGCGACCAGCAGAGGCACATGGTGAGAGATAGGATGGGGAGGGCAGCAGCTAGCAGGGCTCGCCCGCCTTTTGATCACTTACAGTTTTGCTTCATTTTTGATATACGGGCTGCAGTGTTTTGGCCTTATTGTATTATGTATCTGATGGACACCTGATTTGATTCTGTATTATAACGATGATTTTTGATGATATATATGAGATGATTTGCTCTTTTATGATGTACATGCAAATATGTGAATGCAAATATGTGATGTTTATGAGATGTTCCTACAGTGTATGTAATGAATGCATTTCTTTTTGTATTTCCCATGCTTTAAATGATGTAATGCATATTAATGATGGTAATAAATGGTAATGGTGATGGTTGTAGATGATAATGTATGATGTCTTAAGATGCTTAGAATAAAAAATTTATCCTTCATAACTTAAGATATCGATATGATGCAATGTTTTTTTGATGTTAACTATCTAGTGGATGTAGGATGTATGCATGAGCGATGTTTTGATTACTGTTATAATACCATGTTAGTGTGGAAAGAAAGTAGAAGAAACATAGAATTAATCACTTAGTGAGGATGATGGTGGTGATTTTTCATTTGCATATAGGAATTGAGATTTTCAAAGGGTTAATTGCATTATGTTTGATAACACACATAGGTACACGGCATCAAGGTATTAAGAACCAGGATGGTGTGGTACCTAGTGTGATGGACTTTGACTTGAAATCAGATAGGATTATTTTTGTTCACACTTAGCATACCTATTTTATTCAGGATGTAATTCAGACATTCTAAATATCTCAGACCAAAACACAGAAAAGCAAGCTTTCCTATGTGGTCAACAAGATACTTAAAATATCCTCCCTACAAACCAAACAAAACATGTATAACTTAAGTTATTTTACAAGTGTATCCCACAAGCATAGCAGATAAAAGATAATGATCATTTCCCCCATTCCTTTCTCTCTAAACCTATTTTGTTTAGGCATCATCGAGAGGTCCTTGGAATGAGCGCAAACTAAGATAAGTCAAAAAGACCAAATAAAGTAAATAAGCAAGCTAATGTTCTTCATACCGCTAGCCAAGACTAACTACTGTAAGGGTTACCTAATGCCTATGTCCATTGTAGGAAAGCTTCATCCTAGGACATGTAGTGATCCGGGTTTTGGTGGGACCGATATGGGTGATAAGCTATTGATACTCCAAGTCAACCAACTTGCTTGCTTACTGCTCTAGATTTGAGACTTTGACGATTAAGGTGTTCACTTTGAGACCTGCTAAACTTGCTTCTGACTGACTCACCAAAGGGTGAAAGTGACGATTGACTTTAAAGCGAAATGAAATGGATGCACCATTTTAGGTTTTCCAATATTTTGAGGCTATTTTTTGGTATTTTCACATTTTTCAATGTTTTTGTATTTTCAAGATTTGCGATGAGCAAACTAACTTAAAGACCTATCCTGGGGGTCTCAGGAGCTGATCCATAGATTATCCTTGCCTACGTTATACACACAAAGACCACGTAGTTCGACCGATGGTGGACTGACTTGATGATAAGATGGATGGGCAAACGGATTGCCCCCCTTTTTATTGCTTAAAGGACTGACTTAAGATGCAGATTAGATGGGCAAATGGATTGCCAATGCGACGGATGCCTAATGGACTGACCCTATTGTCTCGGGGGATGATCAAAGATTAACCTTACCTACGTTCAAGCTCAGAGATGACGTAGTTCAACAAGGTGAAAGACTGACAAGACTAAATGAAGATTTTCTAAATGTTTTTGACATGTTTTTGGATTTTGGATGATTTGGATGTTTTTGGAATTTTTGATGAATTTTGAAAAAGATCGTGAGAATATACACGAATCCGATCTGATGTTGTGAGAACGTGCCCCCAGTGTGGTACGACAGACTACTTCGATAAAGGCAGGACAAACTAACCTTAGAAATGCCAAGTAGTTCCATGGTGGAACATGGTGTAGACACCAACGCAGGCTATGGTATGGATGCGAGCGGATGAGTGGATGAATGAGTGATGGAAAGAGTCGTGCAGATCCTAGTAGATGGGGAAGGTGCTTTATTTACGCTTGGTGCCTGTTTTCCATATTTTCACCAAGGTACTTGCCCAAAGCGCCACCAAAGTGGTTTTCACTAGAGGACAATTTTTTTCTTTACTGTTTTCCATCTTTTTCTGATTTTTTTTGGATTTTTTGATTTTTTGATTTTTTTTGTTGTCACCAAGACGCTGTTTGCTAGGTTTTCATCAAGGTAACCATTTTTTCAGGACCTTTTCCGATTGTTTTTGTATTTTCTAGCTCTATACCTTGCAAATTTTTAGGCATAAAACTTTTTGAGGTGTTAACTGTTCATGGGCTCTTGTAGGGGCTCGCCTTCTGGTGTCAAAAACTGATATGCCCCCGATTTGTAGCTTGTAGTGATGATAAAGGGTCCCAGCCAGTTGGGCTCAAACTTTCCCTTTGTATTGGAATTTGGCACGTTCTTTTGGTTTTCTTTCAGCATGAGGTCACCAACTTGGAAAGTGCGTTGTCTGATCTTCTTGTTGTAGCTCCTTTTTAGGCGATTCTGGTACACTTGTAGATGATTAAGGGCATCCATGCACCTTTCATCTAATAATTCTAGCTCATTGAGTCTTGTTACCCTGTATTCCTCATTTGTGATGAGATTCTGCAGTGATATCCTTAGTGACGAGAGCTCAATCTCGATAGGGAGGATGGCTTATGATCCATAGACCAGGGAGAATGGGGTGGCACCTGTTGGCATGCAGATGCTAGTGTGGTAGGCCCATAAGGTGGGATTTAGCTGCAGATGCCAATCACGACCAGAGTCATTGACTGTTTTCTTGAGGATTTTCAAAATGGTTTTATTTGTAGCTTCTGCTTGGCCATTGCTTTGTGGGTAATATGGAGTGGAAAAACGGTGTTGGATTTTGAATTTTTCACACAAATCACGGACATCCTAATTTTTGAAGGGCATCCCATTATCAAAGATAACGGATTGGGGAACATCGTATCAGCAAATGAGGTAATTCAGGATGAACTTGGATATTTCTTTTCCCATGGTGTAGGTCATGGGAATTGCTTCAACCCACTTAGTGAAATATTCGGTGGTGGTGATAATGAATTTGTGGCCATTGGATGAGGTGGGTGATATTTTACTAATGAGATTGAGCCCCCATTGTGAAAAGGGCCAAGGTGTAACAATGGGATGTAGTTCTTGAGCCAGTGCATGAATAAGGTCTCCATGCTGTTGACATTGTAGGCATTTTCTGACAAAGTTGTGTGCCTCTCTTTCCATCGTCGGCTAGTAGTACCCTATTCTCAGCAACTTTTTAGCCAAGGTCATACCGCTTGAGTGTGACTCGAATGTGCCATTGTGTACCTCAGTTAGAGCAGTCAAGGCTTCCTTGGGTTTTAAACAACGTAGCAAGGTTCCGTCGGTACTTCTTCGGAAGAGGGTCTCCCCTAGGATGACAAATCGTGAAGTCCTTTTGACAAAAGTATGTTTTAGGTTCGGGGTGATGTCAGTGGGGAGGATTCCTAACTTTAGGTAGGTGTATATATCATGATACCAAAGATCACCGGGACCAATGAGTTCACATGCGTATTCTGACTCTGGTACCTCGAATGTGAGTACGAGAAGCTATTCTAAGAGGAATTCATGTTTTGAGACGTTATGAGGGATGTCCAATAAGGATCCAACTGTCCCCATTGCATCGGCTGCTCTATTGTTTGCCCTCAGTATTTGCTCAAAAGTGATGTCAATAAATGATTCTTTGAAGCTTTCCACTAGTTTCTTGTATGGTGTGAGCTTGTCATACTTAGTTTGGTATTCACCGTTAACTTGGTTGATGATAAGCTGTGAATCCCCATAGACTTGTAATGCCATGATTCACCATTGTGCTACAATTTTGAGGCCTATGGTCAAAGCCTCGTATTCTGCAATATTGTTAGTACAAGGGAATGCTAGCTTGTATGATCTAGGTATGTAGTCTCCTTGTGGCATGATGAAGAACACACCAGCTCCTTATCCATGTTGCGTGTGAGAGCCATCAAAGTATAACTTCCAGTGGTCTGCTGCACCAAGGTTAAAAAGGGACTCATCTGGGAATTCTGATACGAGTGGGTTATCTGTGTAGAGGGGAGCTTCTGCCAGTTGATCCGTAATGACTTTTCCTTTTATGGCTTTTTGTTCTACATACTCGATATCATGTTCAGATAATATCATTACCCACTTAGCCATTCTTCCTGTAAGCGCTGCTTTTGACAATAGGTATTTTAGAGGGTCTATTTTGGCAATCAACTTGATTTGGTGTGCTAGCATGTAGTGTCTGAATTTCTAAGCCGCAAATACCAGTGCTAGGAAAGCTTTTTCTATTGACGTGTAATTGAGATCATGTCCCACCATTGTTCTGCTGATGTAGTAGATAGCCCGCTCGGTTCCCTTTTCATCATGTTGAGCCAAAAGGGCACCAAGGGCGGCTGTTGTTGCAGAGATATATAGGATTAATGATTTCCCCACAATTGGTGGCATCAACACAGGTGGTGTAAGTAGATATTCTTTTATTTTGTTGAATGCTTGCTTGCATTTGTCATCCCACCTGAAAGCTACTCCCTTGTGAAGTAGGTGTGAATAGGCAATCTGTTTATTTGCCAATTGTGCTATGAATCTCCGAATGGATTGGAGTCTACCTTGCAATCCTCTTAGTTGTTTTAATGTTCTTGGTGCTTCCATTTCAAGGATTTCTTTTACCTTTGCAGGGTCCACCTCTATTCCTCTCATTGAAACTATGTATCCTAGCAGCTTTCCTGATTGTACCCCAAAGACACACTTCTTTAGGTTGAATCTAACCTTATATTGTTCGAGCCTGTCAAAGATAGCACTTAGAGTTGCTATATGGTCTTGTCTCTTCTTTGATTTAGCCAGTATGTCATCTACATAATCTTTGACTGTTTTATGGATCATGTCATGGAAGATTAATGTCATGGCTCTTTGGTATGTAACTCCTGTATTTTTCAACCCAAATGGCATTACGTTCCAGCAGTAGGTGCCCCAAGGACATGTGAATGTTGTCTTGTGTTGGTCCTCTTTTGCAATCATTATTTGATTGTACCCTGAGAAGCCATCCATTAGGGATAGCATCTCATGTCCGACCGTCATATCCACTATCATGTCAATGTTGGGTAGTGGAAAGTCATCCTTGGGACATGCTTTGTTTAGGTCTCTAAAATCAGTGCAGATGTGAATGCCCCCTTTCAGTTTTGAGACTGGCACAAGATTAGATACCCATTCTGGATAGTCAATTGGGTGTATGAAGCCAACATCTAGAAGTTTTTGTAGCTCAATCTTTACAAGCAAGGCTATTTGTGGGTGCATTTTCCTTAGCTTCTGTCTGACTGGTTTTGCTTCGGGGTAAACAGCCAAATGATGAACTACTACTTCAGGGTCCAAGCTTGGCATGTCTACATAGGTCCATGCAAAATTCAACTTTCTTTCCTTTAGGAATGCTGCCAATAGTTCTTGTTCTTCTTCTAGTAGGGATTCTGCGTAGAAGGTGATTTGTGGCTCTGTTTCTGTTCCCAGGTTGACAGGGTTGCACTGTTCTGCCAATACTGCTGACTTCTCCTGATGTAGAGCAGTGAGGGGGAGATTGAATCCTTCATCCTCTGGTGCCTCGGGGAGGTTTTCACCATTAGATGCGTCCTTTATTTTTACTGTTTTATGGTTAGGGAGTGCCACAGTGTGGTTTTCACTCAATAACTCCAAGCTTGTTCTCGATCTTTTTCTTTTGCGACTGAAGGACTCAATCGTCTCCCCATAGTATGCTTGTGTATCCAGTGTGATGTTGAATCCAACATTGTGATCTCCGCATGGGATTGTATCCCTTAGTCCCATGAATTCCGAGAGAGCCTCATCATTTTCGAATGAGTCTAGAATTGGCGGTCCTCTTTGGTCGTGATCGATGAGTTGGGGGTACACTAAGTGGATTTGGTGGGTTCGTTGGATTGGCTCAGTGGGAGAGGTACTAATCATTAACAAGGTGGACTCCTCAAAAAGCCTAGGGAGACCTGCTATGGTATCCTCATCATCACTACTACATACATCAGTAACGTCAAAGATGTAATTGTCGATTGGGATCCCTAAGCAAATGGGTGGTCGAGGGATTGTTGTTACCTGAGGAGAGGACCAGACTACTCTTCTAGGCATACCTATACCACGTAGGTTATACTCGGAGGGGTATAGCCGAGGCCAATGTTTCACATCCTTCCTTTCACCATGATGGGCTCCAACCGTCCATCACTGTTTCTTCCTAGGCTTTCACTCCTGTTATAGCCCATGCCGAACATCATTTGTAATCCTTTGTTTGTTTCCTCCATAGGTAGGGTGGGAGTGGGTCTTTCATCTTGGTATAGAGTGTTTGTGATGTCCTCCTTGTCCACATTCTCCTGACTGAGATCCCCCCAATGGTGGAATCCAACAGGTTTCGTTCTAGTGTGAATAGGTGTTTGAATCGATTGTGGTTGCCCATGTGACCTAGGAGATTGTGGTAACTCTCCTACAACAAAAGCATTTCTCTTCATTCTATAATCACCGAATCCATTGTCTTGTATCATGTTCCTGATCTCAGATATATCGGGGATGGTGGGTGTCTTTGTCGTAGAAGTGGAGGCGAGATTAGCTAGGTCTATGTATGAAGTGGAGGGTCCTTCATCATTTTTAGGTACTTGAGGGATCTTGTAAAACTTGCCTTCCAAGTTTTTGCAGTAGGCGAAAGGTTCGAGATCCCCATGTATAGTAACCTCTTCATTTTGATATGAGAACTTAATGCATTGGTGATAGGTTGAGGCTACTGCCTTCATTCCATGTATCCATGGGCGTCCCAGGAGGATGTTGTATGGTAAATCAAGGTCAAGAACTTGGCAGGTTGTTTCCATGGTTGTTGGCCCCACTTGGATGGGGATCTTGATAGTGCCCTGAGACACTCTTTCCTGGTCATCATATGCTTTTATCGTGATGCTTTTGTTCTTATTGATGGAATCCTCAATGAATCCCAATTTTTTTATGAGTTTCAGTGAACAAATATTAAGACCTGCACCTCCATCTACCAGGACCCGTTTGACTTTCTTTTTGTGGATTAGGACTTGGAGGTGGAGTGCATGATTATGAGATGGCTGCGGAGGGAAATCTTGGTCAGAAAATTTTATGAGATTCGGGGTAATGATGTTACCCACCATAGCCTGAAATTGCTCTGTGTCAAGAGTGGCAGCAATAGTAGATGCAGCTAGTGCTTCATCCAGGATTTGTCTATGGGTGGTGGAGATTTTTAGTAATTCCATGATGGAGATTTGCGCGGGTGTTCTTTTCAGCTAGTCAATTACATTGTAATCATAGGGGATGGCCTTTGTGTTGGTAATGGGGGTCTTAGCAGGTGCCCCATCAATGGTAACCTTTCCACCTCATGTGGTGACTCCATAATCATTGTTGGCTCCCTTGATATTTATGACAGTAACCATCTCGTCGACACATCCGACTATCTCCTCATATACTAGATTAGCACTAGCATACTTTTGCTTACCCTTATTATTCCCTTGGTTATTTCCCTGATTGTTCCCTTGGTTATGATTCGGCATCGGATTCGTGTAGATTTTTAGGTCTTGGTTTCCGGCCGGCTGCTCGATGTTGATGACCTTATCCGCGATGAGGTCTTGGATGATATTCTTGAGTCTCATGCAGTTGGCGATGGTGTGTCCTTTGACTTTGTGAAATTCACATAGGAGATTCTCGTTGTACCATGGTGGTTTGGTCATGGGCTCCGTGTATTGTTTAGAGTTAGAGATCTTGATTAAGTTCTCTTTGACCAGTTTCTTCATGACAGACTCAATTGATTCGCCAAGAGCTGTGAACTTCCTCTTGGGGGGAAACTTGTTGCGGGGAGGTGGTCCTCCTTGATTACTCACAT
This sequence comes from Sequoiadendron giganteum, assembly GCA_007115665.2. Taxonomy (NCBI): domain Eukaryota; kingdom Viridiplantae; phylum Streptophyta; class Pinopsida; order Cupressales; family Cupressaceae; genus Sequoiadendron; species Sequoiadendron giganteum. The sequence goes on from CM021109.1 coordinate 631,640,596, forward strand.
TGTTGACTTGACTGGTGGAAGGTGGTTGTGCCACTACCGCATTAGTCTACACATTATTATGATTATGATTTTTCGGTTGATGATGGTTTTGGGTATTTTGCTTAGGAGCACTGATGACTACCTTAGCGTCGACCACTCCGTCGTTCGTGATATTTTTGTTCCTCGACCATGTTCGAGGTTTATCATTGTAGTTGTTAGACGGGTGGTTATCCTGCAATGGAGTGAATGTTGGTGCACCTCCTCGTGCAGTAAGGGCTCTTTCGATGTTGAGCGCCTTTGGAATTAGTTGATCATAAGATGTGATGCACTGCATTTTTAGGTAGAATGCCAAGTTTTCATCTAGATTGGCTATGATGGTGCAAACTTGTTGTTCCTCTGGCATGGTCCACTTGCTCTGATTGGCCTTGGATCGCCATCTTTGCAAGAAGGATACGAATAACTCTCCTTTTTTTTGTTTGAGCATAGATAGTTCTTCTAAACTGACATCTGCACCCATATTAAAAGCGTAATTTTTAAGGAAAGCCTCCACTATTTCCTCGAATGTTTTAATGCCTGTGGGTAGGCGAGAAAACCATTCCATAGCTGGACCAATCAGGCTTCGGGGGAAGAGTTGCATTAGATACGTGTCATCATATGCGACTTCCATGCAGTGCACCTGAAATTCCCTGATGTGGTTTTCAGGGTTGATCGTTCCATTGTATTTATCAAATTTGGGGATCTCGAATCCCTTTGGAAATGGTACCATGGTGAGACTTCTATCGAATGGATAAGGGCACAAGTTGTTTGGTGTCCTTGTGGTTTTTCCTGCTTGCAAGTCCAACACTTGCTGCGAGAGCAGTTTGATTTGTGTTGCGACATCCTTGCTTGGGTAGGGGGGTGGGATGAATGAGTGGTGAGGTGTTTGATGGGTGCGTGTGGTGGGAGGAGTACTAGTGGGTGTTTGCTGCAAGCTTGGCTATGCGTTTAAGGCTTGTTGGTAAGCCTGCATTTGTGCCAGCAATGCTTGTTGTTGATCTTGTTGTTGTTGTTCCAATAGCGCTTGTTGTTGGTCCATCTGTTGTTGTTCCCATGAAGCCTACTATTGGTCAAGTTGATGTTGAGCTAGTAACACTTGTTGTTGGTCTAGCTGTTGTTGCGCCAACAATGCTTGTTCTTGGTCGAGCTGTTGTTGGGCCAATAAAGCTTATTGTTTAGCTTGGTGTTGTGCCTGAAAGTCTTGCAGGGCTTGTTGGTAGGCTTGTAGGTGGATTGCTTGAAATTTCCCTTGGTATTGAGCTTGTGCCTGTTGTTGGGCTTGAGCTTGAGCTTGGGCTTACTCTTGAGCTTGTGCTTGGGCTTGAGCTTGAGCTTGCGGTTGGGACTGGGCTTGGGCTTGTGCTTAGGCTTGTTGCTTTTGCTGGAGTACTCTTTGTTGGTTGGCCTTTTGGAAGGTTTGGATTAGAGTGGTGAATGAATTTGTTGTGTTGGCTTTCGATGGGATTGGTGGTGGAACAGGAATCATGCCAACTGTCATGGCAGGTGGAGGAATTGTGGTGGTGATTGTGATTTGGGTTGTCGGAGGGGTGTTTGAGACAATTGGTCCTTGAGGAGGCATGCTTTGGGAGATTTGAGGACCAATAGATGCATTAACCACGGTGACAGGAATAGTTGCGATTTGTTGTGAGGATATGGGCAGAAGAAGCAGGTTCAACATGGTGGTCAGATTGCTTGGATTGGAAAAATATCTGCTGGGTAAAGGTGGAAAACCTATTCCAAGAGGTGATGTGGATGCAAAAGGAAGCGGGGGAAGGGATGATGCACCACTTTGGAATGAGAAAGGATTTATAGCTTCCGTTGTTCCAAACAAGCCAACTTCCTCATGTGGTGGGGGAGTTGGTATGTTTAATTGATAGGCTGGTGTGGCGTGAAATGAGGATGAACCAACAGGATTATGAAATGTAAGTGGGACATATGGGTGAGATGGGTTTTCCAGAATAATTGTAGCTTGTGTGGGGGTGATGATTGCTTCTTTATTAGCCACAAGGCGGTGTTTTTGCAATTCCTGGAACATGGAACTCCCCTTGTTCACATTCGGTGAGGTTGGTGTGACAATTGAGGTGGTGCAAGGTACTTCTTGATTGATGTTTAACAATGGGGATGTATCTATACTAGTGCTCATGTTAAGGTCAGGAGGGGGCATGACCCCTCCTCTTGCCATTGAATTTATGTATTTGTACATAGCACTAACAATTTTGTGGTTCTCTGGATTTTGAACCATTTCCATGATTTCATTTGGTGTCATCCCCATGTCTTCATTTGTGTTGTCCTCTTGATGACTCTCCTCTTGAGGATTTTTTGATGATAAGGGAGAGTTGCTTGGGGGATTGCTTGATTCCGCTAGGTTCACTTCAGTGTTTAGATGACTCATGTCCATAGAAGCTTATATTTCTCTGATATTCTCCATGTCCTTGTATTGAGATCTTGTTTGGACCATAAAAAATAGGGATTTGTTCGATCCTAATCCTTTAGGTCCAAAAGAGAAGAACTAGGGAAGCTAAAAGATCAAAGATGGTGATAATGGTGAAGGGTTAAAATGAAAGGGATGAGTGAGTGAAACCTTTTTGAAGAAATTTTTGAAGGTATGTGCTAAACTTGTAAGGGCTTTTGATTTGATCGATTGTGATAATTTGACTAGATGCGTTAAGTCAAACAAGATTGTTTGTGAAGTTGTTTTCCCTAGGAAGTTGTGTTATCCTAAGGGAACTTGCACAAATGGATGAATTGACAAGGTGTGTTATGCCAATGCTTTTGAGAACTAATAGACTTTAAGAAGTTGTGTTATCTCAAAGAAAATTTGTCCAATGGTTGAGACTATGTTGGCTAAGTGTGTTAAGCCAAGGTATGATGATGTTGATTTAGCCCTCTAAGTTTAGCATGATGATTGATTCTAGAGTTCTCAAAAGGTTTGATGATGAAATGAGATTTGGCTGATGGAGGAATGGATGACAACTTTGATCTTGAACCTTAACCTAGATGTGACTCTCTCTACAAAACCTTGGTATTGAAGAACATGCTAGACTTCCTATGGGAGAAATGCAAACCTTTGAAAAAGTTTGGGATTTTGTTGACAATAAAATGCATACAATGCGGGATTGTTCCTTGAGGCATTTTTGTAGAAATTGTATACAATTCTCTCCCTCACTTCAAGGAGCATCTCAAGGCATTGCTCACGGATTTTTAGACTCACTTTCTTGAACTTTGGCTTTGGGATTTTAATCTTGTGGGAAATCATTGGAAACAACACATGTGAATTCAATTTGTCTCTTTATCTTGGTTAAATGAGGTTCTTTTATCCAAGACACTTGCTTGCTTAGGTTTTCAAACTATATGTCTAGTGTCCCATTTTCTTTTTCATCCCACAAGGTCCTTTGTGTGGAAATCGAGGAAAATAGGGCAAAAGTTCCCTATGTTTATCCTTATTGGAAACAAATGATGGTAGAACTTGTACACTTAGAAACCTCTAGGAATGTGATTCCTAGGGAAAGCAAGAGTGGGAAAGTTCGTCAATAGGTATTTGTTTCCCACAAGGTGTTTGAAATTTCAAGGATTTTGTGTATGTTCGTTTTTCAAATGTTTTCAAGGTCAAACAATGTGTTCTTTCAAGCACTTTTACACTCCTAGGTTGATGAGGCAATACCTTGGTGGGTTCCCACTTGGATAAATCCAGCTGTGCATATCTTGTGTGAATGGCTAAATGCTTGACCACACTGGCTCCCCTCCACGACACTCACTTATTCGGGTCAGCCAAGCATTAGTACCCATGAATCTCCCATGGCATACCTTCCATTTCCACAACAAGACTGCATGTTACATGGGGCAGCTTCAAAGGACATAACCTTTTGCACCAACAAGATAGACAAGGTTTTGGCCTTTTTCTAAACAAGGGGTTCTAATTCAGGCATTCCATTCGTGGGGGATTATCCAACATCGGCGAGAGTCCATTGATGTCCATCTCGTCGAAATAATCCTCGTGATATTGGCCTTTGTTCCAATATCCACACTTATATCTCGGGTGGAAGTCACTTGGCTTTAGCGTGTTCCCGGTTGGGTCGTTCCCTTGGGTGATTACTTTTTCCCACAAGGCAAGCCCTCTAAGTTAACAAAAGCGAGCTAACATATCCCGTCGTTCACACAACCCTTGTTGAAAAACAAAGGGGAGAACCTCCACAATATATCATGCTCACACTCGCATGTTTTGTTCAATTTTAAGTGCCCAAATCAAATGTGGAGGCAATCTTTCTGACAAGTTAATATCACTAAAATGCTTTTGATTCTCAAGATCGCTATAAAGTGCAAGAGAAGCGCATACGCATTTTAATGATGTTAATTTGTTAAAAAGTTTGAAAAACATAAAAGACACATGTTCAATTTTAACCTTCAAAGCAATGATGAGTTCATTTTAGAAGCACCAAAATGAAATGTGAAGTTTGCCTTGTCCAATTTTAAATCCAAATTGAAAACTAGTAAATGTCTAAAATTCTTTTTAGCCCCTTGGCAACTTTTTTAAAAAACAAAGTTTGTTTGTTCTTTTTAGATCCCAATGAAAATTTAGTAGCCTAAGGTCAAAGATTTTAACAAATTTTCAAGAAGTGTTGAAGAAAACTTAAGTGTTTAGAAACACTTTGCACAAGATGAACATGAAAATTTAAACATTTTCTTAAAGCCCAAAGTAAAGTTATTTTTTCCTAAGGTCAAAGATTCAAAAAAAAAATTCTCAAGAAGTGTTAAAGAACACTTTTAGTATTTAGAAACACTTTGGGTTTGTGAAGATAACACGATTATGAACTTCTCCTTTTGCCTCCATTCTACAAAATAACAGAAAAACAGAGAGTGAAAAAACAAAAAAAAATAGCAAATCAAGTTAATATTAAAAAAAATATTCAAATTTTGAAAACCAGACTGATCCCGTGGCGGAGTTTAGCAAATGTGGTGCTCCTTAACAGGTGTGGTGCTACTTAAAAAACACAGGTGGTGCTATACATAGCTGCACGGTCGACTATATGTGGTGCTCTGCAGAAACAGAGACCGCGGGTGCGGCGGAGTTTTACATGTGGTGGAGTTTGGCAGCGGTGATGTTTGGCAAAATTTCAAATTTGATGCGCGAGAAGTAGTTGCGGTGATATATGGTGTCGCGGGCTTCAGGAGGTGTAGTGCAATATAGCATCGCGTATGAGGCCATGGTGCAATACAGCACCGTGTGTCTGGTACGTGGTGCAGTTTCCTATGTATGAAGAAAAACGTGAAGAAAATCGCGGAAATTTGAGGAAAAACGTGTCAAAAAGCTTTAGGCCCTCCTTCTAGCACCAACATGTGAACCCCTAAACCTGCATATGCACAAGGAAGTCAAACATTGTTAGTGTTAGTTCAAATATGCATGTAACAAAGAGGGATTCCCCATAAAATCCATCTATCTAAAACTTAAACTAGGAAATGAAGAACACAATGAAATTTTAACATTTAAATCCTAATTAAGCAAATAGCATTATGATCCTATGGGGGAATTGGTGCCAATGATATGTTGCAATTGGCCCTTTCCCAATTCCTAAGTTGCAATTGTTGATTGATTGGAGAAATGGTCAAATCTCTGAAGAGATTTGAGCATAACTTTGGTACAAATGTGAAATTGATAGGAATGGTGAATGAAGATTGCAAAATCAGTTCTCACTTGAAGAGAGTAACTTTGTATATGAGTTGTGGATGAAGATTGAGGAGAAGAGTCTCCAATTTATAGATTCAAATCTTGGAAGAATGAGCAAGATTGAGCAATGTGGGATAAAAGATCATCAAATGGCATTGTGCCACTTGTCCACATGTGATTGGATGAGGAATGTACAAGTTTTGGCCAATGTGCCAATAAATGCCATTAGGTGGAATTTCAAACTTGAGAAATGACATGTTGAAGAGGGAAAATGAATGAAGTTAATGTCACTTGGCTCAAGGTCAAGGACATGTAAGAGGATTTTAATGCCTTGTTGGAAGGACCAAGTCCATTTGGACTTTTTGAATTCAAAAGAGGAATATTCCCTTTTTTGATGCTTTGTGAGGGAAAATAGGAGAATTAATAAATCAAAGTAATTGATTTATTGTGCAAGTTGCATTCTCTAGAGGATTTTAGTGAGAAGGGTTAACTTAATCAATGTTTTGATTAATTTAATGAAGAATTAGGTGATGTGACAATTTAGACTTAAATTTATGAATTGATTTAAGTCAAAAATTGAGAGGAAATGCTTTATTAAATAAATGATTTGATTTATTCAATAAAGAAGGGAATGTGTTAGATTAAATCAAATAAGGTTTAATTTAATACAAGGACTTTAGAGATTTTAATTAAATAAAATGATTTATTTAATTAAACAACAATGTAAGGTTAATTAAATTAAACTGATTAATTTAATCAAAGGAGGTGATAAACTTAATCCAATAAATAATGATTTATTGAATTAAAGGATAGAAAGTGATGAAATGCTTAGAATTTGATCTGAGAGGAATCGTTGTTAGTAACCGGGATCAAGTGTGCCAAAACAAACTTGTACATTTTCCATGTCTACAGTGACAAGATCAATAGATTATTAACTACTTTAGATCAAAATGATGGATGCTTTTGGATGATGTGCAATAGATATCTATTTTGGGGAGCTTCTAATATTAAAAAAATCTGTCCAAAATGGATATCTATTTTGGAAATATATATATATATATAAGGTTCATTTTTATGCATTTGCATAGTGGGTTGCACAATGGGTGACACGCAAGAAGAGAAAGAAATGAACATCCATCCATAATAGATGTCTATTATGCTCAGGTTTTAGCAATTTTAGTAATTTCCCTTAAAATTTTAGCATTTTCCTTAGATTTGACAACGCGGTAATTCTTTTTTGTTGGGTTTGTCATTATTTTAATTATTTTCTCAAAAAAATGGCATATATATTAGGTTTTTCAATGGATTTTAGTAATTAGTTAAAAATTATGTTAATTTTAAATTTTTTAAATGGAACAAGAATTTGATAGAGAGAACTCTCCACCAAACCTTCCACCAAACCCTCCACCAAATTCTCCTTCAATTCAAGATTTAATTGATATAAATGTGATTGAATTGAAGAACATTGTCAAAAGATACCTTTGCCACCCTCATTTGTGTTCAATGACACCAAATATAGAGGCCATAATAAGTCATGTGAAAGACATCACAAGGCAACATGCTTTATTTCAAGAGTGGAGAGAAATGAAGATGTTACAATATGGTAATGGTTCAAGAGCTATGACTAGGTCAAACAATTAGAAATATTTAAAGCTGAAATAGCCCAATATTTTGTGACTCCAAAAATTGGACAACATCTTGCTTTACATAAACCCAAATTTTCAATAAAATGGTGCACACATGAGGGCATAACAATAAACTTTTGGGATTATTGGTGGATGGTGTTTGATAAACCACCCAAAAAGATAGACTGGGGCAATGCATCAAATGTAAGGTCCATATGTTCCCCCTCCTTGTATTCCTCGCCACCTCCAATAGCCCATCTAGATGTTGGCAGATGCAAAATACATATTCTCATGTCCATGCACTCTTTGACTAGCCATTTGCTAACATAGTCTTCTCAGTTTTCCCAACCACCTGATAGTGATACTCTTGGTGGTTCAATTGATATTGGTGGAGCATCGATATCTAGATTCATTTGTGTGCCTCATCATTGTAGTATATACGGTCATATGTGACTAGGTCCTATGGGAGATACTACTAAGCCATGCTCCTCGTGATTCTATTAACAATCCAATGATTACTGAAAACCATTTCTTTAGGTGCTAGTAGTATTTTGAAGATTAGGGAGATTTTTATCAGGAATGAATCTCCAAGGCTTGAACTAATCTCTCTCTTGAATTCACTATATAGAGAGAGGATAAATCAAAGAAGATACAAATTTTCACTTAATAATTTCTCAAAAACACCAACATGAAGGATGTTGATATTGAGAAAAATATTGGTAAATTAGTAAAAAAATAGTTTTGAAACATACATCAAGAATTGATATTCTTATCTAATGTGTGCTTAAACAAGAATCTAGATTACAAATAATACTTCAAAAAGTCTCACTAACAAATATAGCCAATATAAGAATAGAAAGAAGAGGAATTTTCATTGTAGAACTAATAATTGAAAGGGTGTTCCAGATGGTCCTATTAACCCTCCTCATAATACCAATTGAAGATCCAAAAGAAGAACTAGCAATAAAACATTTTTTTTGTAACCACTTACAACAATAGCCTTAGTTGCCTCATATTCCATATTTGGGAAGTTTCAAAGTCTCATTCCTTTAAACTTCCAAGGAGGTTGGTCATTACCCTTTACTACCCAAATTCATTCTTGTTGCCCCATAGGTGTGGTTGTAGGGAAAGAAAGGGTGGATCCAAAATGGTGGTTTAGTATGGGAAAAAAAGGAAATATGCCCTTTTTTTTGAAGTGGCAATGGTAGGCTTGATCCCTTGGAGATATATTCATTATTATTTAAAATTAGTGATTGGGTTTCCCTTCTCACTCATAATTATTGATTCCTTCTATAGTTCAGTCATTATTCAATAGGAAAACTAGATGGTTGCACCACAAACTATACTATTCACAATATTTCTAAGATATCTCTTTCTATTGTGGAGAAGTGTTGAGCGTCAACCTCAATTTGTTTCCAAATCCACATCCCATACCTCTTATATAAGTTTAAAATAATTTAATTATTTTTCTAATCATCTCATGCTCAAGTGGTTCTTTCTTCCCTACAACCAATTTGGTGGCCCTTCTTGTCATTTTTCTATTGATAATTATGATGATGATGATGATGGTCAAATTACTCTCTTTAAGGTTCGTAATCCTACTTGGAATCCTAAATAATTCTATCTCCCCTTGGAGGATATTATTAGTGAAACAAGACTCTCTTTGAACACCCACATCTCTTGATGAAGCTTTAGAAGACGAAGATTTTCCCTCAACATTGGAAGCAATAAATCCATTTTCTTAGAAATTATCCACCAATTATTATCCATCATGTTGACAAGAGCCTCAACATCACTATTCTCAACAATGAGTAGTATGTTTTAGAAACAATACAACAAGTCTCTAATTTTAATTATTATGTTGAGTTCCCCTTTTTTCCTTGGGATTTTTTGTTCCCTAAGCCCTTAAATCTTAGAAGGATAATTATTAAATATGATTTATTATTCCTCCTTCAAGTCAAGTCTAACTCTACCAAATCTTGTGTGCTCTACCTCCAATTGAAGATTCATAAGCCTTCCTTAGTTGGTAGACCAATCTAATCCTATAGTGGTTATTATTTGGAACCAATATCTTGTTGGCTCCACTCTTAGTTATTTTCAATTCTGAAGAACCAACCTAACCACTTGAAGGATTTTGATTCTATCTTTCATTATCTCAACACTCTCTACTTTCCTTCTATTTTTTTCGCTTCACTTTTGATGTTGAGGTTCTTTATACTAGTATCCCCACTAATGTAGGTCTTTAGGCTCTTTAGTTCTTCATCAATGATATTTTCCCTCATGGAAAGAGAAATTTCATCCTTAGCCTTGAAAAAATATTTGTTAAGGAATATTATGAAGAATTCAATACAATAACATATAGGGAGATAGAGGGACAAACATGGGTAGTAACTTTTCCATTGTCTATGCATGCCTTTTCCTTTGTTCCCTTGAGTGACATGTAGAATTTGACCTTAATATTTATCAAGGACTCTTCTATTAGCATTTTATAGATGATTCCTTCGATATTTGCCATGTTTTTCTAATAGTTTACAACTCTTCTTCATGTATTCTTCTATCTATCCAAAAATCATGATCACTACTACTACTTTAGTTTCTATTGTTGGTGTTTTGGACATTTTCTTCTACAAGGGTTCAAATCGTAGTCCTTCAAAATGATTTAATACCATATTTTACCAAAAACCTCTAAATAATTATCAATATCTTCCCTTTAGCTCCAACAACCCACTTCCTCAAAAAGATACTTTTATTCTTAGTAAGTTAAAGATACTTTCAATAAAATAAAAAATCATAAAATTAACCACTTTTTTTTTCACCACCTTCAATGCTCAAAGTTACCCGTTCTATTTTCTCCTTCTCATCTTCACGAAGGTTAATTTTGAGGATAGGCCCCCTTTGCTTCAAAAATTTCTTTCTAAAACCAATAAACTTTGTCCTCCTAAGACCCTTGTGGTCCTATAGTTGGACAATAGTGAGTCCTCCAAAGCTCTTAGAATTAATCATCGCTCTTTAAAAAATTATTGCTAGATCCTGAGTTGAAACATTTTGATCATCCCTCGGCGAGTTGAAACATATTTTTGTTAATTATATAATACTTACCTAGTAAATCTAGGCCATCCAAAACACCGTTAGACAATAATAATAATAGAAGACAATTGAAGTTTGGTTCGCGTAGGCTCTCAACTAAGTAGTTTCCCTTCATAGTATGCTTTTCTTGTTAGCGTTGCTTGTCACATTCATAGAAATCCTAGATTTATTTGATCGGAACTATTTTTTGTAACGGCTAACTTTGGTCGTCACGGTCTTCCTCGAGTTTTCCCCCAAAACCTTTGCCTGTCTGTTATGCATATTGTGCTTTTTAAGCATGTTTCAAGGTTGAAGATGGAGAAGGGAGAGTGGAATATGGCTGTTATAGTGATGGAGGTATCGAGCAGTATGCCAAAGGAGTTGTGGCAGGACGACATGCCCCTTCCAGGCGACATTATTCTCCAGATCGGCACTAAGGACGGCATCCCTCTCGGTATGGAGACCTTCTACACTCAAAAAGCAGCGCTAGAAAATGAACTGCGCCAATTGTACAGAACACAAGACGCCCTTCGTCTCAAAGTTAGACGAAGCCGTCGTATTGTGGACCTAAAAGTGTACGTGATAGCTGAGGAATCGTGCATGCCCAAGAAGCATTACACCATCAGGGCTTTCGCCGACCACAGGCACGTTGTTGTTCTCGACGAGTGTACTGAAAGCGTTTACACTAACCTCCAAGGTTTCTTGCTAGCCCTTATTAATTGATGACAGATCCTTTATAACAATTGTTTGATGACAGAAACTTCTCTATGGAATGTTGACTGCATAACCTCTATCTCACTAACTGCAGATTGTACTGAAAGGATTCTCAAAACATACAACAGACGCTTAGGCAATAACATAATAAACTACCCGTGGGAATCAAAGATGGATGCGGCTCTACCTGCGGAAGGGTCTTCTATGATGTTTACTGTACTTTTCATGCCCTTTCGAGACGATTCTTCTGATCAGTGGAGAGCTGTTGAAGACATAACAGCTCGAGCAATGACATGGTTATACGCTGCTCAGTCTTCGGGAGTTCCCATCATCTTCGTCAACATTCAAACGGAGCTTATTCTAGATACGGTAATTTCACAAACATGATACCTCTTTGATTTGGTAATTAGCAATTATGTGGCAGTCAGTGTAACATTATAATTTCCTGATATTTCTCTCTTGTAGCCAAACAAAATGGTTCAATTGTTTGATAGCTGCAATCAGGATTCCACCGAGTCAGGGTCGATTTTGCGGCTTATAGATTCCGGACGCTACATCATCGACAGTTGGGAAAAACTCAAGATTGAAATTGCTAGGGGTGTACGCTTGTGGTACGCACCGGTCGCTGCAGAATTACAAGTGGATTTGAAACTAGAAAAAGGACAAACCAGATTTGGCTTAAATGTAAATCGCACAGAAGAGGTGAATTCTTAAGATAATCTTATCAATACATAATATGAATTGAATTATTGATTGTGCCATCAACTCTGTTAGTGAAGTGGTTATGCTTAAACAATAATTTTAAGCTTTGATTTATATAGGTAGTTTATTTTAAGTCACATTAATAAATGAATTTTTTTGAAGAAATTAGTGTGTAATTTCAGATGAATCGCTAGATGAATCACATAAATAAGTCAAAACTTAGAATACACTCTTTAATCTGATAAAATGAAACACCACCCAAATTTGAATTTTAAATTTCACCAAAATAAATTCATTGATTGCTTAAATATATGTATTTGTCGAAACCATTTCCTTGGAAAAATGGGGGTCAGCAGGTATTTTACACAGTTATAGGCAACAATTTGGTATCCTTTTAAAGTTTTATTATTTTTCAGTCAGATTTTTAACCTGATGTTACCTAAATGTTTTGAATTTCTAAAAGGAAAAGCAAACATTAAACCCTTCTAGGAAGTAGATATATATGAGTGTTTACTCAACATGTTTTACTGAAACACTCTGCATATATTTGGCAGGGATTTTGCTACATATCAGCAATTGATAATGGATCAGTCTCTGAGCGAGCTGGGCTGAAAAGCATATGGCAATCTGCAATTAATCAAGACAAGCATCTGATGATTTCAAGAGTTGCGGGGAAGAAAATAACTCCTTGGATGGTCTCTTCTGGAGGATCAATCCATTGCTACGATCCTACTACCCTAGGGGAAGCTTTGATGTTCGACAAGGGTATTAATGGTTCTGCTCGGATTCATGTTATGCTTTGTGATGGATTCAGGCCCGAGTTAATAGATAACACAAAAGGAATCAGGCTATGACATTGCATCTATAATAAAATAAATAACGAGGAAAAACAAAAAGATGCAGCGACTAACAGATTGCCCATTGTTAGAGTTCACGCTGTTGTTCTATGACATCAAATGTGTGGTGAGTAAATCAAAGCTTTGAGTGTGAGCGAGAGAAACCAGAAAACGGTCAAGCAGTAGATTCATAGCTTGTATTCAAGAAACACGAAGTATATCTGTGTATAACCTTTTGGTTGTGTTATAAAAATTTAATGGATTGCAATATAATGGTAGATGGTTGTATTTTCTGAATTTTGCTGTATGTAATTTGTTTGCATCAACATTTCGGATCACACTCCTTGATCCATCATCAGAATGAAGATGTTAAATAATGATGTTGCGAATCTTTTCTTTGCTGCTTTAATTTCTATGTTTTGTTGCCGCCGTTCTTCAATGCTTTGCATAATACATGTAATATGCAGCGTAGGTTTTAAATTTTGTCTGATTCCTTTCCCATGCCCTGCTGCATGTTGATCGATGCCTGTAACGCCTTCCTATTGTTAGTTTGCTTCAATTTTCGAAAATGATTACTCTGCTATATATCTATGTAACGAGCATTGTTTCGGATGCTCTATTTTTGAAAGCAATAAAATTACAGTCTGTTTTTCCCTTTTTCTTTATTCTGAGTTTATTGTTTTTGTTTGTTCCTTCTACTGCTATTTATCATAACCTCTCAATGCAGGAATTTGGCCTGGTTTTGGTTTTTTTTTTCATTTGGTATCAGGGCAGGTTAATTCTGTTTTGGTAATCATGTTAGGTTTTAATTCTTTGCTAATTCTTGAACTCAACGGTAGTGATTATGAATATTGGTGCATTAAGATGATGACTTTTTTGACAGGAAAAGATTTGTGAGAAATTGTAGAAACGAGTTATGAAGAATCAGTAGATTGGAGTATTCTTGTAGCCAATGAAAAAACGGCTAAAAAGGAAGCTAAGAAGAAGAATTATCAAGCTATGTTTCATATTCAAATGGCTCTCGATAAGAACTTATTTCCAAGGATTGCGGATCCAAAGACAGCAAAAGATGCCTGGAAGACACTAAAAGAAGCTTACTAGTGCAGAGCACCTTCACTGTTTTCACAATTTTGGTCTATTTTTGCTTTGAATTTAAAATCTAGTGTTTGGAAATGGTATTTTTGTTTGGTAATAAGGCCAAGACGGCCAAACTCGTGTTGAAAAAATCTTTTGTGGTTCGAGCTAGGAAAGATTTCAATATTTACATTAATATTATTAAATAGAATAGTATTTTGTGCCTAATTTAGGGGGGTAATTGGAAGCCCAACAGTCAGATTGTTTTGTATTCCATTTGGAACTTTGAAACAAGTTGTAAAGTCATCAAAAAGCAGAGAAATCTCTCGGTGAAGGCTGTTGCATGAAGTTTTTGAAATAATATAAAAAGAAGAAAGTCTGATTTTTTGTTTTTACCAGAAAATCTGTGTTTCTTACTAATCTGAACAACCCGTACAGTCAGATAACAATGGAAATTCTGTGGAATTAAGAGGAGTGTCATATTAGCTTTAATTTGGATCATATTAGAGGGGATTTCATTCATTAAGGAGGAAGATCCACGTTGTTTTCTTAAAACTGTTCTGTAGCTAGGTTTTTTGAGGGTTTTGTAACAAAATGGATTAGTGAAGGCCATTCCACCGTTGTTAAATGTTGTAGATATGTGGAATGGGCCTGTAGGGGAGTAGATTAATGGTTTCTTTCGTTGCTAGGTAGGGTGGTAAGGAGAATCAGATATCAGACCGAGCTAGAGGTTGATAAGGTGACTTATCCATAGTGTGAACATTGGTTCTTGGAGGAGTCAGCAAGATACCTGTTTGTTTCTGGGAAAGTATCTTCAGAAGTGTTGAATTTGTGACTGGTACACAACGTGCATGTGGCCCTTGAGGTCAGGGGAAGCATTTTAGGCACACCTCCTTTGTAAAAGAGGCCTAATTAGGCCATAGTAGAGCGAGGAAAGGCTGATTGAAGCTTTCTAGTCCAAAGTAACCTTGGTCAGGCTTTTGGTATGTTGTAGAGCAGGGTAATGGGAATTCAAGGGTGTGTAGTTAAATTTACTAAGAAAACTATATCAGGATAAATAGTTGAATAAGTGTGCCTCTTGTGCTACTAAGCTACAACAGTCCTAATGAAGGAAGTCACTCAAACATTGAAGTGGGATCAGTATAGTCAGTCAAGAAGTATAGAGAGGAGTTGAAAACCACCCTATCTTGCATCAGGTGGTATCAGAGCTTAGGCTCTAGGTCTGTTTGGAAAAGAAGTTTGAAAGTTCAAGTAAAATTGAACAAGGAACAATACAAAATGCCTCCAATGATGGGTAGCACAGCGGTTGCTAAAGAAATCAGAGCCTTGAGAGAAAGGATGGAAGCTCTTGAAAGGAAGGAAAAGAGAGCTAAGGGTATCATTGAGTTGAGTGACCCTGAAGAGGAGGATGAAGAGGAAAACCCCAAGAGGAGTTGGGGACTGAAGACTAAATGTTCTTGCAGATGCTTAAGGCAGCAAGAGGAGAGGCTCAAGAAGTGAAAATAGAAATCCCTATGTATGGAGGAAAGATGGATGGAGAAGAATTCATAGAGTGGATTGATGCTCTTGACAATTACTTTGAGTTCAAGGAGATTCCTAAAGACAGGAAAGTTAAACTGGCTAAGACAAAGCTCAAAGGACCAGCTCTAACCTAGTGGAATTACACTCAAGAAGAAAGAGTAAAGAACTTCGAGCCTAAAATCAACTCATGAGACCGGATGGTGCAAAAGATCAAGCACCAATTCTTACCTACTAACTATGAAGTACAAACCTATAGAAGACTTCAAAGCTTGAGGCAGAGAGAGTTGGATGTGGCTGCTTACACGAAGGAATTTCATAAATTGACCATAAGGTCAGGGCATATGGAGAATGAGAAGGAAAGAGTGGCTAGATACTTGAATGGATTGAGGGGTACAATCCAAGATGAAATCAGCTTGATGACTCCTGGAATAGTGGAAGAATTCTTCCAAGTGGCAACCAAGGCTGAAGAGAAGATAAAGAGGAGGTTGGAAAAAAAAACCAAGGGTAGAGGTAGAGGCTTCATAAAGACACAAGGTGAACAAGGCACCACTCAAGAACAAAGTGGAGAAACAAGAGGGGCCTTTAGGGGAAGAAGGCCAGGAGGTAGAGGCAGGTTCAATGGACCAACAAGAGGATCTAATTCCTTTTCAGGGAAATTTTTTGACTGCAACCAATATGGGAATCTTTCATGGAAGTGTCCAAACAAACAAAGTTCGAGCTACCAAGGTGGGGAAAGAGAACTCAGCTTGTTCATGAAGAAAAAGAGGTGGAGAGTGTAACTTCTTGTGCAGGACCTTCAACTCTCCAAGCTAAGCCAGAACTAGGGGAGTCTTTGATGATCAGGAGGACGTTGATCAAAGTGCCTACCTCAAAGGAGCCACCTCAAAGGAAATATTTATTCAAAACAACTTGCAAAGTTCAACAAAGGGTATGTAAGGTCATTATTGACTCTGGCTCCACTGATAATATTGCATCCTTGGAAATGGTAGAAAAGCTTAGATTGAAAAGGATACCCCACTCTAATCCCTATAAAATTTCATGGTTGAACAAGGGATAGCAAGTTCTTGTGAATGAGAAGGTTTATGTGGAGTTTTCCATTGGTCCTTATAAGGATATGATGCTCTGTGACATTGTACCCATGGATGTGTGCCACCTACTTCTTGGTAGGCCATGGCAATATGATAGTAAAGCACAACATGATGGTTTCAAGAATGAGTATCAGATTGAGAAAGATGGAGTGCAGATCATATTAGAGCCACTGCAGGAAGACAAGTGTACAGTCCATGAAGGACCCAATTTGATGTTGGTGAAGGGGAAGGAGTTCCTAAAAGACTTGGAAGAAGAGAATATTGGGTTTTCTATTGTTGGGAAACCAATTTCAGAGGTAGCATCAGAGGACAACGAGAAAGAAATCCCAAAAGAAGTGGAGACTCTACTTGATAGGTATGAGCACATAGTGGTGAAGGAGTTTCCTAATTCCTTACCTCCAATCTGTGATGTAATTCATCATATATATTTGGTTCCTGGTGCAAGCCTTCCTAACAAGGAAGCTTATAAAATGACACCTCAACAAAATGAAGAAATTAAGAAACAAGTGCAAGAGCTTTTAAACAAGGGCCTAGTGAGGAAAATTCTCAATCCTTGTGTTGTGCCAACAGTTTTGGCACCTAAAAAAGATGGTGAATGGAGGCTCTGTATAGATTCAAGTGCCATTAACAAGATAAACATTAGGTATAGGCTTCCTATACCTCGGATGGAAAACCTCATGGACAGTTTACCAGGGGCAACCTAATTCTCTAAGATACATTTAAAAAGTGGCTAGCACCAGATAAGGATTAGAGAAGGTGATGAGTGGAAAACGGCTTTCAAGACCAATGAGGGCCTTTATGATTGGATGTTGATGCCCTTTGGGCTATCAAATTCCCCTAGCACATTCATGAAACTCATGAATGAGGTGTTAAGAGATTTCATTAACAAGTTTGTAGTAGTGTACCTAGATGATATCTTGATATTCAGCAAAACAAGGGAAGAACACTTGGAGCACTTGAACAGAGTGTTGGGAAAGCTACATGAAGAGAAGCTCATGATTAACCTCAAGAAGTGTGAATGGATGAAGTAGGAGCTGATATATTTGGACTTTGTAATCTCAGGAGGTAACCTAAAAATGGATCCAAAGAAGGTTGAAGCAATTCTTAACTGGCCTACACCAAAAATAGTGGGGGAAGTGAGGAGTTTTCATGGCCTGGAAAGCTTCTACTGTAATTTTATAAGGGGGTTCAGTCACACCATAGCACCAGTGATAGACACTATCAAATGAGAGAAAAGGAGCAGATTCTAGTGGACCAAGGAAGTTGATCAAATTTTTGAATACTTGAAATTTAAAGGTAGCACAGCAACCCATACTTACTCTGCCTAATTTTTTTAAAGTGTTTACCATAGAATGTGATGCTAGTAATTTAGCCATAGGGGCAGTGCTAAGCCAAGAAGGGAAGCCTATTGCCTTCTTTAGTGAAAAATTGAATGAGGCAAAGAAGAAATACTCATCATATGATCTAGAACTGTATGCCATGGTGTAATCACTCGAGAAATGGAGGCACTACCTACTCCCTAAGGAATTTGTGGTATTCACAGATAACCATGCTCTGAGTTTTCTAAACAGCCAGGAGAAATTGAACCATAAACACATGAAATGGATTGAGTACCTACAAGCTTACACATTTACCATAAAACACAAGAAAGGATAGGCCAATAAGGTCGCAAATGCTCTAAGTAGGAGGGCAGCATTAGTGCAAGAGGTGCAACCTCATAGTGTGGGTGTGGAATCACTCAAAGGTATGTACCAATCTGATGAAGATTTCCATGATGTCTTTGCAGTTTGTGAGCAATCTCAAGGTTCATTTCATAAAGAATATGAGGACTATGTGATACAAGATAGGTTACTCTTCAAGGGATCTCAATTATGCATCCCAAAATTCTCTATGAGGGAGAGTCTAGTTAGAGAAAAGCACAGTGGGAGCCTTGGTGGACATTTTAGTCATGACAAGACCTTCGATCAAATCAAGAGATTTTACTACTGGCCCAAGATGCATTTAGATGTCAAGAGGTATGTAGAAGGTTTTGTTATTTGTCAAAGAGAAAATGGGACAAGTTCTAATGCTGGGTTGTATCAACCTTTACCCATACCAGGTAGACCATGGGAAGCAATAAGCACATGGATTTTGTTTTAGGCCTACCTAGAACTCCTAGGGGTTATGACAGTGTGTATGTGGTGGTTGATAGGTTTAGTAAGATGGCACATTTTATTGCTTGCAAATCAACTAATTAATGATGCATCACATATTGCACACCTATTCTTTAAGGATATTGTTCGAATTCATGGGCTACCATTATCTATAGTGTCTGATAGGGATGCCAAGTTCATTGGCCATTTTTTGAAAACATTGTGGAAAAAGTTAGGAACCAATTTGTCATTCAGGTTTTCCTACCATCCTCAGACTGATGGTCAAACTGAGGTTGTCAATGGGTCATTGGGAAATCTGTTAAGGTGTTTGACTAAGGAGCATAATCAATCATGGGATTTGGTATTACCACAGGCAGAATATGCCTATAATGACTCCATCAATCGGAGTATGGGGAGAAGTCCATTTGAAGTTTTTTATGGAAGGCATCCAAGGGGTGTTTGTGAGTTGAGAGACTTGATGGGGATGGATAAAATAAGTGCACAAGGTGAGGATTTTGATGTTTCAATGCATGACATACACAAATAGGTCAAGGAGACACTTGAAAAGCATGCGGCCAAGTATAAGGAAAGAGCAGACTTGAAAAGGAGAGATGTACAGTTCAAATTAGGTGATCTAGTATGGGCACATCTGAGAAAATAAATATTATCTAAGGGGAAGTACACTAAGTTGATGATGAAGAAGATAGGGCCCTGCAAGGTGGTCCACAAGTATGGCAACAATGCATATGATTGAACACCCACAAGGAGTTGTAATCTCACCAATTTTCAATGTAACTGACCTCTATCCCTTCAAGGAGAATGGATCAAGGACCTTCCACCTACTCAGCCAATGAAACTTGAAGTTGTGTTGGACTCAAGGGAAGTGAAAACAACAAGGAGAAAGGTTTATAAAGAAGATTTGGTAAAGTGGCATGGACTGCCTGAGGAAGATGCAACCTGGATGATGGAAGAGGACATTGCTCAGCATGGAGTCTCTATTGAAGACCTCATTTCATCAAGAGAATGAAATCATTTCATCCCCAGGTGTATGGTGCAGAGCACCTTCATTGTTTTCACAATTTTGGTCTATTTTTTCTTTGAATTTAAGGTCTAGTGTTTGGAAATGGTATTTTTGTTTGGTAATAAGGCCAAGGTGGCCAAACTCATGTTGAAGAAACCTTTTATGGTTCAAGCTAGGAAAGATTTCAATATTTACATTAATATTATTAAATAGATTAGTATTTTGTGCCTAATTTAGGGGGGTAATTGGAAGCCCAATAGTCAGATTGTTTTGTATTCCATTTGGAACTTTGAAACAAGTTGTAAAGTCATCAAAAAGCAGAGAAATCTCTTAGTGAAGGTTGTTGCATGAAGTTTTTGAAATAATATAAAAAAAAAAAAAAGTTGATTTTTTACCTGAAAACCTGTGTTTCTTACTAATCTGAACAACTCGTATAGTCAGATAACAATGGAAAGTTTGTGGAATTAAGAGGATTTTCATATTAGCTTTAATTTGGATCATATTAGAGGGGATTTCATTCATTAAGGAGGAAGATCCACATTGTTTTCTTAAAATTGTTCTGTAGCTAGGTTTTTTGAGGGTTTTGTAAAAAAATGGATTAGTGAGGGTCATTCCACCATTGTTAAATGTTGTAGATATATGGAATGGGATTGTAGGGGATTAGATTAATGGTTTCTTTCATTGCTAGGTAGGGTGGTAAGTAGAATCAAATATCAGACCGAGCTAGAGGTTGATAAGGTGACTTATCCATGGTGTGAACATTGGTTCTTGGAGGAGTCAGCAAGATACATGTTTGTTTCTTAGAAAGTAACTTCAGAAGTGTTGAATTTGTGACTGGTACACAACATGCATGTGGCCCTTAAGGTCAGGGGAAGCATTTTAGGCACACCTCCTTTATAAAAGAGGCCTAATTAGGCCATAGTAGAGCGAGGAAAGGCTGATTGAAGCTTTCTAGTCCAAAGTAACCTTGGTCAGGCTTTTGGTATGTTGTAGAGCAGGGTAATGGGAATTCAAGGGTGTGTAGTTAAATTTATGAAGAAAACTATATCAGGATAAATATTTGAATAAGTGTGTCTCTTGTGCTACTAAGCTACAATAGTCCTAATGATCACTCAAACATTGAAGTGGGATCAGTCTAGTCAGTCAAGAAGTGTAGAGAGGATTTGAAAACCACCCTATCTTGCATCACTTACCAAGGCAGTGACCAAGTGAAGGTTGTAAAGTTATAGACATTGAAGCGAGAATTTGAGAATTTAAAGATGCAAGAGACAGAATGTGTGAGTGACTATTGTGTCAGAGTTAAAGATGTGGTCAACATGGGGAAATTTGAACAGTGAGGTTCTGGTCAAAAAGGTATTGTGGACTCTCACCCCAAAGTGGAACCATGTTGCCATTATCATAGAAGAAAGAAAATATTTGACAACCTTTTAGTTTGATCACTTGATTGGATGTCGTATGTCTCATGAAGAGAGATTGAAAGATTCATTTGGATAAATTGATGCGAAAGCCTTTTCATCCAAATTGCAAATCACAAAGAAAGAGGATGCTAGCAAAAACACCAAAAACAATAAAGGTCAAGGTAGAGGCCAAAATCATAATCATGCAAAAATAAATAGAGGTAGAGGTGGCTCAAGAGGACGAGGTGATTCTAGAGGATGAGGTAGAGGCGACTTTGATAAGATAAATGTTCAATGTTACCATTGTAATAGGTATGGCCACTTTGAAAGAGATTGTAGATTGAAAGAATGTAAAAGTGTTAATTATGCTAAAGAAAGTGATGAAAATCCTCCAGATGACTTATTTTTATCTTACTCTAAAGGTGAAACTAGTAGTAAAGAAGTTTGGTATCTAGATTTTGGATGCTCTAAACATATGAAAGGGAATGAGAACTTGTTTTCAACAAAGGATGAGAGTTTCAAGTCCAATATTCAGCTTGGTGATGACAAATCATTGGAGCTTGAAGCATAATTTTTGAAGTGTTGGACAACTATGTGAGAAGAACTATAAAGTTGTTTTTGAGAATAAGACATGTACAATTTATGATAAGAATCAGGGCAATAAGGTTGTGACTAATATGCCTATGACAAAGAATAGAATGTTCCCTTTGAAATTTGGTGAACAAAATAGTAGCCTTGCCAATATGGAATATGAGGATATCAGTTGGTTATGGCATCTTAGGTATGGACATTTAAATTTTCACAGTTTGAAGATTCTCACATCAAATGCATTAGTTTTTGGTTTACCTAAGGTTGAAGAGCACAAGGAGGCTTGTGAAGGATGTGCTAAAGGCAAGCATGCAAGGGAGAAATTTTCAAAAGGAAATGCATGGAGGGCCCATCATCCCCTTCAGCTTGTTCATTCTGAAATTTGTGGTCCTATGCAAACAAAGAGTTTGGGTAAGTCATCACATTTTATCACTTTTATAGATGATTACTCACGAAAAATGTTGGGTATAATTTTTGAAGGCCAACTTGATGAAGCCCTTGATACATTCAAGAGGTTTAAAGCACATGAATTGAAAATGAGAAGGGGTGCACAATCAAATTTTTAAGGACTGATCGTGGAGGTGATTTTTTTCAAGATTCTTCCAAGATTATTGTGAGGTGAATGGCATCAGGAGGTGGCTCACCACTGTATACACAACCCAACAAAATGGAGTAGCTGAAAGGAAAATCGTACAATGGTGGAAATGGCTAGAAGTATGCTACAAACCAAAGGTGTTAGCAATTATTTTTGGGGAGAGGCAATTGCTATAGTAGTATACATGTTCTCAATTGAAGCCCCACAAGTGCTCTTGATATGAAGACTCCTCATGAAGCCTGGTATGATAAAAATCCTAATGTTAAGCATTTCAAAGTTTTTGGGTGTTTAGCATATGTACATGTAGTTGATCAAAGAGGCAAAAGCTAGATCCCAAAAGTGAATCATGTATTTTTGTTGGATATAGTGAGGAAATCAAGGCTTATACATTGTATAATCCTCTCACTTATAATATTGTTATCTCTAGAGATGTGATTTTTTATGAAGGGGGAGTTTATGGTCATCAAAAAGGCTATGTGGAAAAACCAAAATCTATTTTGAATGATTTTATTATTGATATTGATATTGATCATGAGCAGCCCACTAATGTTTCTATTTCAAGTACTTCAAATCCACCAAGTAGCCCCTCATCTAGTTCATAAGTTCCAAGTGCAAGCCCAGCTTCAAGTCCAAATTCCACAAGGAAGGTAAGAATTTTAAGTGGCATTTATCAAAGGAGTACAAATCAATCACATGAAGAAGATCCAATAGGTGAGATAGTAAATTTTCCTTAACTTTCCAAGGCTGATTTTGAACCATTGTGTTTTGAATATGCAAGTACTAATGAGTTTTGGGTGCAAGCAATGAAAGAAGAGATGGATTCCATTCACATGAATGACACTTGGGAGCTTACAGAGCTTCCACATGACAAGAAGAAGATTGGAACCAAATAGGTCTACAAGATTAAGTATAATAGTGATGGGAGTGTTGAAAGACACAAGGTAAGATTGATTGCCAAAGGCTTCACCCAGAAGTATGGTATGGATTATGAAGAGAATTTTGCACCAGTAGCAAGACAAGAGACTATCAGGATGATGATTTCACTTGCAGCTCAAAAGAAATGGAGTATACATCACATGGATGTGAAAAGTGCCTTCTTAAATGGGTACTTAGAAGAGGAAGTGTATTTGGAACAACCACAAGGTTTTGAAGTGCAAGGAAAAGAAAATCAAGTCTACAAGTTGAATAAGGCTTTGTATGGCCTCAACCAAGCACCACGAGCATGGTATGTTATGATTGATGGATATTTTCAAGAGAATGGTTTTCAAAGAAGTAAGAGTAAACCTACCCTTTACTACAAACAAGAAGGTAATGATATTCTTATTATAAGTTTGTATATTGATGATTTGTTGTAAATGGGTAGCTATTCTAAGATGAAGGATGAATTCAAAGTTGCTATGATGAATGAATTTGAGATGAAAGATTTAGGTCTCATGAAATACTTTTTAGGAATGGAGGTTTATCAAAGTGAGAATGAAATTTTCATTTGTCAAAGAAAGTGTGCCAAAGATATGTCAAAGAAATTTGATATGGTTGATTGTAAACCTCTCTCCACTCCAATTGCTCATGGATTTTTGTTGTGTAGAGATGATGGTGTTGATATAGTTGATGAGACAGTTTATAGGAGTATTATTGGGAGTTTGATGTTTTTAACTCACACAAGACCTGATATTGCTTATTCAGTTTCAATTGTTTCAAGGTACATGACAAATCCATCATAAATACACAAGAAGGCAGCCAAGAGAATTTTGAGGTATGTGAAAGGCAATCTAAATTTTGGTATTCATTACTACTATTCTAAAAATTCCAGTCTTGTTGGCTTTAGTGATTCAGATTGGGGAGGTAGTTTGGATGATCGAAAGTCTACATTTGGTAAAAAAAAATCTTTGAGTTTTGGTTTAATTACTTGGAGTTCAAAGAAGCAAAGTATTGCTTCCCTCTCTTCCACAGAAGTAGAGTATGTTGTAGTCACTTCAATAGGTACACAAGCATTATCGCTTAGAAAAATTCTTGAAGAAATTGGAGAGATATAGGTTCAACCTACAGTGATTTTTTGTGACAACATTAGTGCCATTAAATTGGCCAAGAATCCTATTCATCACATCACGACAAAGCATTTCGATTTAAAACACCATTTTATCATAGATTTGGTGTAGAAAAAGACAATAGGGTGAATGCACAAAGTTGGGTCCACAAAACATCAAAGTTTTTGCCTTAGCTGAAAAAATGAAATTGGCTCAGCAAAAACGGGATCCCGTTTCAGTTTGGGATCCCGAGCCTAAATCACAAACACGATCCCGCTTTTTAAAAAAATGGGATCTCGTTTACTAGAGGGTCTCGAACCGATGGAGAGGGAACGGGATCCCGATTTGTAAAAATCGGGATCCCATTTCATAACAGTATTTATTTTTTTTAAATGAACAAATCTTCATTTATACCAGCGCGCATGGGATCCCGATTTCTAAGTGACAGCGACTTGAGAAGACCTCCTAGGTAACGTACTCTCCCCCATTTTTGGCATTTTTCATTCGAAATTGAAATTATTAATAAATTAATCGTTTTTAGCTTGTTTATTTTAAAATAAATTGCATTTTAAGCATTTTATTTCCTGTTATTGTAGAAATGGGAAATTGTACAAATAGATAAAAAAAATACGTCAAATTGTGAAGATTTTGAATAGAAACAAAAAAAATAAACCTTGAATTGTATTTTAGAATCAAAATTTAACTTTTAAAACCTGAATTGTTTGATGAAACCAAAAGAAATTGTATTTGAAAACCCTAATTGAAACGAAACAAAAAAAATTGCATTTCAAAACCCTAGAAATTGAAATGAATTTAAAATTTGCATTTAGAAACCCTAATCAAGCTTTTTGAAATCTCGAATTCAAATCAAAGCAAAAAAAATAAATTTCAAAACTCTAGTTTGAAATGAAACTAAAAAATTATATTAAAAACCCCAATTGCTTAGAAATTGAAACCCTGAATTGAATTGAAACAAAAAAAATTGCTAAAACCCTAAATTGAAATCGAACAAATCATTTTGATTTTGAAAACCCTAATATTCGAGCTCAAGAAAATTCATTTGCATTGCTTAAATGTTTTAAATTTCATTTGCATTGTATGGAGAAAATGATATGTTAAACTTTAGTTTCAATGTTGAATTATAATTAGATTAGAAAAACGTTCCATTTTTTGTGAAATGAACACAATATTGCTATATGAATTTTCATTTAGAACTATCTTTTATATGAATTTTGATAATTAATTATAGGTCAAATAATCAGTCCTATTAAAAAGATGAAATAAAAAAATATATATATATATAAACACACTCTAAATTCAAAATCTAGCTTCATCTAAGGTCTATGAAACCTTAAGTGAGGATTAAATTCAAAATCTAGCTTCATCTAGCTTCATCTAGGGTTCTTGAATTGAAGTTGAACTACTTAAGAATAAATGGGGTATTTTGATGAATTGTAAATTATTAGGGATGATAAATAAATCAACTCTCTTTAAAAAATATAGATGTCTATTCTATTAGAGAAAAAATGAGGATTTTGAACAATTAACTATTAGAAATTAAGATTTAAGCTATTATCTATTTTGAAGTAAAATATAATTTTTAAATACATTTTTTAGATAAATAATGGTAAGAAATATATAAATTAATTTAAAGAATAGAGTTTAGGGCATATGCATAATATTGATTTTTTTGTGAAATTAAATGAGAGGGTTAATTGACACATAGAAATTAACTATTAGAAATTAAGATTTAAGTTATTAAGTAGTGACATTTAAAAACACCTAGGCATGAGTGTTGGATCTCAATTGTCATGTTCTCATAGGTTAGTCCTCATGATAAGATCAAGTTCATGATTATGGGAATGATTGAGGACAATAGTATTCAAACTTGGAAATGGTGATGCATAATTAGATTAAATTTAGGTCCTCCTATTGAAGTGTTCCTAGCATAGTACTTTCAAAAATTTAAATGATTTTTGAATAACAATCAAGTGAAATTAAATGATAAAATAAAGACAATTGAATGCCTTTGAATACTAAGCATGTTTAGTTGGCTCATAATGTATTATTAAATGAGTAGAGGATGGAAAATTTTGAATTTAGATTTTAAAATTTTAATGATCTTAAATCCATGGTTTAGGATTTACCATATACTTAGAGGATTGGTCTAGGATTTAAATTTTTGCACTAGTTACCTAGACACTAAATAATCTAAATATTTTTCTTTTCTAAGTTCTTTTAGGTTCTTTCAATTACAAACAATCTAATATAAAATACTTGATTCAACATTAACTAATTTTATATTATACATTTTATATCATAAAATTCATTTAAGTGAGTTTAATATTAGTGAAAAAAATGTTAAATAAAATAATCTTATATTCAATTAAAATATACATCAAACTCAATCTTAATCATACATAATTATGTGTTTCTATTACGTAAATAGTCAATCTATTCATAAAATAAAAAATATTCATAAACTAGGCACTCACTTGCAAGTCCATTATTCCAAGAGCCACCCAAACTTCACCCTAAGTTCGCTAAACCCTAAGCCCTGAACTCTAAAATATAAACCCTCAACACTAAAGCATTCATTTTGTCTTAGGACCTTAAAATCAGATTTGGTTGCCTTAGGAAACTCCACCAAATTTGATTCCCTTAAGTCATGTCATTTTTTCGTAGAACCTTACTACAAAGATCCCCTTAAGCCATCTTATTACCGTAAACCATAAACTCTAAACTCTAAACCCTAAACGGGCTAAAGAAAACATTTTTTCTAGGCCCTTAATGAACTTTGGTTTCCTTGGAAAACGTCACCAAATTTTATTCACTTGAGCCATGTCATTTTGTCCTAGGACCTCACTACACATAGATCCCCTTAAGTCATCCTATCACCCTAAATCATAAATTGATGTCTTAAGGGATCCTAATATGACATTTCTTAATGGGGTCAAAGAAGTTCTTAAAATTTTGTGAATCTGCCCAAGGCAACCAAATTTAACAATAATAAGATTGTGCAAGATTATAATATGAATGATATTTCATGATCTAGGTTGGTAAGTTGAAACAAGACCTATCTCAATCAATTGTTCCACAAGAAAATGTTCTTCACTAAAGCATTCATTTTGTCTTAGGACCTTAAAATCAAATTTGATTGCCTTAGGAAACTCCACCAAATTTGATTCCCTTAAACCATGTCATTTTTTCGTAGAACCTTACTACAAAGATCCCCTTAAGCCATCCTATTACCGTAAACCCTAAACTCTAAACTCTAAACCCTAAATGAGCTAAAGACATCATTTTTTCTAGGCCCTCAATGAAATTTGGTTGCCTTGGGTAATGCCACCAAATTTTATTCACTTGATCCATGTCATTTTGTCCTAGGACCTCACTAGACATAGATCCCCTTAAGCCATCCTATCAACCTAAATCGTAAATCGATGTCTTAAGGGGTCCTAATATGAAATTTCTTAATGGGATCAAAGTAGTTCTTAAAATTTGGTGAAGTTTCCCAAGGCAAAAAAATTTAACAATAATAAGGTTGTGCAAGATTATAATATGAATGATATTTCATGATCTAGGTTGGTAAGTTGAAACAAGAACTATCCCAATCAACTGTTCCACAAGAAAATTTTCTTCACTAAAGCATTCATTTTGTCTTAGGACCTTAAAATCAAATTTGGTTGCCTTAGGAAAATCCACCAAATTTGATTCCCTTAAGCCATGTCATTTTGTCGCAGAACCTTACTACAAAGATCCCCTTAAGCCATCCTATTAACATAAACCCTAAACCCTAACGGGCTAAAGACATCATTTTTTTCCTAGGCCCTTGATGAAATTTGGTTGCCTTGGGCAATGTCACCAAATTTTGTTCACTTGAGCCATGTCATTTTGTCCTAGGACCTCACTAGACATAGATCCCCTTAAGCCATCCTATCACCCTAAATTGTAAATCGATGTCTTAAGGGGTCCTAATATGACATTTCGTAATGGGATCAAAGAAGTTCTTAAAATTTGGTGAAGTTGCCTAAGGAAACCAAATTTAGCAATAATAAGATTGTGCAAGACTATAATATGAACTATTTTTCATGATCTAGGTTGGTAAGTTGAAACAACACCTATCTCAATCAACTGTTCCACAAGAAAAATTTCTTCACTAACTTGCAAGTTCATTATATTCCAACAGACACCAAAACTTCACCCTAAGTTCCGTAAACCAAATTTAACAATAATAAGATCATGCAATATTATAATATGAATGAGATAAATCATGTTCTAGGTTGATTAATTTATGGTTTAGGGTGATATGATGGCTTAAGGGGATCTATGTATAGTAAGTTCCTAGGACAAAATGTCATGGCTTAAGTGAATAAAATTTTGTGAAGTTGTCTCGGACCTTAATGAAATTTGGTTGCCTTGGGCATCTTCACCAGATTTTATTCACTTAAAAGCCATGTCATTTTGTACTAGGACCTTACTGCATAGATCCCCTTAATCCATCATATCATCCTAAAACCTAAATCTTAAACTCTAAACCGTAAACCCTATAACATTGATAAATTGTCCTATATTCATAGTTAATTATATTTTCATTCAAGTAACATGCCTTAGACATAAATGAGGCTTACATATTTTATCATATGTATTCAATTAGGCCATTTATATTGAATGGTTTAAGGATATTTCCTAAACATGTATCTTACATTTTGAAATTACAGATCTAATGCAGGTTCACTCATATCTTAGAGATCACATGGATCGATGCAATAATATTCGCAATCCACCTCCGCACCATCCATCTCCACCACCTTCACCTCCACTTCCACCCACTCCATCTCATAACCCCCCACCTCCACCACCTAAAATCAATGGTGCTCATTTGCAAGCACAAATCAATTCCAATGTTAGAACCATCCAAGATCAAATCAATATTATTCAAAATGAAGAATTTGCCGCACCACCTATGAGGATGATTGCATCTAGGATGCAAACCATTGTTGATGTTGTCAGGGCTATGGATGGGATCTTAGATGAGCATCAACAATGGCTAGAGGAGAAGAGAACTTCTGATTCTAAAAAGGAAAACACAAATAAATGAAGAGATGCAGTAAAGAGCCACAATAGTTTTTAAATTAAGACAATGATCTTAAATAGTTATGAATTTGGTGAACGATGGATATTTTGTGTGATGAATTTATAAATTTGGTTGGATGGATATTTTTAGTGATGTGAATTTATGATTTTAGTTCTAGATGGATATTTTTAGTGACTTGAATTTATGATTTTGGTTCTAGATGGATATTTTTAGTGACATGAATTTATGAATTCGGTCAAATTTATGAACTTATAATGAGAATTTATAATAGTATATATTTTATGACTATCTAGTCTGATCATGATGGAAAATTGTAATATATGTGTGTGTGTGTGTGTGTGTGTGTGTGTGTGTGTGTGTGTTAGACATAAAATAAGGTTTTTCTGAATGTTTCAAGTTTATTGTTTAGTATGTACACACGTATTAAAATTGCATATAGTTGTTAAATTTTGAAATTTGTATGTATGTACATAGTTTACTTTAATGATGTATGCATGCAAATTATGCATGGTATTTTTTATTGTAAATGTGTGTACATGTTAAATTTTTAATTTTGTATGCACATGCTCAAGTTCAATCAATGTATATGTGTTTTTCAATTTTATATGATCTTAATATATGTATGCACATCCTATTTAAACAAATTTGCATGTGCATTTCAAATTTAACTATTTCTTGTAATTTTTTAAGTTTGTATGTTAATTTAGTATAATGCAGGTGCACACTTATATCTCATATCATGGATGATTTTAACATTGATGATATCATCAATCCACCACCTCAGCCACCTCCACCTCCCCCTCCCCCTCCACCACCTATTGCATCTGATGAGGCTCGCTTGTGAGCACGCATAAATGATCAGGTTGCATCCATACAAAATCAAATCAATGCTATGTAGAGTCAAGCATTGATTCCACCGCATGTTAGACATTTTTCATCTACAATGCAAAAAATTGTGGATGCCATCAGGACCATTGATTTTGATCTAGATAGGCATAGACGAGACAGAGAATAGATGAGACAATTTTATGTTGACAGTCTCTCTTATAAACAAATATTAGACCTTAAAATAACAAAAGCCCACCTAGCCCCCTACTTTCTCGACCTCGTTACTCGACAGTTCATTCCTCCAAAAAAATCTAGAATATCCATGAGGTGGTGCATACATCCACAGATGAGTGCACATTTTTGGGATCGATGGTATATGGTTTTTAATAGTCCCCCACACGCTAATTGGGAGTGCCCATTGTATTTTTTGAGGAAATTGTATGTAGATTTTGTTATGGGGAAAAAACCCAATTATTTTGATTTTAAATCATTTTAGGGTGTTGGTGGCGGCATGCCACAAAAGAGGTTAGGGGCAAGGGTTGATCCCCAATGCCTCGTGCATGCACAACCCCTTGTTGTTGCTCCTAGTCCTCCCATTCCTGCACCTGTGCATCATCGAGCTATGGTCTTGACATTAGGTTCCCTTAGTACACGCGTAGGAGACCTTGATCAGCATGATTTTGCGATAACGAGTGGGTAGCATAGAGATGATGATGATGGAGAAGTGTTTTATGGAGTTGTTCTGAGTACCACTCCAGGAGTGTCGAGACTCGTTCCACATGTATGTACTAGTTTCCATCAAATATGCTATGGACGTGATCAGGCCACACCTAGTTTGGGTGGATATGGAGATTCTAGTGGTTCATTTGGTCACATCAGTTCATTTGTAGAGTTTCTTACAGCAAGCCAACATCCTGAGGACACTGCTACACAAGTATAAATATGTATCTACACATTCATTTTATAAGAATTTTGATGAGTGTATATATCAAATTAAAGTTTGCAATACATTTTAACAATCAAACTGTTTGGTGTATAGACGATAGTAATGATGGGGCAATCATCTGTTCCACGAGTACATACATCGACACCAGTCCTAATCGGCAACCCTTATGGGGTATTTTGATTTCAATTTTTTAAATTATAAATGAAATAATTTTTAACTTGAGTTTTAAATTTATAATTGAATGACATATATGTTTGAAATATTTATGTTGTTTTAGGCGATTCAATCATCTTCCACATCGATTCCACCCAAGGGGTTGTCGAGCACTCCTCCACTATTGGTCGTCGTAGATCAGGGGCAGGTACATTTATATTGTAAATTGTTTAACTTACATTAGTATAGTTACAATTACGAATTTTGAATTCACTATATATGAAATGTGCATATACACTTGTAAATATTATAAGCTTGTGTTAAATGTCTACTTGTATGTCTAAGTTGATACCATAATGAGAATGGGCATCGCGAAAACATTAGATGTTGCGGCTACTCGTGAGGCCTCTAATTTTCAGGTTGTTTAAAAAAAATTCCACACAAAATGTGCAAACTTGAATATATATATTAACCTAATTCAAGTATGTACATGCTTTAATTTTGATCTTATAGGACTTTGTTAGTGCGACTTTCAGCCCTAACCCAGACATAGTTACACCTCTAGGAGGGCATGCGGAGCAGGCTCCAGATCAAATGGTAATTTAAAAAAATTATTATATTTAAATTCAATTATAAATTATATATTGTGAATATAACTTTAATTTTAAATTTCAAATTGAATATATATATAATTTGAGCTAATACATGTTTTAAATTCTTTCTTTTTTATAGCATGAGACACATCTTGAGAATGTACAAAGAGGTCCTGCAGAAGAGGGTGCACAACCTATGGATATGGTACAATTAAAATATGATAAATTATAAATTAATTTCAATTAAATCATTTTTAATTATAGACTTGTGCATCTAATTTCAACTTTCCTTATCTTGTTTATGTAGATTTATTCAAAGAATGTAGAGGCTGCTTTAGGTGCACTAGAGCATCCAGACCTAGATATGATGGTAATTTAATTTTATGATGAATTATAAATTAAATTGTCATTAAATAATTTTTCATTGTCTTACATATGATTTCATCTTTCTCTTGTACAGCGTGTTTCAGGTCATCCACATAGTCTGCATGGCATGAAGAGGACTCTTGATTATAGAGACAATACATGACCTAGAAACATGATTTTGTGGGTTATATTTATTTATTTCATGGACTATATTTATGGTTTGTCATGTACTCTGTTGGACTTTATATTTCATGGTTCTTGAGTACTTAGTTGGACTTTAGTTCATGGGTTGTACTCTTATGGACTTTTTTTCATGTGCTTAATATATTGGTTTCGTGCACTTAATATATTTACATAAATTATGAACTTTATTATTGTTTGAAATTTTAATTTACACATATACATTTATGCATTTTATGTTCATAGTCAAGATATTAATATAGGACATTAATTTGAAATTAAATATAAATATGAAATTAAAGTTGAAATTAATAGGACATTTTAATATTTATAGTTTACAAATTTAGTGATATCATACATGATATGTACATTCAATAATTAGCGATAATTAGTCAATGAACTTATTCAATTCACGTCAATCAATAATTAGTCAATAAATCATAATTTACAAACAAAAGCAATTCGTTTATATACCAGAAAGGATAAAATTTTAAGAAATAAACAAAACCATACAAGATTAGAGAACAAAGAATTAATAAATTCTATAAATAATAACATCCAACACTAATTTATAAGTTGTCAAAACAAACAATGGATCCAATACTATTTTATAAGATGTCAACACAAATAATGGCATCCAATACTAATTTATAAGTTGTCAAAACAAATAATGGCATCCAATACTAATTTATAAGTTGTAAAAACAAACAAGTACATTGAAAACAAATAAGGGGACATCTTAAGGGTTCATAATACGACGTCTTAAGGGTACATCTTAAGGGGATGTCTTAAGGGGTCATAATACAACATCTTAAGGGGATGTCTTAAGGGGTCATATTACTTCTTAAGGGGATGCCTTAATGGGTCATATTACTTCTTAAGGGGATGTCTTAAGGGGTCATATTACTTCTTAAGGGGATGCCTTAATGGGTCATATTACTTCTTAAGGGGAGTCTTAAGGGGTCATATTATGTCTTAATGGGATGTCTTAAGGGGTCATAATACAACATCTTAAGGATATAATTGATTTAACAATAATGTATGCATGATATTTAGTGATTTGAAGACATAGTAGGACATATATGTACATATATGTTATCTCAAAACAATGTTTACAAAATTTGGATATGCCATCTGAAGAACATATCAAACTCATGCCCAGAATGTACTCGGTCTTCACACCACCTGATATCAAAAATGTACAAGCAATATCAATGAAATCATCAAAACATACATATTTTAATTTATATAAAACTATCTATATGTACACAACTCAAGTACCTGCATTTAAAAGTATTCCACATGTGTGTAGGTTGAATCCAAGCATCCTCTCCTTTTGTTTCAAAGTATGGGATCAATGCAATGATGGCTTAAGGATACAAAAAAGGATAATAAATAAATTTTAACTATTGATGTACAAGCAATATCAATATGTAATCAAAACATGTTTTAACTAATAATTACCTCTATTTAAAAGGACAATATAAAACTTAAACTATATTTACCTGTATTTACTTATTCCATTGTACCATCTGCATCCTCTCTTTTTTGTAATGCATCTATGATTTTCTCATGCTCTTCCATAGAAATTTTCTATAGCACTGTATTTGCAAGTCTTCTGCAATACCGATCTAGTTTTTTATTTGTTGCCACCACCAAATGTGAATAATGTATAAAAAATTTATGTGGTTCATAATCTTCAAATGCAGGTAGACCATTCCTCCTTGCCAGGTATTTTCATATCCAAGTGCCAACAACCACAACCGATCCTACTGGAAAATATGAAAACCATCATCATATAAGCTCTCAAAATTTTCTTAATGGGATCAAAGACTTGTTCTAAAACATTGCTTAAGGGGATCAAAAAATTGTTATCAAAATTTTCTTAAGGGGATCACGATACCTGTTGGATAATGATAGCCATCATCATCTTCTCGAGGTGATATTAACTTATCTTTAGTCTCCACACAACGAGCCAACCAATATTTTGTTTGCTCTTCATTCCCCTCAGGTGCAACAACAGCATACACATGTCCTGCAAACAAAAAATGATTTAATAGCTTGTGCATATCAATATAAATAATTTACTATTACAAAATAACTTAATAAAGTGAAATAAATTGAATTAAATTACCTTCTTGTACAAGGTCTGAAACATGGACATAGTCTTCAGATGCAAACACTTGATCATTTTCTTCAATAGTTATTTCATATTGATCATGTGCTTGTGTAGGTGTCAACGATTTTTGCTCCCACTGTTCAACCCATTCAATATTTTCACATGCTTTGCAATCTCCTGAGATACAAAACAAGAAAAAAAATGCAAGCTCCCTTGTCTAGATAGTCCATGTGCTTGTTGTCAAACTCCTAAATGAATGTCATTTAGTAGATCCACTTATTGTCTCACAGTCAACTCTAGGTACAATGTTATCTTCTTCAAACAACCAAAAGAATCGATGAACTCTAGAGTACTCACTCGAACCAGATGCAGATAATCTTGTATTACACCAATCCCAATCCCACTTGCATCTTTAAATTTTACTGCATCTTCGAATTTTAATTGTTCTCTAGCAAGAATTATTTTGACACATGTACCAGCTCCATCATGTTCTCCTTTACCATGCCCAGTTTCAAAAAAACTCCATATATGTTGGACATTAAGTTATTTGTGAATCCTACTTAACCAATAGAACATTCGAGCATTCTTGAACTGCCCCGTACAATTATCTGACCATATGAGGTGTTCTTTCATATGGATTCCTCTTTCTCTCAAATTTATGTAAAATATACTGAAACAGTATTGAACAAACTCTGACGAGTGTAATCGGTTGTCACTCAAATAAAAATGATACTCCCTCAAGACTTTTCTATCATCCTCAGTGCTATCATTTGCATGTCTATAAACAATATGGACAAACATAGCTACTTGCACTGAATTATAATACTGTGATTGAATTTCCTATTGCGGAGCTAGACTATAATTTTCTAAAAAATCAACCACTGAAAGTATAGTGCCAATTGGAAATGTGTTTCTACATGCGCAAAATTGGCCATCAAGCCATCGAGCATGTTGAGAGTGCATGATATATTTTTGTACTATTTGTTGAGAATTTGTGTCTCAACTTCCAGTTTGAAGCCTCAGAACTCAAATCTTGGAGAAAAATTGAAGTTCTCAGCCTTTACCGCCATACTACGCCTGGCTTATTTCTACCTTTACCGCTTTATTGCAATAGTCTGGTCTGCCCCTGGCGATACCGTGGTGACAGGCTTGGTGGTTACTGCCTTGCTGCGCACAGTGAGTTTACTCACTGTGGTGGTCACGGTAGACGGCTTGTTGCCTGCCTCGATGATCACTACCTTACTACAATCAGCGAAGACCTTCACCGCAGTGGCCGCGATGAAGCCGCCAGCGGTGGTCTTGGCAGTTACTGCCATACTATAGGCGGTGGGTCCTCTCATCGCGGTGGCCATGGTGAGACCGCCTGCAGTCGACCTGGCAGTTACCACCATACCACGAGCGGTGGGTCCTCTCACTGTGGTGGCCACGGTGAGACCGCCTACGGTATGACTGGCGGTTACCGCCCTACCACGGGGTGGCCTGGCAGCCCCCGCGGTAGCATGGTGTGACCACTAGTGGTTTTCCCAGTGGTTTACTGCCACACCACGGATTGACTCGAACTTGGCAGCGGTAGTGCGGGCAAGGCAAGATAGTGCTCAGAGGCGCATACCGCCATACTGCGATGAGTGAAGAAAATCTCAACGGTAGTGCGGGAAAGCATGCCCAGCTCATCGCTTTACCGCGAGTGGGTAGAGTTAGCTTGGCGGTAGAGTGGTAGAGACTTGGAGAGCTTGGATGAGCTCGAACTAGTTTTGACCAAGTTGGACTTGAAGTTAAAGAGCGACAGCGAATGCAAGAAGGACATGTGGCTCAGTGTCAGATGTTGATTGGCCAAAGGCCAAAATAGTAAGAGCAGTAATTGCAAACCGATTTTAGCTGATGGCTCAGTGTCAGATGTTGATTGGCCAAAGGCCAAAATAGTAAGAGCAGTAATTGCAAACCAATTTTAGTTGATGACAGGAACTCGATTTGGGTGGTGAAGTTATTGCTGAGTGGCTCGATGCAATCTGAGTAGATCGATTGCTTTCTTGAATGATCGATGCATGAACATGGAAGCCTTGGGATTGGTTGGAAGTGTAAATGCATTAAAGACTTGTACAGTCAATGTGAGGTTGATAGAGATGTACATGTAAGTTGGCAAGTCGATGTGAGAGAGAAAAATTCATTGTATACTTTGGAAGGAAGTATTGTAACTGTGATCCCTTTAAAATGTCAAGTCCTAATGTGAAATGTTAAACAAATAATGAGTAATGCAATAAGAGGAAATAACATAAAAGAGGACACCTCAATGATTAGCCGAAGGCAAAATAAGCATAAAGCAAGATAAAACAAATTGATTGTTGATTATACCTTCAAATGTCTCCTTCCTTGGTTGGCCCTTGATCTTTGGATGGAAATGGAGTTAAATGGATGCAAGATGCAAGATGGATTGATGAAAAATGCTATGGAGAAACTAAAATATTGCAAATGACAATTTGGCAAGAGTTTGGTAGCAAAAGACTTGATTCCCAAAATGAGAAAAATGAGGGGGTATTTATAGGATAATTGGAATTCTCTAGAGAATTCAACAGTTGAGATTGATCCAACAAGATCAAGATGAAGGGCTATGGTGAGTTGAAGACTCACAAGCCCTCACATTTTGACATGTGGAATGTGAGATGTCCTAGGGTGGAATGATGTGGAAATGAGGTGGAAGAGAAGTACATGAGGTGGAAGAAGGGCAAGTACCTTGGGAGATGAGAAGATTCCTTGGAGGAATAAAAGTGAATTAAAAATTCACAATGATTGGAAGAATCTAGTGGCTAAGAGAGGGTCTCCAAAAGCTAGAGATTTGTCACATGTGGGTGATGTGACAAGTCCAAGGTTCTAGAAGTCCTTGGCACATGTAAAGTGACAAGTCAAGCCTTCTAGAACTTTGCATGGGGATGGGGAAGACTTTGGAAAGATAAAAGTGGATTAAAAATTCACATGGAGAAGAAAGTAGCCTTGGGTAAATAAATGTGAATTAAAAATTCACATGGGGAAGAGAGTCAATGCCAAGAAAGGCAAGTGGAAAGGTTAACCAGAAAAGGTAAGTCAAATGTGTCTAATGACTTTGATTAAGGTTGTGCAAACACAAGATTATGATAATTAATGAGAGACTAGAAGCAAGTGGGAGATTATGGAGGATGTGACACTAATCTTGATTAAGTGGTGCACATCCTAATTGTGGATTAATCAATTTAATCTAGATTAAAAGAGGATTATGGAGAATGTGACAAGGAGAGAGAAAATGAGGGATTAAAAAATAGTTTTAATCCAAATAGGTCAAATGACTAAATTAAATAAATTGTCCTATTTATTTAATTTAGAGTGGAAATGGATAAGGTAAAGTATTTAATTTATTCAATTACATACTTTACGAACCTTAGGCAGAAAATGAAATAATGATTAAATAAATTATTTAATCACTATTAATAAAATAGATGAGTAGAGTAGACGATTTTGATCATGTGGAAGTGATCAAATTTAGATGTCTACATTTTACCCCTCTTTGAAGTACTGTTAGAATAATCGTGCTTTGAAGAAAAGAAAGTGCAGATGACTCTATAAAGGAAGTAACCGGAAGATGATACCCCAGCATGGGGAGGAGGACCTGAGTTGTCCAAATTAGTGGGGGAATGGATGAAGATGCCCCAATCCTGGAAGGGGTTGACTATGGCAAGGAAAATAGATAAATGGGAAGGGTATGCCCCCTCGAGAGGGCGACGGGGGAAAAAAGAGGGGTCTTGAGCGACCTCTTGATAGGAAGAAATAGATGGTATGCGTGAAAATAGCATGAAATATTAGGCAACTTTGTCTTTTGAACGAAGTCAAATGGACAAACGGTTTGAAAATGGCGGCCCCGGGAAGGGAAGGGATTAGTTTGAGGAAAAAGAGGTAAATAAGAAGTAAAAAAATACCCCTTAAAAAGGGAGGGAAAAGAGAGGGGTCTCGAACAACTTTTCAATATGAATAAATGAAAGGTATGGTTGGAAAGATCACGAAAAAATAAGCAAGTTTGTCTTTTGAACGAAGTCAATTCCGACGCACATTTTGCAAATGATGGCCCCAGGAAGGAAAACAAAATGGGTTGTTTTCCTGCAGAGGGGCAGATTTGCCCCACTATAGAAGGGCGGGTCCGCCCCAAAAAAAGATCATTTGGTGATGGATATTGGAAGCACAACCACTGTATTCAAGATGGATGATGTGGTTGCTTCGCTTTTGTCTATAGAAATGCGAAGGAAGTCTTCTGAGATGGCCAAAGAGGCTCTTGTTGTTCGAGGTAGACCAAAGGAGAAAGACAAGAAGTTGAAATCCAAATCTGCAAGGAGATCAAATTCTCCTGGTAAAAGGTTCATGGTGAGATGCTAGAGCTGTGGGAAACCTAGTCATATCCAGAAGGACTGCAAGGAGAAGAAGAAGAAGAATGCTTCTGACAATGAATCTTCTCAAATTAATGCAAACGCCTTCATTGCAGCAGCCTTGACAAATCGGGCATCAGATGATGTATGATTGGTTGACTCAGGTGTGTCCTTTCACATGACATCCAATAGAGAATGGTTCTCTAAGTATGAGAAGTATGATGGTGGAAAGGTGTACCTAGCAAGTGATTCAACGCTGGAGATAGTTGGCAGAGGAAGAGTCAGAATTCAGTTTCTTGACAGGAGAGTCAAAGGTATTGGTGGCATACTGCATATACCAGGTCTGGCTCGAAATATTCTTTCTATCAGTAAGTTAAATGATGTTGGTGTAGAAGTTTCGTTCTCTAGTAGAGGATGTAAAATGGCTAGAGGTGCAATGGTTTTGGCTAAGGGTGTTCGTACTGGCACTTTGTACAAGATGGATGCACATCCTATTCAATATAACAGTGCCTCTATAAAGTCAAGCAATGTTGCTCCTATAGAGAAAGATGAAGACACTTCTCTGTCTGCAAATGCTTTGGAGGTAAAACTCCCAACTGAGAAGACTATGTTGTGGCATCATAGACTTGGTCACATAAGTGAGAAAGGTTTAAAAACCCTGAATAATAAAAATCTTGTAGAAGGGCTTGATGATTGTAACCTTGAGTTTGATTTTTGTGAACATTGTATCTATGGAAAACAACACCATGTTTCATTTTACTCTAGTCCTCATAAATCTTCTGGCATACTGGATTATATTCATTCTGGTGTGTTTGGTCCAGATAATGTTCCTTCATTATCGAAGTCTAGATATTATGTTTCTTTTATTGATGACTATCCGAGAAGGGCATTTGTATACTTTCTTAAAATTAAATCAGAAGTGTTCAGTCGGTTTAAAGAGTTTAAATCTTTGGTAGAGAATCAAACTAGAAGGGAAATTAAATGTTTGAAGACATAAATTGGTGATGAATTTTGTTCTGCAGATTTTGAAAGGTATTGTACAAATCATGGAATTAAAAGGCATAAGTCAACGCCTTACACTCCACAAAAGAATGGAGTTGTTGAAAGGTTGAATAGGACGCTAATGGAAAAGGCAAGGAGTATGTTGAGTGGTGCTGGTCTGGAGCAAAAGTTTTGGGCTGAGGTTGTGGCTACAACATGTTATTTGGTAAACTGATCTCCTTGCTTTGCTCTTGTTGATAAGACACCTTTAGAAGCATGGTCTGGTAAAAATCCCTCTTTGAGGCATGTCTGTGTCTTTGGTTGTGAGGCATATGTTTATGTGCCAAATGAAAAGAGATCAAAATTGGATAACAAGGTTTCCAAATGTATTCTCATTGGCTATGGATTTGGTGTGAAGGGATACAAGCTTTGGAACCCTATTACTGAGAAGGTTTTATACAGTAGAAGCGTGATATTTCATGAGTTGAAACCTTTAATAATTCATCAACAGCTTGAGACAGATCAAAGTGACAAGAAGAAGGATGTAGTTGAGATTCCCCAAACTCTAGAAAGGGAAGAGTTGCATGGTGTACCTGAGATTGAGGAGAGCTCAAGCAGCTCTGGAAGTTCTGATGATGAAGAACCACAACCTCAGCCTGTAAGAAGATCTACATGAGAAAAAAGGCAACCTGAAAGGTATGGTTTCTCTATGTTAGATTCGAACTATGCCTATGCTTTATTTACTAACAACGATGAGCCTAGGACTGTAAAAGAAGCAATCAGCATGACTGATTCAAATTCTTGGCTGGAAGCCATGAATGAAGAAATGGATTCATTGAAGAAGAATGAAACATAGGATTTGGTACCACTACCTAAAGGGTGAAAGCCTGTTGGTTGTAAGAGGATATTCAAAAAGAAGACAAGCCTTTATGGCAGTGTTGAGAAGTATAAGGCACAACTGGTTGCAAAGGGATTTTCCCAAATTAAGGAAATTGATTATGGAGAGATTTTTTTCCCTGTAGCTAAGCTAACATCTATCAGATTTCTATTGTCATTGGCAGTTGTGTATGGCTTTGAAATTGAGCAGATGGATGTGAAGACAACATTTCTCCATGGTGAGTTGGAAGAAGAAATCTATATGTCCCAGCCTGAGCATTTCGTTGTGAAAGGTAAACAAAATCTGGTCTGTAAGTTAAATAAATCTTTGTATGGTTTGAAGCAGTCTCCTAGAATGTGGTACCAGAAATTTGACACATTTGTGTTGTCTATGGGATTTGTAAGATCAAAATCTGATCATTGTGTTTATCATAAATCTGAGAATGATCGTGCGCTTGTTATTACACTGTACGTAGATGATATGTTATTCATAGGAAATGGAAAGACTATAATTTTTGATCTTAAATCTCAATTGTCTGCAAAGTTTGAAATGAAAGATCTTGGTGTAGCAAGGTACATTCTGAGAATGGAGATAACCAAGAACAGAACAAGCAGAAAGCTTTGGGTCAGCCAGAGTAAGTATGTGAATACAGTTCTGGAGAGGTTTGGTATGATTGACTGTAAGCAGCTAATTGTTCCAGTCATGCAAGGAACGAAGCTATCTATTGAAGACTGTCCAAAGTCTTCTACTCATATGGAGGACATGACCAGTGTGCCCTATGCAAGTGTTGTTGGTAGTTTGATGTATGTTATGGTCTGTACAAGACCAAACATTGCCCAAGCAGTGGGAGTTCTAAGCCGTTTCATTGCAAATCTGGGAAGATCACATTGGGATGTTGTGAAGAGAGTATCCAGGTATTTGAAGGGGACTTTGGATTATGCTCTGTGTTACCATGGCAATTTGGTTGCATCACAGAGAACTCTCAACATTCAGGGATATGTTGATTCTGATTGGGCAAGGACATTCATAGCAGGCAATCCACCAGTGGATACACGTTCATGCTATATGGTGGAGAAATCAATTAGATGAGCAAGTGACAGGCAATAGTTGCTTTATCCACAACAGAGGCAGAGTACATGGCTGCAACTCACGCCTGCAAGGAAGTAGTTTGGTTGAGGCGTTTGTGTTCAGACATTGGTTTTAATGTAGGACAGATCACTATTTTCTGTGACAGTCAAAGTACCATTTTTTTGGTAAAGAACCCAACTTTCCATGCTAGGACAAAGCACATTGATGTGTAGTTTCACTTTGTGAGGGACATGGTGGAAGATGGAAGAGTCTGTCTTGAAAAGGTCAACACTTTGAAGAATGTTGCAGATGCTTTGACAAAGCCCGTGAGCATAGACAAGTTCAGATGGTGCACAAAATTGATGGGCCTTGGGGCCTATGACATACAGTAAATTTTTTGAATTCATGAGGAAGCTAGAAGTCTTCACCAAGTGGGATCTTGTTGAGAATTTGTGTCTCAACTTCCAGTTTGAAGCCTTAGAATTCAAGTCTTGGCAAAAAATTGATGTTCTCAGCCTTTACTTCCATACCGCGCCTGGCTTATTTATGCCCTTACCGCTTTACCACGGCGACCTGGTCTGCCCCTGGCGATACCGCAGTGACAGGCTTGGTGGTTACTGCCTTACTGCGCGTGGTGAGTTTACTCACCACAGTGGTCGCGGTAGGAGGCTTGCTACCTGCCTCGCCGGTCACCACCTTACCAAGGTCGACGAAGACCTTCACTATGGTGGCCGCGATGAAGCCGCCAGCAGTGGTCTTGGTGGTTACCGCCATACCATGGGCAATGGGTCCTCTCACCATGGTGGCCGCAGTGAGACCTCCTGCGATTTGATTGGCAGTTACCGCCCTACCCTAGAGTGGCCTAGCGGCCCTCACGATAGCACGGTGTGATCGCCAGTGGTTTTCCCGGTGGCTTACCACCACACCGCAGGTTGACTCAGACCTGGCAGTAGTAGCGCGGGCAAGGCAAGACAGTGCCCGGAGGCGCATACCACCATACCGTGATGGGTGAAGACAAGCTCGGCATTAGCGCGAGTACCGAGCTCACCTCTTTACCGTAGGTGGGTAGGGTCAGCTCAATGGTGGAGTGGTAGAGACTTGGAGAGCTTAGATGAGCTTGGACTAGTTTTGACCGAGTTGGACACGGAGTTAAAGAGCGACAACGAATGCAGGAAGGACACATGGCTTAGTGTCAGATGTTGATTGACCAAAGGCCAAAATAGTAAGAGCAGTAACTTGCAGGCTGATTTTAGCTTATGATAGGAACCCAATTTGGGTGGTGAAGT
Organism: Sequoiadendron giganteum; assembly: GCA_007115665.2. Taxonomy (NCBI): domain Eukaryota; kingdom Viridiplantae; phylum Streptophyta; class Pinopsida; order Cupressales; family Cupressaceae; genus Sequoiadendron; species Sequoiadendron giganteum. The sequence continues at coordinate 631,683,533 of CM021109.1, forward strand.
TATTGTTGAGTGGCTCGATGCAATCTAAGCAGATCGATTGCTTGCTTGAATGATCGATGCATGAACATGGAAGCCGTGGGATTGGTTGGAAGTGTAAATGCATTAAATACTTGTACAATCAATGTGAGGTTGATGGAGATGTACATGTAACTTAGCAAGTCGATGTGAGAGAGAAAAATTCATTGTATAGTTTGGAAGGAAGTATTGTAACAATGAGAAAAATAATCAGAGTGCTATTGTGAGTTGAATAGAGAGGAAAGACTATAAATTGTATGTAATATCTTTATTGCTATAATACAATTGTCTTGAATTGGTGTGGTGGGTTTTTTACCTGAAAAGGTTTTCCCATGTAAATACCTGTGTTATCTGTTAATGCTTTTATTTTGTTATCTCCTTTATTCTATATGTATTCATCTCAGTAGTTTTTTAAAAGCTAATAGAAACAGCTTTTGCTCTTCTCCTCTGTTGTACTAGTGTAAAGGGAATGTATTCTACACTGTTGGGTCATTAGATCCGCCCTCATTTTCCCTTCACTATCTTATTCTTAAATTCACTCATGAATGCATGCACACTGAATTTTTCTATAACTAAATCACAACGCTTTCCTATTTTTCCATCTTTTAAAGAATAGCGAACATTCTTAAATCTTTTAACTTCTACTAATTGTTGTCCAAAATCATTATCAACACTTTCATGCATACAAATTCCTAAGAATGAAAGATTTCCACAGTCAATGCATTGTCTAGAAATACAAGAACTTAAATAAAATAATTTACCATTAGATCTTTCACAAAACAAACTTGAAATAAACTCCCTTATTGCTTCAGGTGGCATATTAATACCACATTTCTTTATAATCATGTTAGTATGCAAGGTACAACGTATATATCGAAAAACATCATAAAAATAACGAAATTGAACATGTGTTTTACAACAACAAGATATTCGTTGCTTATTAATTTTTACATACCATGGTTTACATTTTTCAAAAGACCTTTGACTTATTTTAATATTACCAGGTAACACTAAATCACCACAAAATTTTCTATAAAATTCAATTTGTGTTGTATCTAATAGGTGTTTTGGGTGAGGATCGCGAACTTTGGACCCCACCCTTAATTTTAAAAAATCTCTAGCATTAGATGAAACCCTAGTATTATCGTGCCAATATTTTTCAATCAAAGATTTAATTTCAACATTCAATTTCATATCAGACCTCGAGAGTCAACCACTGAAACTCCAACATTGGTTGATAGGATCATTTTCTATACTTTCTCTTATTTTTGCCACTCTTAGCAATGTTTTAGGATGTATTTTTAAAACTTCACTAATATTTCTTACCATTCTTTTATTCAAAGTTGCTTTATTAACTATAGCAGTTGTTATAGCTCTTCTTGTTGCATTTTTATCTTTAGATCGACTATTTTTCCCAATAGATTGAATAACACTAGCAACAGTACACATAGCATGTTTTAATGATTGATCTTTTCTTTTTGGTTTAACAAAAAAGCCTAACCCTTTCATTATTTTCCTCATTTTTTGCATTCTCATCAATTGCATCATTAGTTGACATTGAATTGCAATTTTTTTACGATAAAAGAATTTTTTGTATATTTTATTAGCATGTGTTCTTATTTGCCTCCAAGAAATTTGACCAGGAAGATTATCGAAAACACCACTTTCAATTTTTAAAAAAGTATAAATTCAACATCGCATTCTAGATTTTCATCTTCATCTTCATCTTAATTTTCATTTTCATTTTCAATTTCAAAACGATTTACATTTTCATCTTCATTTTCATCAAAAAAACAGTTTTCATTTTCATTTACATCAACAAAATGGTTTTTGTTTTCATTTTCAACAAAAGAATCATTCTCATTTTCATTTTCAACAAATTCTATAAAAGTTTCATCTCTCTGAATATTATCAATGTCAACATCGTTAAGTCCAGCATCTTGTAAAACTTCTACATACAAATTTACCATTTCACTAACATGTGGATTTGAAGGCGTACCTAGATTTGTGCATATTGAAACATTCTCCATAGCATTGAAAGAGCGATTTGAAGACATAGTAGGACTTGCTTGTATAATCATATTCTTCTCCAAATTGACTTCTTGCAAATTAGCTTCATCTACAACCATGGTCTCCTCAATGTTTTCATCTTCAATAGTTGTGGAATTGGATGCTCCTCCATCATTCATTGATTTAATTCTCATTCTTCTTTCTCTTTGTCTTTGTCTCTCATTCTCTTTGTTTGCTTCATTTTCTGCAAGAGTCAATTTCTTCCTCCTCTTATTACGATTTTTATCTCCCATGATTATAAAATTCTCAAGCACAAATGAATGTCAATAGTGAAATTCTTCAAAAAATTCAATCCAAATTGGAAGTTCAAGACCTATAAGGACTAAATTCTTCCTCTTGTGTTCCTCAAAACAAGTAGAAAACTAGCACAATTCCACTTTAAAATTGATTTTTTCATGCCTCCTTTGAAAAAATCAATTCATATTGCAAGTTGAAGAACTTTTGTTCCTCCTTTGGAAAAAATGGGATCTATCCTTTGAAAAAATTAATCAAAAATGCAAGTCACCACCTGTAAAAACAATGCTTGATGAAAAATAGTCCAATTTTACTACTCTCGGTCGTACATGTGAAGTTGCAGACTTCACAATAAAATTTGACAGTAAATTTAAATAACATGGTTAAAAAGAAACAAGATCCCATTCTATAATCGAGATCTTGTTCCCAATATTTATTGTGGGGACCGTTGGCAAAGGAACGAGATCTCGTTTACAGAACGGGATCCCGATTATAGAACAGGATCCCGTTTTTTAAAATTTAGAACTGGTTTTCTTTTATGGTCGGGTTTTTGCCTCGGATTTCGATTCGAGAAAAGAATTGGGAGTCTGAACCTAGGCCTTCAACCTGGTTTGACCTGCAAGTTGAAAGTTCTAACAATGTTAGATAAAAATATCGAGTTTGGACATATGGCTGACAACTTTTTTTGCATAATTTTTTGACGAAATTAAAACCCATTTTACATGAGACAATGTAGATTCCAAATATGTAATTTTTTTTTACAATTGGATTATTTTTTCTATTTTTCAATAAATTTCTGATGAAACTGGTCCATAAACTTTAAATATCAGGGTTTCTTACTATTTTAATAACTTTTGATCAACATACCATTTTGACGAACGGATTGCACGAGAGCAAACTTCAGAAAATTATTTTAAATTTTAAAAGAAAATGTAAAAAATGATAACTTTAGGTCATCTTATGCATGTTGTACACGACGATTTTTTAAAATGACAAATATGCCTAATAAAAAATTAACAAAAAAAAAATTCAATAAAAAATTACAAAAAAATATCCAAAACAAGCTTCAGTGAGTCACAAGACTTTTCCCAAAAGGATTTAGAAAAATATGATAATTTAGGTCAAAATATGGATGTCATACACGTGCATGGTATGGTAAAAAAAATGACTTTTAAATGGTGGTTTTTACAAATGCCTATTGAAACTCAATTTGTACAATCTGGGTATTGAAATAAATTACATATTTGGAAACTAGACTCTGAGTACTACATTTTATGATTAGTTACTTTTTTGAAGATTTCATCTCTAAGTGCTTCAAATTTTAAGGTCAAATGTGTCAAACTTTGAAAATCAGGAAAAACACTTCCACTTTTTGGCCAAAAAGTGGACTCAACTTCTTGCCAGCACTCAGTAGAATTGAAATACATTAGCACAAAAGAATAATTAGCAAATATCTTCACCAAAGTAGTTGCAAAAGATCATTTTTTGACACTCAGAGATCAAATTGTGAGCCCTCTCAACATCAAGGGGGAGTATGTTGAATAATGATGTTGTGAATCTTTTCTAACCTCCCTACACAACATACGTTACACCTTTTTTAGTTTGTTGCTTTAATTTCTATGTTTTGTTGCCACTAGTCTTCAATGCTTTACATACTTCATGTAATATGCAGCTTAGGTTTTAAATTTTGTCTATTTCCTTTTCCATGCCCTACTACATGTTGACCAATACCTGTAACGCCTTCCTATTGTTAGTTTGCTTTAATTTTTGAAAATGATTACTCTGTTATATATCTATGTAACAAGAATTGCTTCGAATGCTCTATTTTTGAAAGCAATAAAATTGCAGTGGTTTGTTTTTCTCTTTTTCTTTTTTCTAAGTTAATTAATTGTTTTTTCCTTCTGTTGTTATCTATCATAACCTCTCAGTGCAGGAATTTGGCTTGGTTTTGGTTTTTTTCAAAAGAGATGATTTTTCTCCTACAGCTCTCTCTTCATCCTGATGATGGATCATGGAGTGTGATATGAAACGTTAATGCAAACAAATTACACACAACAAAATCCAGAAAATACAACACTCAATTGAATATGGACTGTGGAAATCTAATGTCTCTAATATAATGGTAATCAAATAAATTGATTTACATTTAATCAATTTAATTAAGATAATTAACAATAATTAATTTAGATTAAATGAGTTGAGTTTGGTGATAAATTGAAATTTTTTTCTTAAAAACTTAATGTTATAAATAAAGATAATGTGGAGAATTGATGTACCACAAATAATCTATTAGATATGATACACAAATTTAATGCTTGCTAGTTAGTGGATGCAACAAAATTATAACAAGTTCAAAATTTAATGTGGTTTATTTCCAAGGCCCTTAGTTTGAACTAGAGCCACTAGAATTGATCTATGGTACATATATAAACCAACATATACGATTGACCTAATAATTGTTAGAGTGGAATAGAGACTCATCTTAACATTTTTTATGTTTGATTTTGTCAAGATGGTGTTTAGAAATGCCTTTAAGGAAGTTCTTGGAATGCTAGGACCTAGCTATCCTAGGTTGACCCACTTTTTAATTGACTTTACTAGGATTCAAGGATCGAGGATACTAAATTTTTCATCCCATAAGGAATGCAAGTAACAATAGGTCAAAACTTGCAAACAATACAGAATAAAATAGTTTGAAATTTCAAGGATTAGGAATTGGAGATATTTAATAGCTCATGCTAGAAGTATCATATTAGAGATATTCTCACATCTCTAACTCTGATAAAATATATAAAAGGAAACATTGGATTTCATGAATCGAAGATACCAAGGAATCAATGCCAAAAGATGTGAAATTAAATGGAAGATTAAAATCGTGATAAAAATAATAGCATAATAAAAATGATTAGGAATATGGGATTGGGTACATTTCATATCTTATGTTATAAGGGAAATGTAAACAAGAATATGATTTACACTGCAACTCTGAAAGGTGAATTAGTGTAAAGTGTTGGAATGTGGAGGTCTAAGAAAAAGCATGACAATACTAGAAAGTGTGGAATTCTAACAAATATTAGGGAAAGGGTAGGGGTTGCAAGAAAGGTATGCCAAGATGGAAAACTCTAAAACTTTGACATTAAGCATAGTCCTTAGAAATTTGACAAAAAAACTCCATAGTTACATTTTTTGGAACTTTACAACTTCTAATACATGAGGCACGTGGGGGATGATGCAAAAAAACACTTAGAAAATATTTACAAATGGAGACCCATATAAATATTTCTTAGATCAATTATATGTGATAGGTAAAATAAGGCCTAAATACATAAAGAAGCTAGGAATCAAGCAAATTTTAGCACTATGAAATTGAGTCCCAAGAGAGTGATGGTTTGATTTTGATGAAAAGTGTTTTTTTGTTTGGATTAAATGACTTTGAAATACCTCTATTATAAGGTTTATTAGATTTGATGGTGGTTATGATTTGGGTTTGATTTGATATGGATTGATTGAATTTTATACCTAAGATAGGCAAAGTTCTTAAGAAATTGAATTTGGATTTCTATACTTAAGATGGACAAAGATCTTAAATAGGCAAGATTAAGGTTGGGTTGGATTTGGGTTGATTACTATGCTTAAGATAGGCTAAGTTCTTAAGTAGGATAAGATTAAGGTTGGGTTGGATTTGAGTCCATCACAACACTTAAGATATGCTAAGTTCCTAAGTGGGGTATGATTAGGACTAAATTGGATTTGAGTTTATCGCTATAATTAAGTTAGGCTAAGTTCTTAAATGAGATTAGATTAGAAATTATGTTTTGATTCAGTTTAAGGTCTTGATTTGGGTGGATGGGAGTTGTGATTTGACTTGAAATTTGGGTTTATGGTTTGGTTTGGAGTATGATTATAGAAATGATTTTAACCTTTTGCAAGAGGATTTCGTCATGGCCTATTTAAAGTTCAATTTTGATTTGGGATGTTGGATGTTTACAAATGTTTGGATTTAAATGGTGCTTACATTTTTTTCACAAGAAAAACACACCAAGCATACAAACATCCTAATTTATTCAAATAGATATATAAGAAATTGTGTGAGATCACCAATATGTCTTGTCTAGTCATGGAATGTAGGCCCCATGAAGAGGCACTAACCATTTTTATCACTCAAAGGTAAAAGAGGAGAGCATACACAAGCTACAAAATCATTTCAAGGGGCATGGGGTGAGTAACTTCTTAGGCATAACCATTTACTGTTGCATCACAACTACACATGGCTAATAGGTCCTAAGTAGGATGAACAAACTTATTAGGGGATATCCTCTATAAACCCAAGGGTATGTGAGGCCAAGTTCTAAGAATGATAGGTCTATTTACAAGTATTGGCTAGGGTCAGTCCTTTCACTTCACCTTCCCTTAAGTTGAACAACAAGGCTATGTCAAACAAAATGTGCTCCTTTAAAGTGATTCTCACAACAAATTTTGTACCCCAATAGAACACATGGGTTTGGATTGTCACTCTCAATTATTAAATCCAAGGGAAGGACCTTTAAGAGGAAAGAAGATCAAGTGATTTTGATTCCCAATATTGTCTTGTGACACAAGAGAAGAGCATACACAGCTTGATCCCCTTGGGATTTAAACTAAATAAAAGAGAAGAAGGTAGTGTTTTTTATTTCCAAGATCACCTTTTGGTACAAGGAGAAAATATAAACTAAAATACTATCACAAGCAAAGAACACAATTATTCATTCCATTAACATACAAATGTGTAACTAAAATATTTTAAAAGGATGGGTCTTTCAACAAGCAAACCTACAACAAATAAGTTAGTAGTTTCAAAGTGTCTTAAACAAATGAAATACTGCAAAAATAGAGTGCTAGCACCTACAAATTGTAAATAATGATTAACAAAAAACACAAAACCGAAGAAAATGATAAAATCTGAAACAAAATGCACACATTGATAAAGAAATGAAAATGCCAATCCCAGAATATAAATGTTAAAACATGTACATAAACATTGAAAGCTAAGTTCTATATTTACTAGTGATTTTACCTCAAATACTATGATTCTTGAAATAGATATGATGTTCTATGAGCACAAATATTAAAGTAAAATAGAAATGTTGAAATATTTAAGTTAATAAAACTCCCAAAAGCAATAAAAGGCTATAGACAAAGAGTTAGCAATGATGATAAGTAGTAGATTTGTGATCTTAGGGACTTTAAAAAATAGAAAATGTAGGAAAGTAAAGCCCCAAAATGATAGAAAACAAAAGATTTAGGGTTGGGGTTGGAGGTGTCTATTAAAAATGGATACACTACAGAGAAATGGATATGTCAAAATTGATAGATACATCAATTTACAATAGGGGCCAACAAAATACAACTGAACCTCCAAAAAACAAGGATTAACTTGCACTTGAATGATTAAATTAACACTTAAACAAGTTAGGAATTATGGAGACTAAAAATAAATAGAAAGTGCAAGAAAAATAAAGCCCCAAAGTGATATGGAGTGAAGGATTTGGTGTTGGGGACAAAGGCATCAATTCGTAAAATAGATACACCATGTGAACACAAAAATGTCAAGATCAAAATAGGTGCACTAAACTGTGACAAAGGCCAAAAAATGCAAGAAAATCCACAAAATAAGGGGTCAAATCTATACACAAATGTTAGGAAAAGTACTAAAATAGATCACACTAGAAACTCTACACAAATAGATCAAAAAATAGTTAAAATCTTGCAAAAACTTGGGCAAGAAAAAGTGTTAAGTGTCATTATGTTATTGAGTTTCCAAAATGTTAACGGATAACTTGCTAATCTATGAATATATGGATTGAAATGTGAAAGGAATGTGTTGGAAGCATAGACGTACATGTTGAACTGCTAACCTATAACATGAAGCTAGACACACAACCTAGAAAAAGATGTTATAAGGGACATGGATCCCATTTAGCATGCTAAAATGTGTAAAACAAACATAGAACACAAATAAGAGGATTCAAACTATCAATTCAAACTTTATTCTATGTCTAATTATAAACCTTTGACTAAGCTAATAGACTAATGCATAAAAGATGAAAAACTATAACAAATACTTCACTAATAGGTCTCTTGTTACACACAAAGTGTGGATGTTCTCAAGATGAATTGATGTTTGATGGAGAGAATATGCAAGGTGCTCAAAGTGATAATAACAAGGTATTATATTAATGATATCAAATTTCCATAATCCATATTGTATAAGTGCAAAGGTATTATATGAGTTCCTATAAAAATAGTTCATATGGTGAATTATTTATATCCTTGAGGGATGAAGGATCAAGAGCAAGGATTAATTTGGAAGATCAATAGATGAGATTGCTTGAAATGTTTGGAGTTATAACAAGCCTCCAAGTGGCATTTTGTAAGTGATGCACAAGATAAATTCTATAATCTAAGAAATTTGAATGGTGGAGATCTTCTTGGAGAAAGATGGAGGGTGAGAATAAAAAAATGACTGTTTGGGAGTCCAAATCATTTCTTTTAGAGTTTTGTGAAGGGCTAGGATTTTCTAAATTGAATGGATGGAAAAGATTTGATGAAAGAAGTTTACAGATTTGAGAAACATGGGACCATTTACATGCATAACATGTACAAGTTATTGACTTGGCTTAAGGATGCTTAGGATTGAGCAATGGATGAATTAGTTAAGTAATTGATTTTTATCAACTAATAATTTAAATCAGTGGAGAGAATTGAATAAATATATTATATTTATTTAAATTTTGAAAAATTGGGAGACCGGTGAACTTAGTTAATTAAGGTGAACTGTAGACACAAATGCTGAAATGATCCATTAATTAAATAAATTATTAAAATTTATTTAATTAATGCTAGTAAAATGATTGAAAAAATTAATTAAATAATTAGTTTATTTAATTAATGCTAAATGAGAAATGAATGGGATGATGTTAGGATACAGTGGCAATAGAAGTGCTGAGAGGCGAATTTAGGTGTTTACAACAGCAACCCAAGCTCCAATAAACTTGCTCACTCTAATAAACAACCAATTCTTGAAATTTAACAGCTTGTTTCATCTGAACTCTCATATTGTTGTGCATGCTCTTTCATGCCAATTTTTTGAGAGACTGACATTAGCCTAAGCATGCAGCATTCGATTCTTCTTTCTCAGAGCTATATACAGGCAACTCCTTTCTCCCATAATTCTCTCGCTTCATCTCAACGCCAAATGAATGTGTAAATTCAATTGATCAAGGTGGAACGACCCCAATCTTCAAATTTAGCAGTCCATACCTGAGGCACAATCCCAACTCACTGTGTGGAAACTCCCGCATGTCAAATTCCTCGAATAATCTGTCTATCAAGCGTGCCTTTTGGTTTTGCACTAATGCCCACAAACTATGGTTTTCCCTCATCGCTTCACTCCTCCATTATCTCCCCGTACGCATTCCAAGTGTTTCTCCTCCTTACAAGAGCTAAACCACACCTATAAACATCATAAAATTTGGTGTGAAGTACCTTCAATAAAGACTTCTTCCATGTTCCGTTGGTTTAGTTCTCTGCTTATTTATTATCGTAGTTTGTTCAATTGCTCTGTTTTTGTTGGGAAATAAGTGAACAGCTATTAACTAATTCCTATTTTGGTTATAGAAGGTTAAAATAGAGATTTTCGCATTTTTAGGGGATTTTAGTGGTTAGCTTTTTGAGTTTGGGGATTACAATGGATAGATTAGAGACTTGGTAAAAGCTTCAGCTTTCCAGAAAATAACAGGATAATTGCTGCATTGTTTTATGGTTCTTACCTCATGTCTCCATGCGGCTGCTTAACTCTATTTTCTGCTTAAATTTAAGCAGCAGGGGTGTTCCCATCCATAAATGTTATTTATGGGAAAGGATAATTTGGAATCTTTTCCTATTTACATGGAGCAGCTATTGTTTAGGAATTGAAAATAAGCTGTGGAAAAAGAGGGGGTGCTGGAAATAAGCAGCAACTGCATATTTCTAAAAATTCACGCGGCTCCACAAATTTCTTTCCCTTTTTTTTAATTTTTTAATTTTTAATTTTTTTTCTAATTTTTTATTGTAAAAATTATTATTAATACTAGTAATACTAATTTAAGCTGGCTGCTTAAAAATAAGCACAAAAACAAAGCATTCATGGGGCCATCAGCTCCACAAATAACTCCTACATAAGTTGAGCAGTGGCTGCTATATACTGTTACTGCTGGAGGATATATATTACTATGATGTGGGTTCCTAATAAATATAAAAAATCTTCTATTTTGTTTATTTTGTCAGCTGTGTAAATAAAATATTAAAAATAAAATAAATAAAAATGCAACAAATAAGAAACACTTCAAGTTCAATATATTATCAAATACCAAATTATAAACAATTTAATGATTTCTTGATGATACACAGAGGCAAAGTGGCTGCTGTATTTATAGATGTATAGGAATCTCTATAAGATCCTAGAATTGCTAATAAAAGCCTCTAAACAAGAAAAATCTGGAAAGAATTAGGAGGAGATGGAAGTTTCCATATTTTGGAATATTCCACAAGATTTGGATAAATATTACCTCTAACACTATGACTTATCTAAATACATTATTAAATGAACATTTTTTCCAACACCCTCCATAATGTTTATTTGGAGAGGATAATTACAAAAAAATATTATATAGCAACTTCCTTGAGATTTAACAAGTTTCTAAATTTGACAACTTTCACTTCAAATAGTGCTTTTGTAAATATGTCAGCAATTTGATTCTATTCCACTAAATTTTAACTCCACCACTTGATTTTCAATCAAATTAGGAACAAAATAATGATGTGCTTCTATATGCTTGGATCTAGCATGATATACCAGATTTTTTGTTAGCTTGATAGTGCTTTGATTATCACAAAATATAGTAGTTGGACAAGCTTGTGGATGTTGTGTTTCTTCAAGTAGTATCCTAAGCTATAATGCTTCTTGAGATGCCTTTGATGAACCAACATATTCAGCTTTTGTAGATGATAGTGATACTGTTGTTTGTTTCTTGCTACTCCAAGAAATTGGTCCTGACCCAAGATGAAACATATATCTTGAAGTTGATTTTTTGTCATCAATGTCACCTCCATAATCAAAATATGTATATCCAACTAAAGTAGGCTCTCCTTCATATTTGTACTCAATTCCAAGTTGATAAGTGTCTTTAATATATTTTAATATTCTCTTAGTTGCTTTCTAGTGCTCAATATGTGGATTTGCCATGTACCTAGATACAATACCAACTATGCAATATTTGGTCTAGTTATGGTGAGATACAAAAGACTCCCAACTAATTGTCTATACAATTTCCCATCCACTTTCTTTTGAGTAGAGTTAGCACTCAATTTTAATCCTACTTCACAGGGTGTATTAGACTATTTACAATCACTCATATTAAAAAAATTCAATACATCAAGAGCATATTTGGTTTGAGGAAGCATGATCCTTCCTTCGTCTTGCCATACTTGCATACCCAAAAAATGGTGCATCAACCCTAGATCAGTTATTTCAAAAGCTTGTTTGAGTTGATCCTTGGTTATTTCAATATTATGTGTCTGATTTCCTATAATAATCACATCATCCACATATAATACAATAAAAATAACTTTATCATCACTATGCTTTACATACACATCTAGATAAGATTTACTTCTTTAAAATCTTGCATCTAAAATGGTGCATCAACCCTAGATCAGTTATTTCAAAAGCCTATTTCAGTTGATCCTTGGTTATTTCAATATTATGTGTCTAATTTCCTATAATAATCAAATCATCCACATATAATACAATAAAAACAATTTAATCATCACTATGCTTTACATGCACATTTGGATCAGCTTTACTTCTTTAAAATCTTGCATCTATAAAGTACCATGCCCTTGGAGCTTGTTTAAGACCATATAATGATTTTTTTAATTTACACACTAGATGTTCTTCATCACTTTTAATAAATCCTAGTGGTTGTTGTGTGTAAATTTCTTCTTTTAGATCACCATGTAGAAATGCACTTTTTACATCCATTTGAAAAAAAATCCAACCAAATTTTGCAGCTAGATCAACTATTATATGAATTGAACTCATTTTAGCCACTAGAGCAAAGGTTTAGTACACTCAATACCTTTTGTTTGTGAGAAGCCTCTACCCACTAGCCTTGCCTTATATTTTTCAATAGCTCCATCTAATGTGATCTTTACTTTGTAGGTCCACTTGCAACCAACCACACTTCTACCTTTTGGAAGAGTTGTCAATTCCCAAGTTCCATTTTTCATCGAAGAATTGTATTCATCTTACATTGCTACTTCCCATTCTTCTTTTCCTTTTGCTTCCTCATATGTACTTGGAATGTCAACCCACATCTCCCTAGTCATAAGAGCATAGTTAGCAAAAATATTCCTAGGGCCTTCTTGGTAGATTTATTGAAAGCTTCTAGTCTTCTGTGTGTCTTCATCATCGCTTTCATTTGATGCTTCAACTTGTATTCCTTCTCCTGTAGAAGATTGTGCACCTTGATTTGGATCATTAGTATAAGTAGACTTATCTTCTTCAATCAAGATTGGAAAGTAAGATAATGTAGGAGAATGATCACTTGCAATATCTTCATCAAACCATACATTCCTTTTTGATATGAATTTCATTTGTCTTAGGATTATATAACCTATATCTTTTTGACTCCTCATTGTACCCAACCATTATGTATTTCTCACTTTTCCTTTCAAACTTGTTCCTCTTTTCCTTGGGAATGTGGGCATAAGCATTACATCCAAAGACTCTAAAATGAGACACTGTAGGCTTTCTACCACTCCATGCCTCTTATGGTGTTGTTCAAAACTACCTTAGTAGGTGTTCTATTAAAAACATAAACTACAGTATGAATTGCTTCAGCCCAAAAATTAGCTTCTATATTTCTAGAGTGTAACATGCATCTAGCCATTTCTATTATAGTTCTATTTTTTTCTTTTTGTGACTCCATTTTGTTGGGGTGAGTAGGAAATAGTTGATTCCTTCTTTATACCATGTTTACAAAATTCTAAGAAAGCTTTGTTCATATATTCAATACCTCTATCTATTCTTATTATCTTTAGAGATCTTCCACTTTGTATTTCAGTCAATGCCTTAAACTCTTTAAACTTATCAAACACTTCATCCTTCCTTTTTAGAAAATATACCCAAATTCTTCTAGTATAGTCATCAATAAAGGTTAGGGCATACCTTGATCCTACAAGTGATGGTGTTCTAAAAGGACCCATTACATCACTATGAACCAAATGCAAGGGAATTTTCGCTCTCCATGATTTACCTTGTGGGAAACTTTCCACATGTTTTCCCATAACACATCCTTCACACACCTTCTGACTTGGTGAGATTGTTGGAAGCCCATGCACCATATATAGTTTCTCCATAAGCTTGAGGCTTTGATAGTTGACATGTCTCATATGCCCATGCCATAACCTGCTCATATCATCATATTTGGCAATAGCACACATATTCTCATTTCCACATTTAGAAGTAAATTCTTGGAATTTATATAACCATTCTCCATTTTACCAATTGCAATCACTTTGTAATTATTACTCACATCCTTGATTAAACATTTATCATTGTAGAACTTTATTTTATACCCTTGATTCGCAATTTGAGATACACAAATAAGATTTGTCTTCAATTTAGGAACTAACTTGACATTTTGGAACACACAATTATCAACTTGAACATTTCTAGTTCCTTTAACTTCCAAAGCATTGTTATTTCCTAAATATATTTTCTCTATTGTGCTATCATTTCTTAGTGATTCATTGTTCCTTATTGTAACACATGTGTTATGTGGCACCAAAATGAATAACCCAATTATCCTTACAAGAATTGTTTGCTTTAAGTGCAATACAAAGAGCATTACTTTTAGAATCAAAAGATTTTGTAAACTTATTTATCTTCCTTTATGTATCTTTAATCCTCTTATAACATTCATTTGCTTTGTGACCCAACTTACCACAGTTTTACATTTCTGTTTGCTTTTATTATAATCCTTCGATGGAGTGTGTCTATTTTCATACTTCCAATTTTTCTCTCTTGAATGATTTTCTTGTGTGTTTCCCTTTCGTTATGAAAGCTTCATCACTAAATGACTCCCTTTCTTTGATCTGAAGTTTTTTTTCTTGCGCTAACTTAGCACATAAGTCTTCATATATTATATTTTTTTAATTTATCAGCAGTATCTAGTCCTCTTACAAATGATTGATAGGATCCTCAAAGACATTGTAAAATCATTTGCACAAAATTTTTATCATCTATATCTTTTCCAAAAGAAGCAAGTTCATTTTTTTTTTCTTTTAATTTGCCTAGATGAGAGACTAGCTCTTATGAATTTGACAATTTCATGTTGTACAATTCTGTGGTGAGAGCTAGAATCCATACATTACCTGAATTTTCATATGTAGTTTTCAAAATACCCCATTCTTTGACTCCACTTCTCTCATTGTGAACTTCTGGAAACACTTCTTTTGAAAGTGTAAGCTTGATCAATGTTGCTGCCCTTTTATCTCTTTATCCCAATCTTCTTGAGCTTTACCAGTACTTGTTGGTCTTTGTTCACTACCATTAACAATTTCATAGCAATTTTGAAGTGTTAAAAAAATCTTCATACAAGACACCCAGACATAATAATTTTTTCCATTTAATTTAATTGCGGATAAAGGAATACCAATAGAATCCATTATGTGAAATTCCCTCTTTTTTGAGATGAGAATTAAAATTAATATTAGAAATCTCTCACCAATTTACTGATTTGATTTTTCTCTTTGCTGCAATATTCCTTACTTCATTTGCCACAAAAAATGTGTTGTTCAAACTCCTAGCACAACCTACATAATTTAGCCAACACTACAAAACCCACAAATTATAGCCCAAGATTTAAAAGAGCTCTGATACCATATTGAATAAACTAGTACTTGCACCGGAAGGGGTGCAAGGGTTACGCCGATAGAAAAGTATATGTAAGTTAACATGCTAAGGAGGTATATTCTTTTTTTCTTTCAAATTGAAACTTAAAATATAAAAACATATGGAGAACACTTTTGGCATGTTTTGCACATTGATGACAAGGCAACCTAAAGGCTCATTCAATTTAATTTATATCAATTAGACCCTCCTATGAAAAAAAACCATGATGTGTAACAAAGATGGTACTCGCTAGAAGAGAAAGATTCCCAAGTATTAGCTCATTAGAAACAACGAACCTTGAAAAAACTAAAGTATATGATAATTACCCACAACAAAAGATAAAAGAGCTCTATAAGCACCATACCTATATAAATGGTTCATTTGTTTTATATATATATATACTCTTTTGTGAGGGGTCCATCTAAATTTTGTCACTCCATTAAATGTTTAGTTGATTGAGTGGAATTTATGAAAGATCAACTCATAGATTAGAAAAAATCTGACAACTAATTTAGGCCTCTTTAGGCAATTGTAACAACATTCACAAGCATCGCGTAACTGGTCCAGTTCACAGATTGTATTTTGCTTGTGCTAAATTTGGAAAGAAGGTCTAGTCTCACCGGATTTGATTGACGATGGATATTTTAACTAGGAAATGCTTCTAATAAGTAGAAGTGTCATACACTAATCAAGAAAAAACAATAAAAGATCTAAGACAAATCAACATTAATTCCATTAACCTTAAACCCACATACAAATTGTCTTGTCCTTAGAATGCCATACAAGAATAATCACAAAGGAAACTTCATCATTAATTGCATACACATCATAGTTTATTTATTACAACTATCATATGATAAGTTTGCGGCACTGATCCTGCTAGTCCAATTTTGTATTAGTACCTTTATTCTAAGAGATAACCTCATATCGCAGTACTAGCATTTTACTAGCACTGACTCACAAAAATCGTTGAAGAATGCACACAAACACACATATACACAACTTTGTAAACAAAAATCTACTATGGCCTTCAGTCACAAATGACAATTTTTTTCTACACAGATGACTTAAGCTAATAGTTCACTGGATAGTTTTTGTGGAGGTTTTTTAAGAGCTAAGAATTGCTTGTGGCAAGCATTTTTGCAAACTTATGGAATATATAAATCCTTTCCTCCAATAGAACAATTTGAATGTTATGTTCCAAGTGGATGATTCAGTTCATCTTACACTTATGCCCAGCTTTTCATTTCCTACAACATTCCCCAACTAGCATCCTCTTGTTGTTTTTCAAAATAAATAGTGTTTTGGGGGTTCCCCCATATGTCCACATATGATAAGTTTATTTAGTTGCATCCATTCTCCCTTGCCACACTCATTTCTTCAGTATACCTACATTTTCAATAAAAACCAAGAATTTAGTACCAACATAAAATCATTTTCAAATCATCAAACCTTTGGGTATGTAAAAAGGAGCAAAAAAGAAAAACTTACTCCATGTCAAAGGTAGTGGTTGCAAACACAGGGGCTTCTACAACCCTCTCTGAAAAGGCGTTGTATTTGCATCACAATAAACCATTCCCCCATTTTAAAAAATAAAAATAAAATCATAAATCCAACAACCAAGAAAACCAAACAGAATTGGAAAAGCTACCACTCGCACCTTTTCAACTTAGCTGAAGGAAATGACCTGGAAGCATGTGGGTTAGTTTCTTACCTATAAATAAAATGAAGTAACAAGATGTATAACACTTATCCAGAGGATGGATATAAATATATATAGATAGGTTAGTGCAATAAAACTAAAAAAATATTAAATAATAACAAATAAGCTCAAAGAATACATAACAACACTTCAAGCACGTAGTTATGCCAATTTAAGGTTTGATAAATAATCCAATTTTTGTTCAGTCCCTGATATTAAAATGTTCTTTCCTTCCATGTATCTTGTTATTATCCACTCTACATATTACCTCTTATATCCTCTGGTAAATAGACTTTAATTGCATGTCCTGCAAATCTCACACTTAACCAAAAATATAGATAAGATGTCCAAAATGCAAAAAACGATCAAATAGACCATCAAATTCCAGACCTGATGGCAAACAAGACAGACATTTGACGGCAAAAGTAAATGAAAGAAAGGAACAAAAAGGAGAAGCATAAACGTACCCTTTGAAGAATTCTTCCCAGAGCCTTTGAAAGGCATTGGACATTTCAAATTCACCTATCATTAAAGAAAATCTCAAAACCTTTCTATGAAAATATTTCATAGGTTACAAGATATTAAATTCGCAAACTTCCTTCTATGTGTTTGTCGGTAAATTGATATGATATAAGTTGGTTGACAAATGTAGATCATTTTAGATATTTTGACATGCAGAACATTCCACATGGCTCCTTGGCTCATGGCTCCCTGGCTCAGTTATAATCACAGTGCACGTTTCCCGGCTTTCAATATAGCCCACCCGTTTCACCAAAACATCTATACTTCAATAGAAAAAATGGGTTCTTGTGCAGTAAGTCGCAGGTTTGTAGCTTTCATTTGCCTACGGATTATGCTGTTTGTGTGTGTGAGTGAGGGAGCAGCAGAGTTGAAGCGCAGTGAAGATGGGGGAGAACGTCATGAGAAAGTACAGACAAAAGAGTTAGATTTGCCTAAATTTCCTTTCAGTTTGGAATACTTGGAGGCAAAGTTTTTCCCACAGTTGATCATCTTAAGTAATATCATAGTTATCAAATACCTTTAATCCTTGCACGTCAAGGAATTTACTCCTGTAGCTTACTATCCTCCTTGATGAGGAGGACGAGGTGAAGATCTAATTTGCTTCTCTACTTTGTGGTTTATAAAGAATGTGTATATTTCAATTTCATCGCTCTGTGCATTGAGGATTCAGTTTTAGTTCCAAATTGGCAAATAAGAACTGGCAGTGCTGTTTTTTTTTTCCATGGGAATAAAAAGTTGAAAATGCACTAAAATAAAAAAGTTGTAAAAGTTGAAAATGCATTATTACCTCTATTCTCAAGTGTGTTAAATCTGAGACGTGCAGCAATTGTTTTTGAGTTTTCCGTGTAGTTGTCCTCTATGAGATGTGCAAAATTTGGTCTGTATTTTTCTTTGTAGTTGTATCCTTATTTATATGGAGTATCCTTATAAAATCATTCACCAGCTACAGTAATTGCATTAATAACAAGAAAAAATCTCAATATCATATTTCGATTGCATTAATAACAAAAGGAAAAAATCTCAATATCAGATTTTGGCAATCAAATTCACAACAGATTCAATTAACGAATGAATGGACTGAACAGCTGAGAAGACATTTCTTATGAGTCATCCGCTAAGTGGTACATAACGTGTATTGTGTAGATATGATGGTGGAGAACATAAATCAGCTGCAAAATTTAAAGCAGGCAGTCTCAATCATAAATGTCGTCAGAATTAATTTCAGTTTATATTTGAAATGCCCCAATTTTATTCACCTCGTCGGAATGTTCTTTTAGGCGTGAGAATGATTCGGGTTACTCTGACTTGATTGCTTACTGAAAATAGGCGTAAGAATGATTCGGGTTACTCTGACTTATTGCTGACTGAAAACCATTCTAGTTTAATGGCAACCAAGTCCAGTTTGACGGCGTGAGACAGGTTTTGTTTCAAATCTCACACTATATATAGTCTATTGGCTAATAAAATATTAAAGATAAAATAAATAAAAATGCAGCAAATAAGAAACACTTCAATATTATCAAATACCAAATTACAAACAGTTTAATGATTTCTTGATGAGGAGAGGCAAAGTTGCTGCTGTATTTATAGATGCATAAGAATCTCTAGAACATCCTAGAATGGCTAATAAAAGCCTCTAAACAGGAAAAATCTGGAAATTATTAGAAGGAGATGGAAGTTGTGATATTGAATCGTGTAGTTTAACAAGTCAAACTCATTGACCCATGTTTCATGAGTAGTGATTCACAAGAACCCATTTCTCATGATAATGAATGGTCCACTTAGCACTCATTGCATCTAGATGATGCTCACAGAGGTGAAGCACTGGGCCTTCCTGGGAGGTCACCCATCCCAGTACTACTCCAGCTCAAGCGTTTTTTTTCCAAGGTTAAACCCACTTAGCTTGCAACCCTTCCATATTCTGGAATGGATAAATATTACCTCTAACACTAAGGCTTATCTAAATGCATTATTAAATAAACATTATCTCCAACAGTTGTCTTTCTGTCTATCTATGGCATAAGACAGGTTGCAGATCAGAGATAAGGAGTGCCTGCGTCAAAGTTCTTATGGAAGTTCTTCTCCCTTCAGATTGAAACTCATATAAGTTGTGCCAATTTGTTTCTTCAGGTTGCTAATCTGCCTGCTGTAGTTCAAGAGCATCTGCAGATCAAGAAAGGGAAACATGATATTATGAATGCCAAGACTAGTGTTGTTAAATGCAAATCTCGATGACATATGAACGTTTTATTTACTGTTCCATATTCTATATGTGTTTCATGTGAATACAGCTACTCAAAACACATTTGCTGTTCCTTACTCCATGTTTGTGTAACTTCTCTGCGGCTGTTTGATCAAGATTTTGCTGTTCTTTCTATAATTTGTATAACTATTGTTGCTATGAGTGTTTCTGAGCTTAATCCAGTAAAAAAAGTCCCTACTGAAGTCATCGTGCACGGAAATATGATTCACAAGGAGAACAAAAAAGGTAATAAGTTAATAACATAATCAATTCATGCCATCAATCCTTGTTCAAAATAGTGGTCTAAATACTAATAGCAGTTTCCAATATTTTGGAATGAATAATGAATGTACATTGCCCCACACCATCTCTCATTAGTAAATCCCATTCTAAAGGAAGCCAAAAATATTTAAAATCATGAATATGGACCGTTGAAAACTACTGCTCCAAACAAAACATTTGTATTACAATACTGTAACGGAGATACAAAAGTTCAAATTACTGCTATTAGCCTGAAATAGAGATTACTGCTATCAAGGCAAAGCTAGAGGCTTTGCCTTGATATCAAACTAATACACTTCATTTATAGATTTCCTGTGTCTCTTTAGATTTCAAGCGCTAGTCATTATGTACAAATCACACAACACCCAATAGTATGTACAAGTGGGGCAAAACAGATCTATTGAAGCCGCATTGAGCCAATCATTCGGAATTAGAATTATAAATGTCACTAAGACACGGGGACATGATCTCTGCTTCTAGCATCTGAACAACTTGATTCATTGTGGGACGCTCTTCAGGAGTGGAAGCTATACAGCTTACCACAATCTCCAGAACTGATTCCATGCTTTCTTTAGAGGTGCAATGGCAACTTGGATCAACTATTTCTTGTAATCTATTCTCCCGCAACAGTGTGTTACCCTGCATTGGGGCAATTTCAATATCAAACTCCACAACAAAAATGTAAAGCCAGATTTTAATATACCGAGAAAAGAAAAGGTAGAAAAGTAAACCCACCCATCCAACAACATTCAAGCCTTTGGCAACAAATGATGGATCTGTTGGCTGTTTTCCACTGAGCAACTCTAGCAGAACAACTCCATAGCTGTACACATCAGATTTCTCTGTTGCTCTCCCGCTTTGAAGGTATTCTATTATTTCACACGTCAGCGAAACAGGGCATATGAGAACCTCCTAGGATTATTGTGAATCACTACTCATCAAAGATAGTGTTGAATTGCTTAAACCCTAAATACTCAGGAGTGAGAGAATTAATACCTGGAGCCAAGTAACCAAAAGTCCCTGCTACTATAGTGGTCACATGGGATTCATCATCTTCCAAGAGTTTTGCGAGGCCAAAATCTGATACATGTGACTCCACATTCTCATCCAGTAATATATTGCTTGACTTGACATCACGATGTATGATACGAGGGCAGCAATCATGATGCAGATAAGCCAGACCTCTAGCTGCTCCAATGGCTATCTTTAATCGATCATTCCAGTTTAGACATATCTCTGCTTCTCGAGGTTCTGTCAATTTGGAGGTTATTTTACCAACATGAATATTATAATGCCAACCATAATATAATGAAATTTAGCATTTTTTAGAATACCAACCATGGAGGAAGTTATGTAAGCTTCCCAGAGGCAAGTAGTCATATATAAGAAGCTTGGCTGATGGAGAATTGCAATAACCTCGCAAATTCACTAGGTTTCTATGTTTGATACTTCCCAGTATCTCAAGCTCTCTTTCAAATAGGCGATCTGATCTTAAACCGTCATTCTGAATTTTCTTGACTGCAAATGCATTACTGTCATCCATGACCAATTTGTAGACCATACCAAAGCCTCCCGAGCCAATGATATCAGCATCACTAAGCATTTCAATCCTCTTTATTATATCCTGAGATGTATATGGCAGATCTCCATGGAACATAACAAGTTTAGCATCTGCCATATGAAACAAATAAGAGCAAACTATTGTCAATCAAACAATTGATTAATTATGAACAGAAATGCAAATATCATGTTACTATGCTTCCTTGAACGGTTTGTACCTGTCTTTGGGTGAAGCTGTCCCTCCATATTTTTGTATCCTTCCTTGAAACGATTATTCTTGTACAAAAAGCAAAACCATAACAAGAACAAAAGCCCAGCAAGAGCCGTGCCCATCACCACCGTTACCCCAATGAGAACTCCATTTGAATAGCGCTTGGATGTTCTAGTTGACACTGAGGCATCCAAAGAGTTTCAGAAAAGTCGGGTTCAAACCCTACAGAAGCTCGAGTAGAAAATTACCTAATATACTCGTAATAAAAGAAAGTTTAACAGACAATCCAACTTCGAACACTTTATAAAAAGATGTCCTCAAATGACCAAAATAAGTCTATGGGACTTCAAAATCTAGAAAGCTTACAACAGACAATAAGGGAGGATCAACGACGACCTCTACAATGAAAAATTGAAAGGGTTTCATCGTCAATATGGGAGATCAAAATATAGCTTGCTAAGAGAACACAAAAGAATATCAATTATTCTCATCCTGCATTATTATCAGAAGCAGCCTTCAAAGAATGGCCTGGGCTAAAGGAATCAATGTGTGATATCTTTGCTATCCAAGAAGTAAAGCCACTAGTGAAGCTAGTGGAGAAAGAACTTTAAAAGCTTGATAGGAAAAGAACAAGTGAGCATAGAAACAGCATGCAGGTTTGAAGTCTTGGAAGGATCACCTGGATCCACATCAGAGTCTGAGTTGGGTATTACAGCTGGAAATCCCAATGCATTCCTGCAGAGCATGTCAACCTGTTGACCACATAAATTCAAGTTGCCCACAAACCTGGAAAACAAATTAAATGGGTTAGGTCGCTGCAAGTTTTACTTCAATGGCCCTGTTTCAATGATTCAAAATGCAAACATCTACACGAGAGAAGAATGTGTCTCTCACGAGTGATTTCCAAACCCTTGCAGTACTCCAGTTTTGGGGATTTCGCCTGTCAAAAAATTTGTTGATAGATTCCTGAAGGAAAATCCAAACGTTAGCACGAAATTGCAGATGATACTCTATCTCTAACTTTATAACAATGGGTCAAGAGGGCTTTAGTGTAATTGTAGTGAGACACTTTGACTCAAGTTCAAATCCAAACATCAGCAAGAAATTGCGGATGATGATCTATCTTGAACTTTATAAAAGAAGTTCAGGTGGGGCCTTTGGTCTAATGGTAATCTAGTTAGAGTGATTCAAGTTCAAAACCCCTGCTCCAATAAATTGCAGTGGACACACATGTACACTTTAGAATACCGAAAAGGATAAGACAACTCACAGAAGTTTTAGTCTTTCCAGGTGACCAATAGAAGGAGGGATTCGGCCTTTCAACAAATTACTCGATAGGTCCCTGCGCAAACCAATATTCAAACATCTGAGTAATATTAAAAACCGCTTTGTCAATA
The DNA here is from genome assembly GCA_007115665.2 of Sequoiadendron giganteum. NCBI lineage: Eukaryota > Viridiplantae > Streptophyta > Pinopsida > Cupressales > Cupressaceae > Sequoiadendron > Sequoiadendron giganteum. The sequence goes on from CM021109.1 coordinate 631,706,744, forward strand.
GTAGAAAACATCTCAGCGGTAATAAAAACCACGTCATTAATACAAAACATGATTCTGCAAGATCTCTGCGTAGACTCTGTAGAGCAATGAAGTATATGTATCTATAACTTTAGCAAATCTGTACGCACAATATCATGAGATTGAACAGGCTACCAAGGCCTGCAGGAATTTCCCCTTCAAGTTGGTTGTGGTTTAAATACCTGGAAACAAATACAAAGAAATTTAAAGTAAGGAAGGAAACGTGGAAACCTTCAGAAGAAAGGATATGACAAATTTTGTTAATAGTTACTCACAATGCCCGTAACTCCTTACAGTTAGCAATTTCAGGTGGAATAAAACCCTGCAAGCTGTTGTCGTGAAGATTCCTGTCCTCCATTTCAAAAATATTCATATCCTCAGTATCAATTACCTCTATTCATTAACCCTTCGTATTAACCTAGCTAGAACCGAAAGCCTTATTACAGAGAGAAAATTGTTTGGAAAGATTGACATACAGCCTCTTCAGCTTTTTCAGTTCTCCAATGCTGGGGGAAAGTGTGCCTCCTAGGCGAAGGTATGGTAGATTACTGCCCACAGACATGTATAAAAGTCACAACACGGAAAATAACAGAAAAACCCACTATCTAGATCCTGCTGATAATAAGTGATCTTGATTATATATTTTTATAGGTTTCCAGAACATACATCTGGATACAAGTATGTTAAAAGTTTTTTGCTTTCCAGTTTGAGTGTCCCTCAAGACCTCTCTTCAGATTTATCCAAAATTTCCCTCAATGGTGGGGGTTTCCCCTTAAGGAAAAGGTTTTACACAATTGTATTCAGATATATGTTCTTCTATATATGTTTACGTGGGGAAATCCCAAATTATTTTTGTGGCTATTGAAATAAAGGATGAGCACAGGTGTGGACATACATAGCAATAACTCTTTTATTGGCATGATTGCATGCGACTCCCCTCCATCCACATGGGTTTCTATCAGATTCTTTCCAATTAATTAACATCTTGGTGTCATTTAATTTTGCTTTCAACTTGAGCAATGCTATGCCTGCGAGATTGAAAATGAAGGAAACTTGTAAGAACTGTAATAAGAAAAAGGGAGGGAGCGTGAGCTGCTAACTTACCGTCTGGTGTTAGAGCATTAGTGTGGCCACTTAAAGTGAGATACATTAGTGCAACCAACCAAAGCATCGTTGGCTTGACAAAGGGCAGGCATTGGCACCCTACTCTGCCAGTTTGAATCCTTGACTGTTGCATTGAAACCTTAGACATCATCACATCAGGAAGACAAATACATTCATCAGTCAGCCTTGCAGCGTTTTTCTTTCTTATGAAACAAAACCTTATTTAAGAATAAGAGTCCATAGTAATCCACTCACCAAGTCAAAGCTCACCAGCCCGAGGAGGGCAAAGGAAACAGCAAATAATGCACAAAGAGAAATCCTGTTCCCCACTTTTTTGAGCAAAGAGAAAAGCCAAGGTAACTCAGTAACTCATGGTTTTAGTTCTCCATATAACATTGCTTACGAAATCTACTAAAGCACATACAGAGAAGTCGTTGATTGTTCAGCACTGTGATTGAGTATTACAGCCACTTTGAACTGCCAGGAGAGAGACTAATGATGTGGGTTGTCGGGTAAGGGCCTCTGCACGTTGAATTCAATAAAATTATCTTATTCACGTGAGCAGGTAGCCGTTAATGCTTCCTACGGCCATATCACCTTGAAACTGTCATTTCCATTTGTTTATTATAATCCGGAAACCAATGCAAACACTTATATTTGTCCGCAGAATGGCCTGCACTTGTTAAATTTGATGACCGTACCATCAGCGTTCGCTATTTCTCCAGAAGATAAAATCGAATGCAAGGGGGAAATTTTTGGCTATCTGTTAAGTAATCGGGCACGATGAGATAAGAGGGCCCTACGTTTGATTCTTATCATTGTAAAGCAGAAAAGTGCACCCCGTTAACATTTTTTCAAAATTTGATTGTGTTAAAAGATATAATATTTTCATGGTTCATGAGAATAAGTTATAATATTTTTTTATGCTATTTTGGTGTTGATGATCTTAGCATTTTTTTTATTAAATAATTTAAAATTTGATAGAGTGTTTTATTATGTTAAATCATTTTGTTTAAAATGTTTTTTTATATGTTTTTAAAATATTAATTGATTTAGATTGAATTGATCATGTGATTTTATTCTTTGGATTTGTTTAAGGCATAAATTGATTGTATCTTTTAAAATTTTAAAAAGTTTATAATTTAAGGTTGATAATCTAGACATGATTGTTACTTGTGAGTGAATATGTCAAGAAGTTCAAAGTATATGCCTACAACTTATAAAAACATATGAAGTCATCACTAGCAAGTGATAACTATTGATGCTCTATCTAAATTAGTGTCTTGAACCATTGCTATTTCTTTGTTTTATCAATGTTGACTTTGTTGTAAGGCCTAACTGCTAATGAGGAAATTGACCAATCTTCCTCATTGTTATAGCATGTCCCATTAGTGCTTCTCAACACCACCAAGTTTTTCGTCAAGTAAATATACCCCACATGAACCTCTTCTATGAGTACCGAATTTCCATCTCTATTGATGACATGGTATGTTGTAAGGATGGATTTATGCCACCTAAATTAGATTGTGCTAGTGTAATTGCATCCTAAGATCTCAAATTTTGAGCTTCTAATAATCCAAAAAAATGGATTAAGGGAGTGGATATGTTGATACATGTTTTGACATGCCAACTCAAGCAAGCCAAAAATATTCCCAAAGTTTAATTTTTTATTGGTTCAATAAAGGGGCTATGGTATTAAGCTAAGAGGAGTATAACCTAAATTTTTATTGCAATTTTACACTAGTTAGAAAAATAAGATTTGTCAATTTACTCCATTTGATCTAAAAGTGATTTTGTTGTATTCAATATCGTGTTCATGTGTAAACTAGCAATGAAAAAATACTTGCAACCAAGTGAGTTCATCTTTTCAAATAGGTAACAAGTTCAAATTGTACTCTAAATGTTAATCTAATCATAAGTCTAATCCTAACTATAATAAAATTTCAAAAAAAATCCAAAAGATTAAGGGCAAAGAATGTTGAACACACTTGGAGACTGAGAGGTTGGGGGAGGGGGTGAATCAATCTTTTCTTAATCTTTAAAACATTTTCATTTGCAACTTAAACATCGAATCACATTAACTAAAAGAATAACTGAAATGAAATTATGCACCACACAAGGACACCAAGATTTTTATATGGAAAAACCAATGAGGGAAAAAACATGATGAGAGTTAACTCACAATATATGAAGCTCATTGCTTACAAAAAATTACAATATTGTTTTGAGGCTCACTGCCTAAGGACTTGCAGGTTAAGGTGCACAACCATAGGGAAAGATACAAGGACCTGTTAAAGAGACTCATTGTCTAATAGCGGGATACATAAAGATTACAATGAGGATATGAACATGAACTACTATAAGAGAAGCATCAAACATATGATGGTGTTGCGGTCCCTTTTTGCATAATTACTCCATCATACCGACTTCACACACTCCATACTCAACTTACAATAGATCCTTCTTCACTCACACTCTTATCCATCTTCACAACTTTTCTATATGTATCATCTACACACTTTGCAATTACACATTCAATTGGCCACAAATAAGAAATATCAAATTTGTAACATGTCAGCCTACATCTTTATTGGTGGTATACAAAAATGATAAGATATTAATTACAATGCATCAAGTGAGTCGACATGACTCATACATTATCTACAAACAACTCTTAGACTTCACTCAATAACAATCTGGTGGTGCACATCACCAACATACCCAAGTCGGCCTTAACAATAATAACTCTTAACAAACTAACTTGAAATATTTGTGCAGTACTAGAAAAAAGAAAGATTTGTATGCAATTCAAACTTGAAATACTCTAAGACATGTAGAATGTCCTCATAAACTCCTATAACTAATATGTCCATTCTTCAACTGGTGCAAGTACCCAAACATATGTTTTGTAGAACAACTAGTCATTTGAAACTATCTATAGCATAATGTCATTTGAAAACTCAACTTGTGGACCACCAATTCACTTGATACTTCAAAGTAGCATGCATTGAACATCCCCAAACATGTCTAGAAAATTGCATGGAAAAATCTTCACTTTCAGAGGAATGTGAAGCATTCCAACAAGCCCTCATCATTACTTTACTCTACCAGAGCATAGACCAGAACTCTGTCACTTACAACTTTCACTACAGAAGGTTGAATGACTTGAAATATTGGATGTAACACCTTCACATCTTGACCAACTTATCGTCTGAACTACAAGACTAAATATTGGTCTACGAAATAACGTGAACCAAAACACCATGTCTTTGTCTTAGAGTATACACTGTGAATGTCTTAGTTAGCAAAAAAAATTCAATCTATCTCTAAGATTAGTACACCAAACAGGTAAGATATCAATGTAAGCATACTGAAAACATATTGAAACAAGTGTACCCACCTCTGCATCAGACAAATTGTCATTCATACTATAATGATGACTTGCATCAATTGATACCAATGTATATCAACTATCTCTGAAGCATATACAAACTCCAATACATACATTTGACATCAATTACAACCAATCTTCTCAAGATGCAACAATCTCCCCCTTTGACATTGATGGCAAAGCCAAAATGATGTGCACAAACACTCCCACTTAGGTGCACATCCCCCTCTCTCTCCCCCTTTGACATCAAGGGCAAAGGGTATAATAAAATATTACATATGACAACCAAAATTATGTGAGAACTCCCCCTAACTATATGATTTCTACTAACAACACTAACCCTGAGATAGAGATGCCCCAAAAAATGGTGTTATATGTCTTCAACAAAAACAAAAAGATATTGCAATCCTCTACAAAACTATACAGAGATAAAATTGTCTTATCTACACTTTTACAACTCCCTAAGAGGATAGAATGTTATTCTAAATTACCTTAAGGTGTGTTAGAGTTGCAACCCATTTTTATTTTGTTGAGGTAAGAATATGATTTTGACATCCAAACTACATGTATAAATCCTCAGTCTCATCCACATTGCTTGGAACCTTAATCTTTTGATCAATATTTTCTACTTCAGCTAGCACCTCAGAAAATGAAATAAGTCTTAAGTTGATTGCTTCCCATAGTTGACCAAACTATTTCTTTATTTGTTCTCTTTAATCCTGAAGTAATGACAACTATAAATGAAGATTTTCTATTTGAGCTCTAGTTGATCCATCCTTGTCCTTTGACAACTCATATATCCTAGACATTTGAGTAATTTGTGACTCAATGGAGTCAATTTGATCTTTGATGTTCTAAGTAGAATTTGTCAATTTCAAACAAAATAGATATAGAGTAGTGGCTTCATCTAGATACATTCCTTAAAGATCTTCAAGTTCTACTGTAATTTATTATGTGCATTAACATGCCTATCAGATGCTTTGGCCATCCTCTTATCATTTATCTTCCTTAGTGCCTCTTATTTTGATTTTTGTTCAATATGAGAGGAGTGATCTTTGAAGGATTCCATCAAAAGCTTCAATCTTTTGTTCCAGAGGTAAAGAAGAATCAATGTTTACCTCAGGTAAACCCTCCTAAATAAGCGTCACTACATCATCAACTAATTATGTCTTCTTCACATGTTCCTATAGAATCGCCTTCCTTGTAGAAGTGTGCAGAATATCACCAAGCTATAACTTATGAAGGGGATAAATATTTGACAAGTCAACTTGTCCGTCATGAGTATGAATTTGTAGAAGTTGGGGTTTTATTGTAGGTTGAAACTACATCTGCAAGGTCAATGGGTCCTTAACGAAATATGAAGATGAAGAATCCTTACCTATATCCATAAAAGCATCTTGCTTCACAATTGTCTTCTCTGTTGATTATCCTCTTTCTTCTCATCATTCTCCTTCTCCACTTCTTCCTCTTTTCCCTTTTCTATCTCCATACTAGCGACTCCATGTTCATCATGCATACTAGAGACATCTTCTCCTTCTTATTATTCAGAGGGTCCTTATAATACACCTTGTTGACTGAAATATATCTCGCACATTTGTATTATCCGTACGAGACATATTTTCAGTTTCTTATTCATCTGAAGGCACTTGTACATTTGTTTCAACATCAATGTCATGTATTTCTAGAGAACTTTGTGTATCCAATTCCTATTCTTCTTTTGGTGTGGAGCTCCTTGTCTCCAGACTATCTTCTCTTTTTCTTCCTGGGAAACATGGATCCCAATTTTTTCAATTGCTTGCACTTTCAACTCTTCATTAGTCTTAATGGCATCTTCTCTTCTTTGTCTTAAAGTCTCGACTAGGCTATCTAGAGCTTTGTCAACAATGTCACTAAAGGGAATGTTTTGCTTCAGCGTATATTCAATGACAGGTTTTTTAATTGTCTTCTTGTCTCCTGGAGGAATATCTGTGTCATGTCCCCGGAATCGCAACACTAAGATAACAATTGAAATAAGTAAATAAGATAAAAACATAGTAAAAGTATAAACATTAGTAATTTTATTATAATTATCACAAGATAATATTATAATATTATAATAAAATTATCAAAGATAATATCGTAAATATTACAATATGAATTCTAATAATTTAAATATTATTATAATATAATAAATATTAAAATATAGATATTAATAATTTGAATATTAAAATAATTATGATATTAAAATATAAACGTTGACAATTTTAATAATAAAGTAAATAATAAAATATTGTAATTAGAATAATATCATAATCATTATCATATAATGGATATTAAATAAATATAAAATATAAACATAAAATAATATTATAATAATTACAAATAACAAAACCAAATAAATAACAATATATAAATATAAGCAATTTAAATATTATTTTTATAATTACAATTATCATAAGATAATATTGTAATTATAAATATATTTCGACAATACACAATAAAATCAATTTATATAAATAGTATCATAATTATCAAAGGTAATATTGTAATTATAATTATTATATTATAAATATTAATATATATATATAAATGAATGTAATCTAAAATTATAATACTTCTTATATTTATATATGTATAAATGCAGTCTAAAAAATATCATTATAATTATGAAATAGAATAAATGATATAAAATAGAATAAATAATATTATAAATAAATGATGGGATATAAACCAAAGAATAAATAAAGCATCGATCGTATCATTTAAGATGGGCCAGAATAATGTTAGAAATAATCTAAGCATAAAGTAAGCTCAGTCAGCGAATGAGAGAAAAGGCACGTCCATTTGAAAGAAAACCCTCGGTTTGGGGAAAGGACATGATCCTCCATCTAATGGAGTATTTAAATGGGTAAACCTGAACATTAGAGGAGGAGGGGGGAAATAAAAAGGACAAAGGCATTAGTAATATGATAGCAGATCGGTCAAGCACCGTGGTAACAATTAAAAAGTCAGAATATCAGAATATTTCGGGTAATGTATTAATCACTGTGATAATATTGTGATATTTAGGAGCATATTTGGAAACCACAAGTGTGAAGGATGTTGATGCATAATATTATTTAGAATATCATAATATTGATGATATTGATACTCTTATTAAGATCAAGGAAGGAATATAAATGGAATAGCGGAGATATATATATAGATTTGAACAACATTATACATATTTATAGATTAAAATATTTTTTAAGGGAATCAAAAGAAAAAGAATATATAAACATATTCTGATAGATCTGAAAATACAATATCTACTAAATATTAAAACACGGAACCATCAGCAATAAGTAATATCAAACCTACAGATTTTAGGAATAAAGGAATATAATCAAATCAAAATCAAGGAATAAGGATCAAGGATAAGATTGAGGGTTATCCCAAAAAGGAGCATTTGAAGAAGCAACAACCTATGACAACTGGGAAAAATAAATGTATGAGAACCAGGGTACCAATGCAGTCAAGAAGGACCTTACAAGAATATGACAAAGGGAACCTCATAGATGCACTCTAAAGAAATGTATGAGTGAGTGGTGAATAATACAAGGAATAACATATATACTTCAACAAGCAAGGAGAAGAAGTAGACGTTATATGAGAAATAAAAAAGATCATATTTGCATATTAGAAGAAGAGTTAATGCAAATATAGAAGAGATAATGCAAATATAGAAGAGATAATGCAGATATAATATGAATTAAAGACAACGATTAGTGAATAGTGTGCAAAAATTGTTAAAGAGAAAAAAATTATAATTAAGGAGAAATAGAGCAACTTTGGGGGATAATTAATCAGTTTAGAACTAAAGTCATGTCTTTTGCAAATGAGTTCTCTATTGAAGAGAGGCATCATTTCGTTTTGTGATGAAGATATAAATCAAGTTTGTGGCGTGTGGAGAATAGGAGGTGGAAGAAGTTTAAGACAAATAGATAAATTAGATATACACTAGCAGCTTTGTATGAAGAGAAACATATAGACAAGGCAAACATATATATATGATCAAGGTAGACTTATGAGAAAGGTATATACATTTAAGGCAGACTTGTATGAAGAAATTTTAGAAGAAATATTACCATTTGATGGAAGAGCAGAAAGATAATAAGGATGGATACACCAAAATATTGGGTATCCATAAGGCTTGAGAAGTGAAAAGCTCGCTTCCAGGATTATAAGGTTGGATACACTTGAGAAATCAAGTCTCCAGAGGGCTTAGAAGATATGTTACAATCTTTTCCAGGATTCTAAGGCTAGGTACAGTTAAAAAATAAGGTATCCAGAGGGCCTAAAAGATATGTTACAATCTTTTCCAAGATTCTAAGGCTGGATACACTTAAAAATAAGGTATCCAGAGGGCCTGAAAGAGATGTTACAATCTTTTCAAGATTACAAGGCTGGATACAGTTAAGAATAAGGTATCCAGAGGGCCTGGGAAGAGGTGTTACAACCTTTCCCTATGATTCTAAGGCTGGATATCCTTAAATAAGGTATCCAGAGGGCCTAGGAAGAGATATTCTAAATCTTTTCCCAGGAGGGCTAGATACACTCCATAGTGAGGTATCTAGAGGGCCTGGGAAGAGATGTTCAAAATCTTTTTTCCAGGAGGGTTGGGTACACTCCCTAGTGAGGTACGCAAAGGGCCTAGAAAGAGATTATTTGTAACAAGATGTTACAATATTTTTCTAGGATGAAGACTACAGTACCAACAAAGCATGTCAAGAGATCGAGGAAGAAAAGAGTTAAAGGATTGCTTGAGGACAAGCAATGTCAAGCGGGGGAAACTTGTGATGTCCCCATCACAAAATAATGTCTAAAGATAAGTATATATTTCATATATTTATATTTTAATAGATATACGCATTCAAATAGAGTAATCATTATAGAATATTCTCATTTAAATTATATATATATATAAACGTGACTAACCTGTGTGCCATTAGTGACAGATTAGAAGAAGAGATCCTAGAAGAAACTAAGATGATTTTTCTTGAGGACAAGCAAATTTGGGAGGGGAGGATTGTCATGTCCTCAGAATCGCAACACTAAGATAACAATTGAAATAAGTAAATAAGATAAAAACATAGTAAAAGTATAAACATTAGTAATTTAATTATAATTATCACAAGATAATATTATATTTAAATTATCAAAGATAATATCGTAAATATTAGAATATGAATTCTAATCATTTAAATATTATTATAATATAATAAATATTAAAACATAGATATTAATAATTTGAATATTAAGATCATTATGATATTAAAATATAAGCGTTGACAATTTTAATAATAAAGTAAATACTAAAATATTGTAATTAGAATAATATCATAATCATTATCATATAATGGATATTAAATAAAAATAAAATATAAACATAAAATAATATTATAATAATTACAAATAACAAAACCAAATAAATATCAATATAAAAATATAAGCAATCTAATTATTAATTTTTATAATTACAATTATCATAAGATAATATTGTAATTATAAATATATATCGACAATACACAATAAAATCAATTTATATAAATAGTATCATAATTATCAAAGGTAATATTGTAATTATAATTATTATATTATAAATATGAAAGTATTTATATACATGTATATATATAAATGAATGTAATCTAAAAATAGAATACTTCATATATTTATATATAAATGCAGTCTAAAAAACATCATTATAATTATGAAATAGAATAAATGATATAAAATAGAATAAAAGATACTATAAATAAATGATGGGATATAAACCAAAGAATAACTAAAGCATCGATCCTATCATTTAAGATGGGCCAGAATAATGTTAGACATAATCTAAGCGTAAAGTAAGCCCACTCAGTGAATGAGAGAAAAGGCACGTCCATTTGAAAGAAAACCATCAGTTTGGGGAAAGGACGTGATCCTCCATCCAATGGAGTATTTAAATGGGTAAACCTGAACATAAGAGGAGGAGGGGGAAAGTAAAATGAAGGACAAATGCATTAGTAATATGAAAGCAGATCAGTCAAGCACTGTGGTAACAATTAAAAAGTCAAAAAAATCAAATTATTTCGGGTAATGTATTAATCACTATGATAATATTGTGATGTTTAGGAGCATAGCTAGAAACCACAAGTGTGAAGGATGTTGATGCATAATGTTATTTAGAATATCATAATACTGATGATATTGATACTCTTATTAAGATCAAGGAAGGAATAGAAATGGGATAGTGGAGATATATATATAGATTTGAACAACACTATACATATTTATAGATTAAAATATTTTTTAAGGGAGTCAAAAGAAAAAGAATATATAAACATATTCTGATCGATCTAAAAATACAATATATACTGAATATTAAAACACGGAACCATCAACAATAAGTAATATCAGGGCTACAAATTTTAGGAATGAAGGAATATAATCAAATCAGAATCAAGGGATAAGGATTAGAGGATAAGATTGAGGGTTATCCCAAAAAGGGGACATTACAATCTGGATGTAGCTCCATTGTATCATTCAATAAACCATATTTAAAAATTCCATTAAATATTGTGCCAAAATCTAGAGGGTCATGTATGACCAGATGAGTCTTCTCCTCAGCAATCTTCTTTCCTTTCTTTTTTAGCAAGGAGATTTATTTTTCTCCTTCTTGTCTTGTTCTCTTCTCTCTTCTCTTCAATATAAAAGATTATTTTTCTTCTTCATCATCCTCTTCATCATCATCCACATTCATAGGATTAATTGTTTCCTTTTTGTTCGTTGCTTAGGTATTGGCTTCTTCTTCTTTGTTTGCATTGGTACCACAATATCAACTCTCCTTTTTCTAGGAGGTGTTTGAGCAATTCTGAAAGGACAAGGAGAAGCAACAATGGCAGAGACAGGCCTACTTGTCCTTCTAGGAGCTTGAGTTTTGGCAAAAGTGGTTGTGATTTTTTTTAGGGCCCTCAAACATCTTTTCCAACTTTGAGATCATCTTCCCCGTATTCGTCATCTTCTCCACCTTTTCTTCTACCTTCTTCTTGATTAGTTTGTTGGTTATCTCATCATACTTTCCAAACCTCTCAATAGTGGGATCCCTAGATTTTCTAAGAAAAATGTCAACATATGCAATCCAGTCAAGTCTGGAAACCTCAAAAGGCAACTTTGTTATCCATGAAGCTCTTGGTTTAACTGCCTCAATATAACAATTGTCTTTATCTACAATAAAATTTATATCATTCTTATACCTCTCTACAACTTGTGAGGGTATCGCTCGAAGGGGTTCGCTAGAAGGGGGGTTCACTTGAACCCCCGTTTTTTGCCCTTCTCCCCCTCCATGTGCAATTTTTTGCAAAATTTTGCCTTTCAAAGCTCGGGTTGAAGATGAAAATGGAATCAACTTCACAGACCCAACTGGAGGATTATAGTCCTCGAAACAAGCTATCCATCAACTATAATTTAAATGTATTTTGGTTTTATTATTATTTTTAGTTTAATTAAACATAGGTTTTTCACTGAAAATCAAGCTCTATGTTTTGCTCGTGGAAAAATAGTAGATTATCAAAAAAAATCTTTAAAAAATGTATGTGCTAGGTATTGATGTCCTTGATCCAACAAAAAAGGAATTTTGTTACATACAAAAAAGTTATGTGTTACACGGTCCGCCTATGTCTAAATTGTAATTGGTTTGACTTCAAAAATTAATTAAGAAAAATATTCAATAAAACACTATGAAACCAAATGAACGTGCTTGATATCGTAGTTACAAATCTAAGTTCAAAAAAATTATAATTTTATCCTTCATAAAAAAAAAGTTATGTGTTATACAATAAACATCACTCTTTAAAAATGGTGTTCACTATTAAAAACTAGTTTTCGAAGATGGAAAAAGAAATGCAACTTGATTCCAAAAAAATAAAAAATATATTTAAAATCTACAAACAAAATGTCACAAATCACTAGTTTGCATCATCTTCAAATTCCTCATGGTTTAGCAGTTATAGATTCCCGAAAGTGAAGATTTAGTTAAAAAAATTCAATTCAATGTCAAGTTTGACCAAAAAGTGTAACCCATGTTATTGTGGGATCACCCTTTTCGAATTTTTTAAAGAACCCCCAAAATATTATGTCACATTGTTTAGTATTTGGAAAACTATGCATGTGGTCCCTAATCTGATGTGCAATAGGAATATCCCTTCTCCAAACCACATTCTTCAAACCGGGCAATTTCTTCATGAAATAGAACATGATACAAATAATCAAGGATCCATACCGAAAGTTGTAGTGTGTATCCTTGGTTCTCTACAAATTATCCAACAATTGTTACCATAAGAGCTCACAAAGATCATAATCCTTTCCTTCCTTTACCATTTTATGAGCACTATAGATGGCGGTGGCGATAGAAAACCCTTCCTGATTTGTGAAATAAACCTTGTATGCAATGCCTATTACAGGATATTGAACCCATAGGTCAGTGATTTCATCCACAATTAGGTTTCTTTTGTCGAATTTTTCTCCTATAAACTTTATAACTTCTTCATTCTTCATGGCCTTCAGTGCCGACATAGGTCCAATGGAGCACAACCTAGTCACAACCTTGATAGCTTCCTTTGTGATTAGGTAGGGTTGATCAAACCAAAAGATATCTTCATGGATCTGGCTCAAATCAATTTTGACCCATTCATCTTCACAGCAAAAGTTGGGGAAACCCTTCCACACATCTAATCATTTTGCCTCTATATTTGCATACTCTAGCTTGAGCTGAAAATCATCACCTAAGAGATGATTGCTTCTAAATTCTTCCAACTTCAAATGATTGTACGCATTTAACTATGAATGAATATAGATATACACGTCTTGAGATTTAAACACATTGATCAAAACATGAGAAAACAATCCATCCTTATTGGTCATAGTAGATATGTATGGATATTTCTTGAATTATGGCCTTGGCTTCTCAACAAAATCAATAACTATTGTAGTCATGATAATACTTTCTAAGACTAGGGCTTTTCAAGAAAACCTAAGAAGTACTTGTGAATACTGTCGTTAGGGTTTGCACACAAATTTATTGAAAACCTTCTTCACTTCCTTAACTCTTGCACACACTTGATATCATTCGAATGAGATCAAATTTGATCAAGTAGAGATTAAATATGTTTCACACCTACCTTGGTTGCTTCGTATTAAATGCATTTTTGTGCTTGACACAAGCAACTTTTTACTATCTTGAGATATCATAGAGATCCATGATCATTCAAAAAAATTCCGTAGAGAGTGTATTCACTCTAGAACCTTGAGCAAATATATACATGTCACCATTAACCATTATGCTAAAGATTTCAGCATCTTATGATTCACAAGGGTTTGAAATATTTGATATTGCAACTCCCCTTGAGTCAATACTTTCTTCTAGCTACTAGAGGATCCATTTGCACCAATAAAAGGTACAGATTCATCCTTTACTTCACTTTCTTCCTCCTTATTCTATACCTTCTTTGTTGATCAATGCTAATCTTCTTTTGAGGAGCAAAAGGTCTTACATTATTTCCATTGTAGAACTTTGCAATGTGTCCTAGTTGTTTATAATTGTAGCAGGTGATATTAGGTTTCGAAGCATATTCACTTCTTCTCACATTGGATCTACAATCAACAACCCTATGACCAAATTTGTTGCATGTTTAGCAGTAACCATAGAAGGATTCAGAAGTCATAGTGTTATTCTCATTCACAAAAATATTCCTCATCAATTTACTTCTGCATTCATTAGCCTTATGACCAAACTTGTTACAATAATAGCACTAGCCATTAAAAATTTGAGAACTCATAGCATTGTACCTTGAAGACCTCAATGATTTTTGACACATCTTGCTTCTACATTCAACAACCTTGTGCCCAAAATCATTTCAAAAATAACAATAACCTTGAAAATATTGATTGAACCTAGTAGAGGCATGTTGTCTAGCTGGTGGAGGACCTCTAAATCCTTTTTATCTTCAGACAGTAATGAATCCACCTTCTTTCTTGTTTTCTTGATTTGTCTTTGCATTTTTGGAGGATGTCTCCTTAGTTTCTTGAGTGCAGGCTTTCTCCTCCCTTGTTTCAGACTTTCCTTCTACTTTGGAGTTATCATACAAGTTTGTAGATGCATTGGTTATGGGACTTTTCCCTTTAAAAAACCAAGACCAAATTTTTCTTTTGATGGCTTTTGAGAGTTAATCAACTCATCAAGAATTTTAAAATCCCCTTTTAGTTTTAAACCCTTTTCAATTTGTTCTTTGTGTTTTCTAGTTCTTTTCTCAAAGTGACAATCTCTTCCCCAAGCTTTTGAACATTTATTTTCTTTATTATTGAGCTTTGTAATCAAGTAATCCTCAATCCTCTTGGCTTCTTCAACCTTAAATTTCAAATTAGAGATCACATCTTCTGCCTCCTTGAGATTAGTCTCACATCCTTTACCTCCTTCTATTTGATCTTTCAGTCTGCCAATTTATTTTTTGATTCTCCAATTTGTGCTTTCAATTTGATAATTATCTCCTTTTATTTTTCAAGCATGCACTCATATTTCAAATTTAGTGTTCTTTCTTCATCCAGATCTTCAAGAACAGACCGAAGTTCTCCTTCAAAATCTACTTCACAATCATCTAGATTGTTGTCCCAACCTTTAGGTTTCATTGACTCTAGATCCAGTTCTGGAGAAAATATATCATTGATCATTGCTTCAAATCCCATGTGTTCAAGTGTGGGATCTACCTCAGTTTTTAGGCTTCTCAAAGGCATTTGGATTTCATACCAATTTTTGAACACACCCAAAGACTGAGAGGGGAGGTGAACCAATCTTTTCTTAATGCTTAAAAAAATTCCATTTGCATCTTAAACATCAAATCACATTAACTAAAAGAAGAACAAAAAGGAAATCATGCACCAAACAAGGACACCAAGATTTTTACATGGAAAACCCAATGAGGGAAAAACCATGGTGAGAGTTAACTCACAATATATGAAACTCACTGCTTACAAAAATCATAATATTGTTTTAAGGACCCGCAAACTAAGGCACATAACCTTAGGGAAAGATACAAGGACCTTCTAAATAGACTCACTGTCTGATAGCAGGATACATGAAGATTACAAAGAGGATATGAACATGAACTACTTTAAGAGAAGAATATAACATATATTGATGTTGCAATCCCTTTTTGCATAATTACTCCATCATACTGAATTCGCACACTTCATACTCAACTTAAAACAAATTCTTCTTTTCTCACATTCTTATCCATCTTCACAACTTTGAACTTCTATATATATATCATCTGCACACTTTTCACTTACACATTTAGTCGACCACAAACAAGAAATATCAAATTTGTAACATATTGACCTACATCTTTATTGGCAGAACACAAAAATGATAAGACATTAATCACAATGCATCAAGGTGAGTAATCACAACTCATACAATATCTACAAACAACTCTTAGAATCTTCCCAATCACAATCTTGTGGTGCACATTACCAACATACCCAAGTCGGCCTTAACGACAATAATCCTTAACAAATTGACTTGAAATCTTTGTGCGGTACTGGAAACAAGAAAGATATGTATGTGCTTCAAACCCAAAATACTTTGAAACATGTAGAATGTCCTCATAAACTCATATAGCTAATTTTCACATTCTTCAATTGGCACAAGTACCCAAACATATGTTTTGTAGAATAGTTAATCATCTAAAACTATCTATAGCACACTGTCATTTGAAAACTGAACTTATAGACCACTAATTCACTTAATATTGTAAAGTAGAATGCACTGAACATCCCTAAACATGTCCATAAAATAGCATGGAAATATCTTCACTTTTGGAGAAATGTAGAGCATTCCAACAAGCCCTCATCATTACTTTACTCTGCCAGAGTATAAATCAGAACTTTGTCACTTATAACTTTCAATGTAGAAGGTTTAATGACTTAAAATCTTGGATATAACACCTTCACATCTCGAATAGCTTATCATTTGAACTGCAAGACTAAATCTTGCTCCGCAGAAGAACTTAGAACAAAACACCATGATTCTATCCTAGAGTATACATTGTGAATGCCTTAGCAAAAATTTTGCAACTTATCTCTATGCGTGGTACACTAAACAGGTAAGATATCAATGTAGGCATACTGAAAAACAAATTGGAACAAGTGTACCCACTCCACATCAGGTAGATCACCATTCATACTATAATGTTGACTTTCACCAACTGATATCATTGCATATCAACTATCTCTAGAGCATATACAAACTTCAACACATATATTTGACATCAATGACAACCAATCTTCTCAAGATGCAACAAAGAAAAACTAAACAATAAGCATATTTTTATGTCGATGCCAAACCCAATTTTTTGGAGTAAAAAAATATAATGAAACCAACCTCTCTTAACCAATATTGAAATAATCAGGAATATAAGATGTTACAATTTTCAAAGGAGTAGATCAATCATGAAGAGATCCAAGTATAACCACCATATTCATGCATATATAAAACTCATAATCCATCACAATCATTAATTACAAAGACATTTCATGAAGAACATTAAATTCATATCCATCCTACTTCAATGCATTATAGATAGGTAATCAAAACATCAAACGTATGTTTGGAGCACAAATGGAAATGATAATAGAAACCTAAGAAAAATGGAATTTTATAAAAGTTACAAAACTGGCTTTGAACCCTTTACAATGTGAGTTCAATAGGTTTTTATTGATTCCTAGCCAAAAAACTTAGTAGATTTTCTCATAAAGTGAATTATAATAATTTGATGTAAGTTTAAAATTTCAAGGTTACAAAGGTCCCAAATTCATAATTCCAAGGTAACAAAAGCTTGAATTCATAATTTCAAGGTAATAAAGGCCCAACTTTAAAAGGATAAGGCCTAATTGATATTCATGTGATGTAATAGAGCACTAAAATATTTAAATAGGTATCATTTTGACAAACTCATTATAGTAATTTCTTTTATATATCTCACAACAACTCTTTGATCAATGTGACAAATAGGTTGATCAAATTACACTCTTATCCATATGAAAAGGTCCTCATGTTGAGTCCATGTTTAGTGTTCCAATGAAAATTGGTTTGTCACTTTCCTATTCTCTCCAATGAGAAATTATTATTCATTTAAAATTGGTGTTAACATGCTCATTAAGATAATCATCTAGGTAAAATCTCCAATAAGTTTAGATTTTTTCAAGAATGGTCAATGGTTCACATTAGTAAAATTGAGTTCTCGCATCTATCATCATCAACTCAACAACTCTATAATTATATGTCTCCACATGTAGGTTCTTGTATAATTAACCATTTAAATTCTATGTGATCCCATTAAAGATCTTAGCAAAGAAAATTAGACCATCAATTCATTAGATAAAAATCATAAAATTAACCATTAATTATATTTGAATCTCACAATAGAAATCAAGTAAATTTTCAATGCATAACAATAGAAATCAAGTTTCAATTCCTTGTATAATTTATTCTTGTTAAAGCTTTCCTATGCATAAAGTATCATTTTATCTCTAATCATATTCTCACATTTTAGGGCCAAGCTCATAGTCCAATCTAAATTTAACATTCAAAGCTCATGGTTTATAAAAAAACCTCATTAAATTATAGACAAATTCATGCATTGTTGTTTCAATACAAGAAACACAATTCTTATCATGTTTTGATTCATGATCAATTCTTTGTTCAAGCTAGGTTTCATAGTTCAATTTACAACTCAAAGCTCGTAGTGCAAGATTAAAATAATAAGCTCATTTGTAATTTAAACTTCTCAAAGTTCTCTTCAAAAAATGGGACTAGAGTAAAAATTCCCTTAAAAATCTATCGCATATAGGTTACAATTCATCCTCTTAAATCAAACTTAACCATCAAACTTAATTTTGCAGACCCATTTATTTATTTTTATATCAATCATTGACAA
This sequence comes from Sequoiadendron giganteum, assembly GCA_007115665.2. Classification (NCBI taxonomy): domain Eukaryota; kingdom Viridiplantae; phylum Streptophyta; class Pinopsida; order Cupressales; family Cupressaceae; genus Sequoiadendron; species Sequoiadendron giganteum. The sequence goes on from CM021109.1 coordinate 631,725,248, forward strand.
TAGGGAAAAATTCTTCAAGATCCACTGGTGAGGGGAACATTGAATAAGATAAGGTGTAAGAAATTTACTTGGTAATTTTAGCTCAATGATGACACGCATCCTTTAGTTATAGTATCCACCAATTAGCACTTTTAAGCACACCAAAAACTTTCCTAGTCAAATTTGAAGCATGTATGGTAACATTTCATTTGTTCTTTATTGTATACCCCAATATCATATTTAGATTTATGTTTCCTTGAGCAATGGGATTGCAACACAATATATTTTCTTTTGTTTAAACTAGGAAATTAGACACATGCTCAGTAATATTCAACATAAAGGTACAAATAACACATCCTAGATCCATGTCTTGATAAAAGCACCCAAGATTAGATAATAGGGGTGTGAATGAATTAGATAAAGTGTGCACTACTTATTCAAGAGTGTTTCACCCTAGCATTGACATGTATCCTCGAGTTATATAATTCCCAACACTTATATTAACCCTTAAAACATGTCTAAATCATTATTATTTGTGTTTATATTCCTAATCACTTAACTTTTCAAGACATAGAGTGAGGGAAAAGACATAAGACAAAGTGTGATGAAATTGGGCCATTACAAATGGATTCATGACACAACCATTTTATAGCATAATAGGGATATTAAAGTATCAAGCTAAGTCCCATGGGATTTGGAGACCATCTCAAATGGTCTCAAGTAGTGGTAGTTGATTTTCTTAATGTTTCAAATGGAACTTAAAAATATATTGACCTTGAACAACTACTCAATTCAAAAATATAATAATCAAGCACATTTGGCAAGGACTATTAAGCTAGAAGAAATTCAAATGATAGAGTAAAATAATTTTAAAATAAAAGTCATTATCAAACACATATATGGAATGCTTATAGGTTCACCCTACTATAGGAATTTTAAAACCACACCAAATTTATTGACTAAATTTATCAACATTAAACAAAATACAAACGATACACATTTTACAATGGGGGTTTGATAGTAAACAAAGAAAAAGCTCACAAACTTGGTAAAAGGGAAAATATAAATAATTTACAAAAAAAATTGTAGGGAAACTCTCCATCAACAAAATAAAATTGCCAAAGATAAATTTCAAGAATAAGAAGTTTGAAATCAATCCATGCGATGAACAAAGAAGAAGCTTTCAATATAAGTGATACTTGTGAACAAAATTTCAAAACTATGGCCAATACCTATGTGGGTAGAAAGACCCTAATCTAGACTAATCTAATTTGAGTTTTTCAAATACACCATCAAGATGGATAATAACTTGATCATAACCTATACTCAAAATGAAAAAAAGTACTAAGAAAAAAAGTAAGAACAATCAAAGAACCTACCCAATGAATTCAAAGAAAGGGGTCCGTGGCTCAATAAAACCAAGGTGTGATGCATGAAAGTAAAAACAAATGGTAAATGATCAATTTAAAAACAAACCTTGTTAATGAAATTTTGGTGAAATAAATAAATCCATGACTAGAAAAGCAAGGATTAACCACAAACAAAATTTGGTATCTCCTAAGCCATAGTATGTGCATCTAAATTCATTCCTTTCCAAATTTATAAGAACCCATTATTGTAGCTTAAATATCAAGGTATACTAATGTACTTTACCTTCAAGTGAATAAAGTTTGATTTAAAACAAGAATTTATGCAAGTAGACATGTCATTAATTACTTTTTTTTATTGGAAGAAGTAAAAAAAATACAAATTACATAGTCAAATTACAAGGCTGTAAAAAAACAATAGTAAGAAGCATGAAAAAAAAGCGTGTAGCAACAACAAAGTAGCTACAAGGCCTCAAAATAATTTCTTAACAACTAAATCAACAACAGAAATATCAAGTAGAGATACTGTGAACCCCTAAACCTGCATATGCACAAGAGCAACAAAACACATTAGTTGTTAGATCATATGCATGCAAACAAGTATGAGAGATTCCCCATAAAATCCATATATTCAAACTAAACTAGGAAAATGAAGAACACAATATAAGAAACTAAAATTTAAACTAAATCCTAATTAGGCTAATAGCATGATGATCTTATGGGGGAATTGGTGCCAATGAAGTGTTGCAATTGGCCCTTTCTCAATTCCTAAGTAGCAATGGTATGTGATGGAGAAACGGTCAAATCTCCAAAGAAATTTGAGCATAACCTTGTTGCAAATCTTGAAAAGTGATGAATGGTTTATTTAAAATGGGAAAAATTGGCTCTCAATATGAAAAGAGCAACTTTGCATATGATTGTGGATAATGATGGATTTGAGTATAGTAAGTTTTACTCAAATTGTGGATGATAGAATGAGAGGAAGAGTCTCTCATTTATAGATTCCCAAATTGGAAGAATGAGGGATTTGGATGAATGTGGGATAAAATACCAACCAATGAGAAGAGGCCACTTGTCCACATGTGATTAGAGGAGGAATGAGCACATTTTGGTCAATGTGTATGATAAATGCTATGAGATTCAAATTTGAAATTTGAATGTGACATGTGAGAGGGAAAGAGAAATGGAGTTAATGTCACTTGGCTCAATGGCAAGGACATGTAAGAGGCATTGAATTCCTTGTTGGAAGGACCAAGTCCACTTGGCCTTTTTGAATTCAAATGAGGGAATATTCCCTTTTGATTCTATGTTGAGAGAAAATAGGCAATTAAATAAATCAAAGTAATTGATTTATTGTGCAAGTTGCATGCTCTAGAGGATTTTAGTGATTGGGATTAAATTAATCAAAATTTGATCAATTTAATGAGAGATTAGATGATTTGACCATTTTGACTTAGATTTTAGGATTGATTTAAATCAAAATGAGAGGAAGGGTTTAATTAAATAAATGATTTGATTTATTTAACTAAGGAGGAATATGTTAGATTAAATTAAATAAGGTTTAATTTATTTAATTTAATAAGAAGACTTTAGGGATTTAATCAAATAAAATGAATTATTTAATTAAACAGAAAGATAAGGTTAATTAAATTAAATTGATTAATTTAATCAAAGGAGGCGATATACTTAATCAGATGAATAATGATTAAGAGACAAAATGTATGATTAAAAAAGAAATGATTTTAGTAATCAGGATCAAGTGTGTTGAACAACATTTGTACATTTTCCATGTCTACAGATACAAAGAGCAACAAGAGATGAGTGAACAACAAGAGTTGGTAGCAAAATAGGGTGTCCAACACCAAATGTGCCAACAAAAAAGAGCAGCAAGCACCGTGAACAAAGCGAATCCTCACAACATGTCATCTCCAACATATATCCACAAGCACAAAATTTATGTTCCACACCACTAACAACACACATTGCATTAAATTTTGACCACACCTTGTAAAACATTCGCCATCGCTGCAATCAAGTCAACCAAATTAGTACAAGCAAGATAAACCTTGAGGAGTAGGCAAAATTTTGGTTATGTTCTCACATTTTTGGTTCTGCTCTCACATCTACAAGTTGTGGAGTACACTCTTTGCTTCTCTACCATCCTTGTTTCATTTTCCTTGGTCATGGAAATCCGCTCTTCTTGGTTACTTGACTACTCATAATTTGATATCTAATTCAGGTCGGCTTATCATAATTAAAAACATTTGGAAGCTGTGTTGCCAAGTTGCTTTGTCTCACTCCTTCCCACCCCTTGAGATTGAATTGCAAGATATTTATTCCAATCTACATACCCTTGTGTTGAGCATAGATTCTTACTTGGGAAAGAAGGGCTCTACTAGTGATGTTCTTCAACTTCAAGTGAAGACATTTCATTAATTACTTAGACATTGCTCCGTTGCTAGCTAAGTGTTTATAACCTTGATAAAAATATCACTAATTACTTAGACATTTCTAGTAGCTAGGTGTCTATATAGCCCTCGTAGATTTATCTTTTGTCCCACTCTAAGCACAAATCTACTACTAACTAGGCATCAATATCCATAATGGACTTACCTGAATGACAAATAATTCATTTTTTAGATCATTGCTTGTTTTTTATTTCCTCTTTTTTTATTTTTTTCTTACTTTCTTTTGTATTCAATTTATATGAATTGAATCACATTTCTAGGTTGGGGACCACTATAGCAATCAAAAGGAAATATTTCAATATATTTTACTTGATACCATTACTCTAACAAGTCATCTAGAAGCCTATCATGGTCTTTTATTGGCTAAAGAATTTGGGGTTTCTAAACTATGGATTGAAGGAGATTCCCTTAACATTATAAAGTGTCTTCTAAAGAGTATCCCACCATCATTGTCTATAGCGCATTTGATTAATGATTCTATCTCTATCACTAATACTTTTGATGAGGTGAGAATTACTCACGTGTTCAAGGAGGCTAATTTGTTGGCTAATGGGTTAACTAATTTAGGAGTGACGACTCAAATTAATTGGAATACTTATTATTCCTTGTCAATTAATCATCAAAACATATCCAATTATGACTAGTTGTCATGTCAAGGATGTGGTTAAGAAGGGAGAAAGGTTATTTTATTTCTTCCTTGGCTGGTTTTTGCATGTTGAGTTTAGTGCATGCTCTTATTATCATTTATTTTTAGATGTTCGTGAGATTATGGGCTAGGAGTTAAGGTATGGTAGTACTTGGTTTGGCGGGCTCACATATTTTGTGGGTATTTTTTGCTTTGCCTTACGATTTGGTCGTCTAATTTTGCCTGTGCAGAAGATCAAAGAGTAGGTGGAGTGTTGTTTGTTACATGTTGTCATGGGAGGTACCCATTGTAAAGTGGATTCAAGCTCTTGTGAAGAGTTTAGTAGCAACAAAACTATCTGGGAGCATCTAGAGACGGGTGGAGTATGCCCCTATTTGTTGAAGCTCCATGGTCCTAACCCTAAAGTGATGGAGGCTTTTGTTAGTGGGTGGAACAATAGAGTTTTATGCTACAAGGGCGTGGAAATCAACATCAATGAGGAATTCATCACCGAGGTTATTGGTCTTCCTTCCAAGGGAAGGAAATTTTACAGAGATAGGGTTGCAGCCAAGATGACCTTAGCCACTTTATTTAAAGGCTTGGAGAAGAAGATGCTTAAGTTTATTGGAAGTGGTGGGTATGCACGTAAATCTATTAAGCCACTTTGGAGGGATATTTCTCTGGATATTATGTAATTTTTCACTCTGGAAGGTAGGGTTTTTGTGATCCATGGCTATCACTTCATGTTATTGAATCACTTTTGCCATAACTCTTAGGTTTCATTTCCTTTTTGCCTTCTTATTTCAATGGAAACTAGTATCGAGGATCATAGGAAGAACCCTAGGAAAGCTATTCTCCATGAACGCCTTATGAATCTCATTTTTTATCACATTAAGATGAAGGTGTTACCAGCTACTCCTAAGACCTCAGTTCATAAAAAGGGTGGAAAAAATAATGGGTATGATATTGGTGAGTCGGTGGATTGAGTGGGAAGGGGATTCTGAGGAAGATGAATGATTATGAGGAACCGTTGGAGGAGGAGAATGAGTTTGTTGATAATTTTGAGGATTCAAAATCTTGGTCTAAGGGTTATGAAACTGATAATGAAATGAAGGAATTTGTGGTACCTTCAGTGAAAAATAATGTGAAGGGGAAGAAAATATGCCCCAAGAAAGAGAAGCATGTTGTCAAGCAGATTGTGGATGATTCAAGAGATTTGGAGAATTCCCCTATTCTTGATGTTAAACATGTCTCGGGTGATGGCCTTGAGGGTAACGAGCATCCAATGGAGGATATTAAGCAAGAAAATGAGGGTATTGTGGGTTCTAAGGGGGATGGTTCTAGCCAGGATGAATTTGAATCTCCTATTGGTGTTGAGCAGGTTAAGGGGAGTGATGTGAAGGTGAAGCGGATTAAAATTCTAGCTAACTTGGTGGATATGCCTAATAAGCACTGTGTGAAAGTGGAGGTTATTGAAGTTGAGGATTCCCCTGTTGAGGAGGATTTAGAGGGCAAAGAGGGGGTTCATGAGGAACCTATTGAGAATGTTGGTTCTCCTGTTGTGCCATCGGTCAATTGGGAAGAAATTAACATGGGCTTGTTCTGTAGAATGGCAGATGACCGAACTCACAATTTTCTCTCACTTGTGAAGTGTCTTTTCTTGAAAGTGAAGGAGCTCAACGTCCAACTTAAAAACTAACAAGATGTATGTTTTGTGTTAGTGCATGGAAGCCAAAAGGAATGCTCGATTAAAGATAAGGTTAAGACTATGAATGTTATTCTTGATAGACTTGTTGATGCTGATAGACTTGGTAAAATTCATGAGGATAGGATAACCTCCCTGGAAATGGGTGTCCAAAAGATTTTTGAGGAGAGGTTTGTGAATATGGAGGAAAGAATTAGCAAGATTAGTGATGACTTGCAGAATGTTGTTTTTGTTAATAACAAGTCTTTGAAATCTAGTGCTAAGGGTCTCTTAATTTTAATGAGAAAGCTATAAAGTGGTCTGAAAAGTCTCTAGATAGATGGGAGATCATGAGAAGGCCATTGATGAAGTTAACCACATGAATTTGGAGGAGAAGATTGAGGATATTGGCCCTGATGTGGAGAAGAATTTGGAGGTTGGCCCATGCTTGAGAACAAGGAGCAAGACTAAGAAAAGGGCTGCCATTTCATTTGAGGAGTTGAAGGATGTGGTCGAGATGCACAAGGGGGTCATTACTGAAAATATGGCCTCAACCAATGTTCTTGATAAAATGTTGTAGTTTTGTTGTTATTTTTGGTTGTTCACCCTTTTTGCTAATGTTTTGATGTAGAGTTGCTGACAGGTTCTCTGGTTTTATCTTTAGTCATCTTTTTGTTTTTTGTGGGCTGTGGATCTTAATGTTTCTATCTTTTTAGCAGCTTCTCTCCATTGTAAAGGGTTTTGAGGCCCCTTCAAAACCTATTTTTCCTAATAAAAAACAAGTCATCTAGACAAACCTTGATATCATTAAAGTGAACTTTGTGAAAGGTTTAAGGATAATATTTTTAAATGTTTTAAATTTAATTTTAGCTCATATTAAAATAATAAAAAATGTTAATTCTAAAAGAAACCAATCGAGCTACTTGAAAAAAACCCACTTAGACCAAACTATTACTCAATTTAGAGTTGATACTATAAGAGTTGGTATAGAATACTCTACACCATGCAAGATTTGGCTGAAGATTATAACCACCCAAGATCTAGGAACTTCATGAAAGCACAAGAGAGATCAACTAGAGAGAATAATTTTATTCTATCAAAGGATGCAAATGATAAATTATGATGGTATATGATTGTTGATTACACATGATACCATCTAGTTATATAGCCAAGGTGAGACATAGGATTAGACAAGATCATGACATGTTTCTTAATCTTATTCCACGAGATAACTAATATTAAATAACCTAGGACACAATCATTTAAATGATGACAACTAAACAACCTTCTAGAAATATTCCCTGGGACCTAAGTAAACTTAACATGTAAATAGGACCCACTAGTGAACTAGTTAGTTAAAATACCTATTTACACAAACACCTCCCTTAAGTGCAACTTATCGAGTATCATATTATTGCTAACGATGCAAAGATGCAAGGATGGGTCCCAAATATGAGGTCATGTTAGGTACACATGTATAAATACAACATCTTACAAATGGAGAAAAGGATAAAACCCAATGGGACAAAACTCCTCCCCAAAAGAGAGATGAAAGTAAAATGCTCACTAAAAATGAGAAGGAAAAACCCCACGTGAGGAAAAAGAATCCCCCATAAGAGAGAAGAAGAGAGACCATGCAACCACCCTCAATGTAAAGTCTCCTACAATGATGGTAGATGCTCGACATTGAATGTTGAAGATGATCTAGTACCGTCGAACAACATTCCTCACCTTAGGAAGAAACAAAACAAAGATGGTATACAAAATTCCCATTACTAAAAGGAAGATGAGGGAAGAAGGATGATGTGTGAAGTATCTATATAATTCTCAAGTGTCTCCATATTTATACCAAAAGGTGTCACACTCCAAACAAGCATTCTAGGCCACATTACAGAAGAGAACAATCCAAAGATAAAGATACCTCCTATGAAGACAAAGAAGAATCCTCTAAATTTTGTTTAAAATAATCCACACTCATATCAAACTATGAAGGGTGATCATGTAGAGAATGAACAAGAGGGTCATAGTGTTCCCCTAGAACAACTAAAGAAGGATTCATCAAAGAGAAGAGAAGATGAATACAATCAATGGTGTCTCCCAAATTTCAAATGTGGGACTCACAAAACAAACCTCCAATGTCTTTCAAGTTCTCATCCCAAGTAGATGTATCTAGAAGATAATGTACATGTCTTGCAACACTGAATCATAAGGAGCCAAAATTGTGGCAACACAAGCATCATCAAAAGCAATAGTAGACAAAGGAGATGGAATATCATCACATGTCACTAGATCCTCAATGGGTGAAAGAATATCAAGATTCAAATGACCATATTGAATCTCCTCAAAATTTTCCACACTAGATGCCTAAATGTGAATATATGTTGAAGGAACAATAAGAGAAAAATGTGAGGTGTAGATTTGAGATTGGTGATCAACCTCCCCAATTGCAATTATATATTTTCTATAAAAATCTTGTATTATGATAGAATCTAGTGTGAACTCAACACTCTTGCCCGCTCCACCATGTGTGATCTAATAGACTTAAAGGATATTGGTTGACAATGAAGGCACACAAAGAACATCAATAAATGCTTCACCCATCTAGGTCAATGGATCCCTTCCCACAAAAATGCATATATATGTTGTTATCCATCAGGATGTGTGGTGATGAGAAAAACTCAAATGAAGTAAATATACTCTCACATGAATCCATATGATGTGAGGATTCTTAATCAAGTATCCACCTTTCTGACTCAAAATATGCAACTACAACAAGTGCTTTCCCCTTATGTCTATAGACTTGGATGAAGAAGAAGATGAACCCTTTGATTTTGAAGGAAAATTGATGTGACTCTTCTTAAGAAGATGCTTCAACTCATCAAGTTTTTTTTAATAACATTCATGTTCATCATGCCATGTTTTCTTGTAATATGCACATGTAGGCTTCTTCTTCTTATATGATATCCCTTGAGAGGGAGAGGATTCAGATTCTTTATGTAGCTTGTTCTTTTTCTTCTTTTCAAGATTCCTTGATTATTTTTGTACCTTAGGCTCACTAGCCAACAATTCTTGTGACTTAAAAGACTTGATTAGACCCGTATGAATCAAATTTGCCACATATTAGATTAGGATATTTTCAAAGTCATCAAAATTATGATCAAAACATAATTCTCCCATAGAAATTCAATGGGTATGGAAGCTACAAACAAACAATGAGTACTCAGGTCCAAGCTTGGATGACACATTTAGGATCAATTATAAATTATCCTTATCAATGTTGCAATCTTTTAATTGTGTTCTTAGTTTCTTAATCCTAGAGATGTAGTCTTAGATGTGGTCAAAAAATTTAGGATCAAGATTCATCAAATCATTGTCAATCTGATATCCCCTAATCTTATCAATTTTACCATATAATTTCTCAAAATTCTCCCAAGCCTCTTTAGGTTTTTCACATGATTCAATATGAAATTTTAAATCAAAAGAGGCTAATGAACATATGCATCCAGGTGTTTTCTCACAATCAACCTCCAATTTTTCCAATTCTTTAGCATCTGTAGGTTGAGGAATGGTTTACTTTAGATAACCTAGAAAACCCTTTCCCATGAGATAATTCCATAGTGATTTTCTCCATGAAGCATAATTATATGGAGTTAGGAGTTCAATTTGAGATTTTCCCACTGCAAGAACACACAACAAGCCAAAAGAAAAAAATAAATCACTACAAGATTACCCCCCCCAAATTACTCAATCAAGAAACCCCAAACAATATATGATTTGGCGCTTTATGCTTAGTGTGATTGCAGGTGTCGATTGCCAAAAACAACAAAGTGGACTTGATCTTAGTGCTTACAAATGCCAATTTTGACACAAAATAAAAGTCAAATTTTATATAGAATGAAATCAATTCGATCACACCATTGAAAATTACATGAAAAATTATGCACTTTTAAAAAAATTGCACCCAAAATTTTTATCGTAAGAGCAAGAATAGAGCCCCAAAAGTTCCCAAAACAAGAACAACTCAACAACACCTATGAAAATCTAAAATTTATGGAAAAAATAGGTATAAAAATCAACAACCAATTTCACCACTATGAAGAACGTGAAATTCTACCCCAAGTAAAAAAATGCTCACAAAAGGAGGTTGAATGACTGAGTTATGGTCTTTCAAAGTTGGATTGCAAAAATGAAAACTACATTGGAGAGGGGAGCAATTTTTTTTAGAAGGGATGTTGGCATAGTGCTGGCATCAATAATCTACTTGATTAAATTTGATGGTTGTTTGGTAATCACATCCTAAATATTCTACACCCCATTAGAATATCCACTGAATAAAATATGAAGAATATTATGATGTTGTCAATGGAATCAAGGAATCTTGGAAAAAAATTTGAGGAATATTTGATGAATGCTAGTGCCAGTATATTAATTTTTTAGAGGAATATTTTGCTTATGTCCAACAGGTTCGAGGCTATGACACTACCCATGTGGGCGAATCAGATTTTGTTGCATGAAACTTGTAGTCATGGTCGGTATGTCATACTACTACCATTGCAGTTTGCAAAAATATATATTTTTTATTTAAAAATAAATAAAAATGTTAAGTTTTCTTTCGACTTGTATTTTTCTATCAAGTGCTACGAATTTTTTCTGCTGCGACTATACGATTCTTTTGTACCACGATACAACCAAGGAGTGGAAATTTTATTTGAGGGCCTAGGGCAAGTGATCGGATTTTGATGATTTGACAATTGATATTGAGGTTTTTGGGCCTCCTCGATGTGATGGCATGGTCTATTTTGACCTAAAGTGATCCAAAATTACAAGTACCTCCTAGATTTGGCAACTAGCTTTCAGCTTCAAACCCTCATAGATCTATCCATGTATGTCTGATTTGGATAAAAAAAAATTAAAAATGACTTTCTTGAACCCTCTAGACTCAATGGTAAACTCATATTTGCACCAAAAATCTTTGATTTGAACATGTAATATAAAGCCACAAAGAAGAAACCCCCAAATCTGGTATTTCTTTTCAAGATTTTTTTATTATCCAGGTTATCATTTGATGCAAGAGAAGAGCATACTCAACCTTTCAAGACCTAATTTGCAACGTATATCTCTCAATAAATACTAACAAGAATAAATCCCACAAGCTCTAATACCATGCAAGAGTTGGTATATAATACTCTACACCATGCAAGATTTGGCTAAATAGTATAGCCACCCAAGATTTAGGAACTTCATGAAAGAACAAGAGAGATCAACTATGAGAGAATAATGTGATTCTATAAAATTATTTAAATGATATATTATGATGATATATGATTATTGATTACACAAGAGACCACCTAGTTATATGGAAACTATTCAAGCTTGTAAAGTAGTCATTTGGCTTAAGAGACTATGTTCATATATTGGAATAAAACAAGGTGCAGTGAAAATTTATTGTGGCAGTCAGAGTGTGATATGTCTATATAAGAACCCGACATTTCATGCTAGGACCAAGCACATTGATGTACAATATCATCTTGTTAGAGATATGGTTAAATATGGCAAGGTGAAGTTGTTTAAGGTAGAATTTGATGAATGTTTTTGGATTATTTAACTAAGCCTATGAGCAAAGATAATTTCAAGTGGTGTTCAGATTCTATGGGCCTTTTTGCCCCTAGCAATTAATATATGATGTTTATACACCCTCTCGTTTCTCTTGCAAGGTGTTTGACAAGTGGGAGATTTGTTAGGAAAATGTGTTTGAACCTTGTAATTACATAAGGTATTGTTGATACATAAGCGTGGGGGGTGTGGGGGAGGGGGTACCCCTTGCAAGGAGTCTAGGGGGATCATTCCTTGGTGGGGGTTCCAGGGTCCACACACCCTGGTAGGGACTCAGAGGTAGTGCCCTTAAAATCCAAATTTTATGTATATTTTATTATTGTAAATTTGGACTATTCATCATTAGGTCTCAGATCTGACGGTTGATATTTTGTTGGATTGAATTGCCCTAGAAGGTAACCCTATTTTATGAGGAAATTGTATTACAACTATTTATTGTGATGTATTCTAAGAGTCTGATAGTGGTCATGTTACCTCTAGATATCTAGTTGGTGATACTCTTGTGAGAAGCTTGCTTTGCAAGTATATTGTAATCTTCATTATTTTTGAATAATATATCGATTGGATTTTGGAGTGTGGGGTTTTTCTCCTAAAAGGGTTTTCCCACGTAAATCACTACATTGTGCTATGCATAATATTTATGTTTATTTCTATTTAAATTTTTGTAACTATTGAAAAGATCTATAAAGTTTTGCATTATCCTCCTCTCAAGATTAGTGTAGGAAGTTTGTTCTACTACCTTAGCTTCCTTACAACCAGGAGGTTTCAAAATCCTTACAAGTAGGGGAGATAGTGGGAGAGGGAAAAACATGAGTATCGATGATTGAATCCTCTTGCATTGGGATATCCTCACAAGTAGGAGATATATTGGGAGAGGGACAATCATGAGTTTCAATGCTTGCATCCTCTTGCACTAAGATATCATCACACGTAGGAGAGATATTGGGAGAGAGATAAACATGAGTATCATGGTTACTTGAAGAATTAAATTAGGTAAAGTGATTTTAATAAATTGGTGTGTCCCTTTTTAGGGGATAATGCAATGAATTTATTGAATTAGGGATAAATTGGCAATGTATAACAAAATCTGAAAGTTTAAGGATAAAATACTAGAAACAAGAAATAGATCATAATAGAGACCAAAGAAAGGGTTTTCCATTAAAATTGAATGTCAAACTAATTAGACATGGGCACTAGCACCCTAGACCATAGGTGCACGATTTTATCAATTTAAAATTCAAGAAATCAACTACAGTGTTTAAGGATCTAGAGTTGCATAGGTTCAAGTCAAGAAGCAAATAGATTTTTGGAAATGCGTGAAAATATAAATTTTCTATATGAAGAACACACATGCATTAAATTTTATGTTTTTAAGGAAATGTAATATGTTAAAATGGTCATTTTTATAATTTGAAATGATGTAACTAATTGAATTTATCTTGAAAATGCTGAAAGATAACACTTTTTGATCTTTAGAAATTAAAAAACACTATGCAAATCTTTACTTCTTCAATGTTGTTCACTAAACGTGCATGCACTTGGAAAAATGAAAACAACCTAAGATTGCACTCAAACTTCCCAATTAAATAACTCAGATCCAAGCCTTAATCAAATATGAAATTATACAATTAAATCCATAATATTTTTTAATTTTGTTTTTAATGTATAATGAACAAAGAATGCAAAAGCATAGTTTTGAAAATGAAACAAATGTAAATCAACAACAAGATCTTCAAATAACCTAGGCTTTGAATCAATTTTTTATAATTTATGCTATAAAAAATAGAAAATTGCGAGTGTAGGATATGTCAGGTTCACCAAAATGTAGAGTAGGAAATGGGATCCTAGAACCAACAAGTAGAATAACTAAGATCAACTCTTTTTTCTTTCCCTCTATATTTGAATACAAAACCAACTAAGGTTGATTATTGTCTTGCTACCACAATGGAGAGACAATCTCTTAGGGTTTGTTCCTTTTGAGTTGCAAAATGACAAATTCTATGTGTGTTTTAACAAGACTATTTGAAAGAAACCCTAGATCTAAAAATGTAATTTATCACACAAACAAACAAAAAAAATTCTCAAAACTATTACAGATCTACAAAGGAGATACAAAGAGGGACCTTCTATTAAAAATTGAGCCTAAATTAGAGCAAAAATAGTGGTGGCACTTTTACTAGAGATGCTACTTTTAGGCGAATTCACATTTGCCTTTTCCCAATTTGGGCGATTTCGCAGTTGCTCTTTTCACTGATTGGCAAATTCACATTCGCCCATCCCCTTCTATTTTCGCCCCTGCGTGGTGTAGGTTTTCCCTTTTCGGGGAGAGGTGATTTCGCAATCACCCCTCCCTCTTGCGCTTACGCCCTTGCATCGCGTGAGTCTGCCCCTTTCTTCACCCGTCCCCCAGGATAGGTGAATTTTCCTTATGGATGGGAAAATTCTCCCATTTGTACTACAACCGAAATCTACCGTACCCAACCCAAAATTTAAAACTGCAATTAAAATCCACATCTAAATCACAAGGGAGGTTTATGTGGCCTACTTGGTGGGGTACCACAACTCATAGTAGAATCGGTGTACCTCCTCGCCCCAGTGGATCACATTATCATCCGCATAGCCCTCGTCTCCACTCAACCCGTCAACCATCCTCATCACTCATCTACTCTCTGTCTCTCGCTTAGTCAGCTGACACATGTGCACAATGAGAATTAGGTGAATAATAATTTTTCAAAATTACTATTTATATAATTTTCATTTTTGACCCCACTTAGTCTTTTAAATTTTGGGTATTTTTAACCTTTATTTAACCTTTAATTAATTCCTTCATCCTAGTTCTTTCAAGGGCTTCCATTCGCACATTGTATGTCCATTTTCATCTGTTTAAAATCCATTCTTCATGGTTTTTCATGCTCTATCGCATGGTGCCCTTTGTTTCCCCATATTGAGAAGTCACTCAGGGCCCCTTTTTCTTCCTCATCGACCCTCTTGAGGGGGCATACCCTACCATTTTCCTCCATCTTTCCTCTATACCCACTTCCCTGCCACATTAGGGCATCGTCTGACATTCCTTTCTTCTATTGAGTCATCTTCATTTTATTTTTCTTTGAAACACTGTTATTTTAATAGTATTTAGAAGAGGGGAAAAATGTAGACACTTGAGTTTGACCACCACCATATGGTCAAATTCACCCTTGTATTCCTCTATCTCTCACCCTTTATTCACATTAATTAAATAATTCATTATTTGATTAATATTGCATCCCATCCTAATATCCCTAAGGTATTTAATAAATCAATTAAATACTTTATCCCTTTCCTTTCTAAATTAAATAAATATTCTAATTTATTTAATTTAGTCACTTTTTGCCTTTTGAATTAAATTAATTTTTAATTCAAAAATCTTCTCTCTCTAAATGTCACATCCTCCATAATTTCTTCTAATCCAGATTAATTTAATTAATCTTTGATTAGGATGTGCACAATCCTAATCATGATTAGGGTCACATCCTCCATAATCCCCCACTTGCCCCTAATCCATCATTAGCCCAACTAATCACCTATTTGCACAACCTAATCACTCAATTAGGTCAACTTAATCCCCATGCCATTTATGGCATATGGCCTAAGTCAACTTCATTAATTGCTTTCTCCTTTTAGAGAAGGCAACCCCTTCCCAATGTGAATTTTTAATTCACATTTAATCTCCCTAAGAATTTTAAAGAATTCAAAATTCTTCTTCTCTTCCCCATGTGGATATTTGAGGAATTTTTAATTCCTCAAATGTCCTTTCCCCCACATGGGGACAAGGACCTCCTTTATGAGGATATCTTGTCCCACTCCCAAGGTACTATGTAGTACCTCCACCTCATCTCCCCCTTGACACCTCACTCACCACATGTTGAGATGTGAGGGTTTGTGAGTTCTCAACTCACCATAACCCTTTATCTTGTCCACCATGGCTTCATCCCGACCCTCCATTTTTTAGAGGCACTTCCCCTAAAAATGGAGGAATTTCCCCTCATTTGGAATAACACACAAACACACAAGAATCAATCAACAAGCAATCTAGTACTCTTACCATTCACTCAAGCATCCAAGCAAGAACACCATTGTTGCAACATCACTTGAGCATACACCTTGAATCGATTGCAATACCCACAACCGTCATTTCATTCCTCATCATCTCATGATAATTTAGAGCTAGGTTTCATGCTATTTTTCCATCAAAAGAGCACACATTCAAACGATCAAAGGGCCAACCAAATCAATCAATTTGACAAGGTAAAAAGTTCCATATTTTCTTGTATTTTGTTGAGTTCATCTTAGGCCAATCTTGAGTGTTTTTCTTGTGTTTTGGTCTTTGGCATTACTTGGTTTTTGCACTTTAGTTGGGTCAAATTCACTCACACACAATATGAATTTCTTTATTTCCCACAAAATTAATTATCAAAAGCCAACAAATGAAATTGGAATTTTAAATTTTAAATAATTGGCAATGACATATTTAAAATGGGGTAAAAATAGGCTAGACAAGGGTGCTAAAACCCTAATCTAGACCTATTTTAGGCCTTTAAGTGTTGTTAAATAAATACTAAATAATTTTTCCCAATTTAATTTAATTTTTCCAAATATGACCATACAACGAGCAATTTAAGAGTATAATTAGGTCCAAGCGCATAGGAGGAACTAAACCTAGTGTGAAATTGTCAAGGGTGATAATTTATGATGCTAAACCATTCTAATCATCTCTCCTCATATTAATATTTCATTTTTATTTTAATAACCCCATATTAATCATCCATAATCATCCTAATGTCCCCCCTAATCTTTCTAATCCTTCATCTTTCCTTCATCTTTCCTTAATCATCCCCAATTTATCTCCAATATATCCCTAATACATCATCTAGAACCTAAATATTAATTAATTTTCCTAATCCAATCAAGTTTTGAATTCTTATCCTAATAATCCTCCATTAATTTATCCTCCATAATCCACATTTAAATCCATCAATCATAATCTAATTTTATTATTCATCTTTATCCTCATTATCCTCTATCGATTGTGATACTTAATCCCCATCCTTCAT
This sequence comes from Sequoiadendron giganteum, assembly GCA_007115665.2. Taxonomy (NCBI): domain Eukaryota; kingdom Viridiplantae; phylum Streptophyta; class Pinopsida; order Cupressales; family Cupressaceae; genus Sequoiadendron; species Sequoiadendron giganteum. The sequence continues at coordinate 631,742,074 of CM021109.1, forward strand.
CATCATCTTTGTCCAATCCCCTTATCGAAATAATCCCATTTCATCCAAATCCTAGTCCAATCCACCTACCCCTCACCCAAATTTAATCATCCATTATCCATCTATATATGTCAACCATGCATCCAATCCCCAATCCTTAATAAAAAATCATCCTTTGAAGATCAAAATTTGGTTAAGGATTTAATATCCTTTATATCCAAAATAATTTCATCATCATTAAAATCCTACACTCAAGGAGCCTATCCTTGATTCACTATCATCCATTTCAAATCCAACCTTCAAATAAAAAATCAAGACCTTAAGTTGATTCCATCCTTAATCCAAACTTGCTTAAGAATGTTAGTCTATTTTAAGGATAATCATCAAATCCCATCAATTATTACTTAAAAACTTTTACTATCTTAAGTAGAAATTAAATCCAATCAACTCTTACTTAAGAATGTTAGTTTATATTAAGTATAGAGAATTATCCATCAAAAAACTAAATCATTTTCAGAACTTGAAATTTGATCCCCAAATCTAATCTCATCCTCCATCTTCATCCTTAGGTCCTATTCTTCTAATCCCCAATCCACTTTTAATTCATTATCCTAATTTTCATCCTCATCCAAAATCAGTCCCAAATGTTCCTCTTCCAATCAATCCTCCACCATGTCTAACCATCTAATCTATCCTCCATCTAATTTGTTCTATTCTAATCCACCCTCATCCATTTCAACCCAATCCAACATCATGAACCCATATCCTAACCTAAAAAGACCAAAGATCACATTCCAAGTCAACCCTAATTATATTGATGATAATGAGGATATCATTTTTCACCAACCTAAATATAATCCCTACGATGATAATGATAGTATTATGGACCAATATGAGCTTTCCCCATCCACCACCTCTTCCTATATCTATGACTTCACCCATCCATTTTCTAATCTCCAAGCCTTCACCAATTTTTCTCTCATCGTCACTTCAATAATGATAAAAAACAATGCTTAGATATCTCTTTGGCATTGGTGCTAAATTTCCATCATCCCCACCTCTACCAATATCCAATCCATATTCTATTTCTCATCGTGCACCTTCCTTTGACAAGGGAAACCAAATCTCCATCCAAATTTCCCCTCAAGTCCCACCCACATCTTTACCATCCATATCATCCCCATCCACTACTATTGAATATTTCATCCTCAATTCCTTAGTATTGGTGCAAAAAATCCACCATCCCCACCTCCACCAAATTCCAAATAATCTCCTATTACTCACCCTCAACCTTCCTTTGACAAAGGAAACCAAACCACCATACAAATATCCCCTCAAATACCACCCACATATTTATAATCCACATCACCCCAATCCTATAAATTTACTCTATCTTATGGCTTTCATGATTCCATCCAAGGACTATTAGTAAAGGAGAAATATTCTGATGCCATGCATCCACCTCCATCGTCCATCCCTCCATCCACCCAAGTTGATGAATCTATCCAACCTTCATCTCCTATTATGCCATCCACACAAATTAAATCATGCCAATAACTTGGAGAAAGGCATGCACATATGTACCCTAACCTAAATTAAGATTATTTACATGACTAAAAGACCTTAGATCAAACACCACCATCCAATCCATCCAAAAAATTTGATGTCCATGATAATTTGATCATGATATCTTTTATAATCTAATATTTTATCATAAATTTATTTTTTGAGGACGTCCAAGATGATCCCCATCCATCTTATGATCCCCTCCCTTCCACTCCATCCCATGATCTTACCCCAAACCAATATCAAGTAAACCTTCCACCTCATCCAATTATCCTCTCCCCTCTCATTATCATGACACCCCTGTCACTCCATGTCATGAGCCATTTACATATCCTAATCAAGATCAAATTATACCATCCACTCCATGACATGATCCCTCCCCAAGTCAAGATAAAATCATCCATTAATCTCCATGTCATGATCATAATCCTCCACAAGATCCCATCACTCCTACCCAAACTATCCATGAACCCAACACCTATCAAATGGGTTCTTCCACCTTCATCCAATATGGTTTCCTCCAAGAACCTATCATCCCTTCCATGCCATATCCCCCTCAAAATGGACTTGCATCTTGTTTCCAAACCAATAAGTATCATTGGAAAAAGGATTTGTCAAAATATGCATTATCAAGGAAAAGGGTTAGGCCTCCATGAGTAAGGAATACTAGAACCCATCCATATCAAAGAAAATAAAAACTATCAAGGCATTACATACCAAGCTCAAGATGTTGGTACATATTCCATCCTTCCTAAATCCCAAGTCCTTCCATGTAAATACACACATCACCATAATTCATCTTCCAAATCCATTTTGAAACCTTATATTACAAAGCCTAATCATTCATCCCTTCCATATAGTTTTGGATCCCTATGTCCTAAAAACAAATCATCATCCCTTCCATCCATTTTGGGTCATCACATTCCACCCCCTGTCACCCCTATATCAAAATCATTATATCCTATCATAAATCAAGATCAACAAAAGTACACATCCTTGAAATCCTTTCAACATCTTACATACATAAAACCATCCATAGGATCTCTATATCATTCCTCTCCATCCACCAATACCATTTCTCTTGGAATAAATTTGGACGCCAAACATAAAATTCATCAAGCTATAAATCCAAATTAATCCAACGATCACCATGTCCCATTGAAAATACATGTATCAACAAAGAAAGTATTATCCATTAGAAAAACGATAAATCTAAAAGGCCACAAAGGCCTATCAAGAAAAAATCAAGGAAAAAAACTATGTGGATTCTCAAGTTATTAATAGAAGCAGTAAATCTTAAAGCTAAATCAAAATTGGCATCCAAATATACTCCTCCAAAAGCTTCCACCACTCCATCCATTTTGGGTCCCTATATCTCAAAATCCACATCGACTCCACCATCTAAACCTCAAAAATCCAAAATCCATTTCTCTTCTACAACTCCATGACCCCTCAAGGTATGTGTAAATCTTGGTCTTGACAAAAATCCCATCCAGTCATCCACAAGTCTTCCAACACCCCACCCATCATCCAGAATTCATACCCGATCATCCCCCTTTAATCCAAGCCTTTGCAGAAATCCTTATCTTTTTCCATCATGTCATCATTCTATCATCTATGAGTATACCTCCAATTTCCTTGGGCCATTGTAGCACATCTTTAAGAGATACCATTCATAGAACTAGACACTTGATCCCTTTCTCCATTTCCCTATAATGCATCCATTATCTTCCAAATCCACATATCCATATCCTTATCCTCATCCTTATTCATCCACACTATTTCAAATATCCAAAAAGGAAAAAAGATAAAAGATAAAAGATAAAAGATAAAAAGATAAAATAAAATTAGTAAAGAGAAATCATTCATCCAATGGTGAAAACTACTTTTTGTGGTATGTTGGACAAGTACCATGATAAAAAAATTAGAAAAAAATCATCATTTGTAATCCCCCATCCTTTATCACTCTATATTTAGGGGCAAGATTCATCCATACCATATCTTCCAATATCCCTAATCCCCTATCCATCATCCTATATAAATACATCCTCCCTTTTCCACCTTTGATCTTGATAGGGCTAAGGATCTTCATCATGTATCCTACCTACCAAATCTTATCCCATCCTCCAATATCCTCCATCTCATATCCCTCATCCTATTTCCTTCCTCTCATCCTATCAAAATACATCCACCCTTTCCCATCTTTGATCTTAATAAGGAGCCTCCATGCTATCCTTCCTACCATATCTTATTCATATACTCTAATATCCACCATCTCATATACATTATCCTATATTAATCTCCCCATGCTAACTAATTCATCCTCTCTTTTCACCCTTGATATTGATAGAGAGTTAGAGGAAAAATATCCATACGTACTTTAAAAAATGCAAGCCTTACTCTCATTTCCATCCATGTATCTTATGCACTATCCTTCCATCTCATACATATTTTATCATATTATAATCCTTCATTGTACTCCCTCTAGTGTGGGGAATCCTTTTCCTTTTCAACTAGTCCTTGGAGCTCCCTTCCCCTATCGTCATATCTCCATATCCCTCACCCATCTAAGCAATTCCCCCATCCTTCCATCTTATACCATGCCTTGGTTCTCCCTTTTTGTTGGTTCCTATTCTCCAATCATATACTATCCTATCTTTATCCATCCATCAATTTCCTCTATCCTTACATCCAATCCATTTATCATCCATCTATCCTTCCAATCCAACCATCCAATGCAATCAATCTTAATCCATGCGATCTAATATTGCAATCTAGCCCATCATCCATAAGCAATACATGATCTTAATCCAAATCACCTAAACTTTATTGATCCACTTTAATCTAAGTATCATCATAAGGGTATCCTTCCCAATCCAAGTGTTTTTCTTATCATTAACAATATAATCCTTGGGGTAAGCATTATTTTTATTGTTAACTTTTCTATCATCATCATCAATCAATCAATAAATTTTTAGCTTGACTTGGAGCATAGTCCTTATTTTATTTTGATTTTTTTTGTCATGTTCTTTTTTATCATTGTTTGCATTCAATTTGGTATTTACATGTTATTTTCGTAGGGGCATCATGGTATTTAATATCATGGTGTCATAAGTCATATGTTTGCATTTGACCTTTTTTATCACATACTTGGCACATTGTCACCCTAGTTCCATATACCTTGGTGTATAATATCAAGTACAATATCAAATCAAGGTTTCTTATACCATTGTTGAAATATGATCATCCATCCTCCCTCTTCCATCCATATATTCATCATCCTTATCTTATCCCATCTATCCTTATCTTCTCCCATCTATCCTTATCTAGATCATCCTTTCATTCATAATCCTCTAACTCTCCCACCCATTTCAAGATCACACCCATGTTATTTGAACCCGCATGCCCTCTCGAGGTGGCAAACCTATCTCCCATCCTTCTATGGTTGGGGAATCATGCCACTAGTCCTCATCCCTTTCCTACTCACTATTTTTTATTCTTATTTGAAATTATGTTACTTCTCCTAGTCGCAACATCATCTCAAAGAGGAGAAAAATTAGACACCTGAAATCTAACCTTACCCAACCAAACCTAATTTAACCTATATTAAAAGCAATTAATTAAATAAATAATATTCATTTATTTAATTAATTTATCCCATCACCTTTATCCCACCTTCTCATAACCAATAATTAAATAATTATTCATTATTTATTTATTTAATTTATCCATTACCTTTATCCCCAAATACTCTAACTAAATTAATTAATTAATTTAGGTGAATTAATCCCCACCACATTTTCCTCTGTTATTTAATTCCACTTTATTCCTAAATCCTTATCCCTTTAATCCTATCCATTGAATCCATTCACATGGATCACAATATAAACTTTCCATCATGTGACAAGTGTCCCTATCACATGTCTAACTAAGACCTTTTCTAGATTTATCGAGCCTAGACACTTGCCAAAAATCAAACTAACTTTTCATCTCATCCATTCATTTCATATCACATTTTTTAATCCTAGCCATTCACATAAGGTGTTTCTCTAATCCAATCATAAACCTAGCCATTACACCTCATGTGACACTTTTCACATGAATACAACTTTAATCCAAAACCTAATCCTCAATCAATCCTAGCCATCCATTAACCAATGCATCTTGGCCCTTGATTTCTCTCATAAAAAATCCACAAATGAGAGGTCATTCATCCCATTTTCATGATCTAATCTTATGCTATTGTTATTCTATCCAAATTTCTATTAAGCATCTTGAGAATACCATCATGTTGTTGGTTTGATAAGCAACCGCATTCCATCTATTAAGAGCATATCAATAGGCTTTAGGTGCATCCTATTCTAGCTCAATCATGGAGCTTGAAGTTAATTTGGGGTAAATATTTATGTGTTTCTGCATTCATTTTGTTTCTTTACCTTATTTAATTTTCATATGCTCAAATGTAATTGTGGACGAGATGAATATAACGACATTCTAAAACTATTGCAAGATTTGTAATAATATATTTCATATTGCACATGACCATATGCATATTTTTTTGGATAAATAATTATGCACTATCATTCTAATTTTCATAATTTTGGGTATATAAAAATATAAGATTTATTCTTATACTATCTTCTTTGTTTTCCATTTTATAGGTTGTAACTTTGTTGCCCACTAAATAGGCACTGGTCTGAAACCATGCACCAATCTCACATCCAAATAAAAATATTAAATGACTAGCTTAGGGTTAGTACCTTCTATGCATTCATAACCTCATGATATAATGGTATTTGTATTCAATGAGTCTCAAATTAATTATTTCCTTATGGGTTATGATCTTGTATACTATTATCAACTATTTATGGGTTATGAGATAGCTAGTTTTACCTGGTTTGGTGACAATCTTTGGGAACACCCATAGGAACACCCTCTTGATTTTAAGTCAAGATCAAAGTGTAGGATATACAACTCACTCTAGTTGAGTTAGCTCTGAGTCCTCCATAGTTTTGTTGATGAACTAATTTTATTCATTTGTTGAGTACCTTGGCTATGTGGGTGAAATCTAGTTCTAGGAAATGGTACAATGATTCTAAGACCCAACAAGGCATTTATTTAATTATTTCATTTAATTATTCTTTCAAATTTATGTCATGTCTCAAAAAAATTCTTGAATTTAATAAATGGTAAGTTATTTAAATAATATGGAAAATGAAATTTATCAGTTGGCTTGTGATAAATTTAAGATTTCAATGGCATTTGAAATATATTTATATGAATGAACATGAAAGATGAATGCTATGGTATGAATAAAATATTTTCGTTTCAAGTATTGGTTATTGGTTACTGATGGAAATTTTCAAACTGCAAGTGTGTGAATGTAGGAATAGGTTGACGACCGAGAACATGGTTGAGGTAGGAATATTTAGCCAGATGATGAACATGCACACAACACTGAAAAACATAGAATTTTCATTGAAATTGTAATTTGGATGTAGCATTGTTTCAATGTGAAATGTGTTAACGATTAATTTGGTAAGATTTTGGAAAACAAATTTATTAGAACATATGCTTTACCTTGTTCATTTGATGCTAAATTCACAATAACAATGGTGTGGAAATATTATTGTTATGTGCATATTAACTGTTCTTGAATAGAATGATTGAATTTAAATCGAGAAATAATTATCCTTGTGTGAACGATGAATATATTTATATGTGTATTATTGTGGAAAAAATTGTTTACTTCTATTTCAATTTAAAATCCATATATGTGAAATTTGAGCACCTTGAAAAAACATTGGTAACACTTCTTAGCATTATGATCATTACCGCAACCCATCATGGAAAGATATTTTATGCTAAATAAGCATGGAGGAGTGGGCTACCAAAAGAGAGGAGGACGTGGGAGAGTTAAGGCCACCACCTCCAATTTTAGAAAATGCAAAAAAATCTTCGTCAGAGGCAAATCTAGAATAAGGCGTGTAGATCTCAGAAAGAAAAGTAGAGAAGATCTTGGGGAAAGAGGATGACAAGGCAACATCGAAGCCAGTGAAAGGAGATTTTTCCATATTCGATAGGATAAAAATCATTCACTTTCATAGCAAGAAGGAGGTAATTTGAACCTCACATTTTGTTTATATGTTGTTTCCTTCTATGAAAATGGATGGTTTATATGTTATTGATTTCAAACTATACTAAAGAGATTGAATGACTTGAATTAATTTTCATTAAGGTCTGAGTAATTCGTTACTTTCTTATCTCTAGAAAACATGGTTATCAAACCTATTATTTGTTTGAGTTGACCCTAGTGCAAACACAAAATGGAGGGTCCTCAAAGAGAATAATCCAGACCCGTGTGCAACAAGAGTAACACAATAGAAGCAATACAAAATATTGAGGAAAATTTAGTTACTAACTTTATTATTATCAAAAACCTCGATTACATATAGTCGGCCACATCCAGGGCACACAGATTCGGCGCACAGGCCTGATTACAATATGCTCAAAATACAGTGTTCATATATGCAAGTGAAATTCCTACAGATCAAACTTCATATACATTCTATTCTACTTGATCATGAATTTCCACTATCCCATTTATCTATTACAAGCTTTATATCATATCCGCGAGCCTAGAAACATCCGCATCGGCCAAAGATCATTACAATCTTTGATGAAGGAAACGTAACGCGTGCAAGAATAAGTCGGCCTCAAATCTGAAATTATTCCATGGTAGATGCACATGATGAAGTGTGGACCTAAGTGTAAGGTTGGGGGCACTCCACAAAATAAATCTAAACACACAGTGAGGATCGCAAACAATGGGCAAGATCCGCGATCGATCCAACTAGCCATTAGGTTTGAAATTATTTTGGGGCCAATTCCAAAAATTGTGACTTAATCCGAAAGTGATAACTTTCAAGAAAAAGATCCAATCGAGCTGAAAAACTTGGAATAAGGCCAATGAGTATGTCTACAATGAAACCATAGGTATGCGTGATCAGGTGAGAAAACATGAAGAAATACTGGATATACCAACTCGAACGAGAAAAAAAATAAGAACAAGAACAAAACTGAAGGGAAATAGTTTTTGGTTGATGCAAGATTGTCAAGAACCAAGGATTCGCTTGCATCAGACCCAAAAGCCCTCATTTTTCATTGTGTAAAGTGGGAAAAAACCTCTTTTATTTTCAATTTTTTCTTGTCGGCCATGTAATAGCTTTATTTAGTCAAAAAATTTCTTACCATAGTCGACTCTTTCTTGCTTGTTACCACTCTGTGGGTGGACATAACCGATGTTATTTCTTCCTTTGTTATTTACTTTTTATCTATTGTGAGGATCCAATGTGTTTAGCAGACCCTCGTTGTGGAGTCATCTCTGTATCAACATCAAGTTGTTTGCATGTTCGGCCTAAAGAGCTGCACAAAGACGATGCTCTATTTCCTAGGATAGGGTATCAATTTTACCCATGAAAATTGTAAATGGTGATCATTTTCCTTTTTAATGTTAACCCAATGAATGATTATTTCATTCAGTTATGATGTTGTTGAAGAATGATTTATATTGTTCTATATATTTGCATTGATTGACTAATGTCATCCTTCCTTTGATGAACAATGCCACTGTTCATATATATATATACCCTCTATTAAGTGATTTCCATTGTTCAACTTTAGATATGGCCGAAGGAAGCCATCATTCAAGTACTATACTCACTAATAAATATTATTTTATATTGTCTTAGCTGGCTGAGGGATTATCATTGTTCCATGTCTTAGCTTGCTGATGGGTGATTCATATCATTCCAAACATTATCATGATGTGGAATGATTGATATTGTTTTGATTTACCAAGTATTGAGACTAACTATTTCATGTGACATGCTGCTTGAGTCGCGGCCTATGAAAAGGGCCATAATAGGCCATGGTATTATTCCAATCCTTTCGATTCATTTCATATTTCTCCATTCATTAATACGATGTGTATGTGTATGTAAATGAAATGAAATAAAATGGTTTCTTTATGGTTTAGGACATAGAACAACACACTTCCCAACATTCATTGGAAAACCCTATAGATCTCAATCTAAAGTATGCAAAGGAGAAAGAGATCTTGCAATAGGGCCATCCTAGGGTCTTATTATACACTAAAGAGGGCTTCACCACCAACCCAGGGTTGGAAAGATCAATGAAATACAAGTTCAAATGCTTAAACCTAAAGTAATGCAATACTTCACTAAATGACCTAAAAATGTATGTAAAGCATAATAGAAAGGTGAGAAATCAAAAGTGTGCACCTGGGAATCTATAGAGGCCTGGAATGAGCTCTGAAACACTTGAAAAATCAAGAATTAGGGCACACTGGGACTCATACGCTAGTCTGGGCGTATCAGTCCCATATTAGGGTTTCTGGTTTGGAACAGGTTTTTGGCAGTGTAGATTCAGGATTTGCAAAAATCTAAAAATTTGCTTGTAGTGGGACTCATACGCCACTTTTGGCGTATCAGTATCATTCCGCTTTTTCAGGAATTCAAAGTTTAGATATATGCTCCAATCTCTTATCTTCCTTCCTAAATTGATTTTTGGATCTTAACTTGTAAAAAGACCTACACAATAAAATATATAGTTGATTTTCTTATGGAGCATTTTCCTCAGTGAAACCCCTAGTTTGGTAATTAAACCTTGATAGAAACAATAAATCATGAATGTAAATAGGAGTGTAGACCCTAACCTTAAGTATGTCTAAGATTAGGAAATCTGAAATGCAATGCAACCCTATTCTATTATGCTAGAATGAGATGCAAGAATGAAGCATGGACATGAATGACTCACTTTGAGAGATACCTAATCACCCAAATGTGCCCTAATAATATATGTACCTTCCTTAGGCTGAATGTAGAATGATAATGGAGGATGGAATTGCTTAGGAATCAAGTCATTAGGCTTGGCTTGATGGATAGTTGCATCTCCCCAACCAAGAATCCATCATGATTAACCATAGCAAACCATAATCAACTCTTGATAATGCTAGATCTTGAATTAAAGTGAGCTTGAAGACCTACAAAAACACCATAATGCTGCTCCAAGGCTTCAACTTTGCCGATTATTTGTTCTTGAATGCTCTTGTGAAGAATGCTTGAATGCTCTTAAATGATTGGATCTTGAAATTTCTCTTCTATATTATTGCTTAGATGAAAAATGACTTTAGAAGCTTGTTTATATAGGAAATACACCTAATTTACCATTATTTAGATCTCAAAAATCAAAATCAACCAAAAATTCGAATTAAAAAGTTGAATTTCCCACTCAAACACTAAAAAGGCCCCAAATGGGACTCATACGCCACTCCTGGCGTGTGGGTCCTACCTAGGGGGGCTCATATGCCCAAGGTGGCATATAAGTCCCACCCTATATTTTTAGGGTGGGTAGTTAGAATTTTTTATGTTTTATGAATTTTGTCAGGTTTTTAGTTGAAATAAGCCTTGATATCTGAAATAAAGGGTCTCAGGGGTCTATTAATGATGAATTAAATGGTATTTAATGCAAGGGTACTAAAATAGGTCTAGATTAAATGAGAAATTTTAATATCTCCAAGAAGGGAGTACAATTTTCGTCATTACATCTAGCCCCCACTTTAACACCCATATGACTCTACGTGCATATGTAAGCTAAATAAATCTAAACAATTAAATTCATTTAAAAAAAGGATACTCATAATGTGGGAGAATGAAGCCCCCACTATAGCTATCTACAAAACCAAAATGTTAGGAACCACATCCTGCAACACAAATTTGTTAGTCGTCCAAATATCCTCTTATCTAACTTCTTCTAGAAATCAAATTCGAGGGTAGGTTTATGCCCCCCTTGATTCTGCTTGCTTCATGGAGGTGGAATCAAGGTAGCAGTCTAACCACATCGAGTTGGATAAGTCATATCATAGGGTATTTCTAAGTACCATACCACATAGTGATAGACATTTGATGAGAACAAGAGAGGAATCATGATTTCAACGCAGCAAACAACATTGAAAACAAAGTTCACTAGCCCCTGGTATGTTAGTTTGAATGAAAAGCACTCTTTAACCCTAATATAGTTAAACCTCTAATTTTAACATATATAAGAGTAAAAAGTGAATTAATTTATAATTATTTTGTCCTTTACCTTCTTATAGTTTGACTTTGTGGAAGAGTAAATGAAAATGTCGAGTCGATGAGAGTACAGCCCCTCGAGACTCGATACACTACGAGAGGGGGTAGCGTGAGGCAACCTTCAACACCAGGTGAGTTGATTTTATGTACCTTAGTTTTTTTTTTATGCATTTAATATATATTTTATGCATCTTTAGGTTGATTTACGACCCTGGAAGAAAAGTTCGCAAAGCGTCCCTTTGTTTCGCAAAGTGTCCCCTTTTTTTCGCAAAGTGTCCCAAAAGGGTAATAAAGTGTTTAGGAACTTTAGAAAAGTACACTATAACAACTTTATCACACATTTTGATTATTGATGTAAGGATTTTAGATTTTAAAATGCTTATAGGACATATTTTTACTCTTTTTTATTAGACACCACCCTGATTGTGACAACATCTCAATGACAAACAATTATGTCGCATGTGAGACCTAGTCTCAACATTGTTAGAGGTGGATTTTTAGACATTGCAGGCCACTAGTATCTATTAGGTGTACCTCATGCCTCCCATGAGGTACCATGACACCATGCTAATGGTGTTAGCTGAGAGGTGGAATGCTAAAACTTGTACCTTTCACCTACCTATGGGTGAGATGACCATCACCTTGGAGGATGTTCATTGCATCCTTTGGGTTCCTATCCACGACGAGATCGTACGCTTTGCAGGGGAGCAATCATATTTACAGATGCAAGTTGATATGGGATACTACTTGAATGGATCAATTCGAGAGGAGATTATGGGGCCATGCATTGAGTTGCTGTGGCTACTTTGTGCATGATCTTCACTCTTGAGGTGGATTATGATTTTTATAGTAGCACTAGTAATCATCCCTAATGGCTAGGGAGCACACCTAGACAAAGGCTTGGTCCAGATGATTAGACAGATGGAGCACCACAGGAGAGTATACACCTGGGGCCACAACATCTTAGCGCATTTACGTTATGATCTTGGGAGGTTTTCATATCATGAGGTGGATAGTATGGTGAATTGTACACTTCTACATGTACCAAACCAACAGGATTCCCTTCGATATCCACTATCAAGTACCCCTATGTCTTCAGTTATCCATTGCAACGGGAATGGAAATCTAGATATCTTCTATATTGGAGAGTCAGATTCGACTGCCTTGATCAGGAGGAGATCATGTGGAGACCTTACCAACTGATACCGTAGTGTTCAGATGAGATTCAACAGCTGAGGCGGATGCAAAGGGATATATTTCTATTGGGTAGACATGATTATGTAGTACAAACTTTCTACTATGATCATGTCATGTGACAATTTGGTCAGATTCAGGTAGTGCTAGTACAACCCTTCTACACACAATCGGTGCAGAGTGCCCAGAGACCAGGAGACACTAGACAATTCACCTCTGATGATGTCCTCGCTAGTGAATCAAATGATAATGGCCATGACATGCCCCCAGTCTCCAATGCCGATGACATCGGTACTACAAACACATATGAGGAGTGGTGGATAGTAGCACAATTAGCTCTAGTGTTCCCCATGGATCAACTGATAGGCTATGCAGGATCACTCCTAGATCAGTGGGATGAGGAGGATATAGTTGAGGATATAGGACTTAGGGATTCCGACCTATTTGTAGATGAGATTGATGAGGACTATGATTCAGTAGTACTCTAATTATGAGGGAGAGGAGGAGTTCAAGGAGGAGTAGGAGGAGGAAGAGGAGCCAATGAGTGAGGGCAACGACACGACAGATGAGGGTCCAATTGCCCAAGAGCAAGGAGATCCATCTCTTGTTCATGTTACCAGATCACAGTCGATAGCTACAACATACACGACACCCATGAGCATGGAGAGGCTAGCACATCTTCCATGCCTCCTGCATAGGATGAGGTTGTCTTTACATAGCTAGCTAGAGACCCAGGTGATGATATTTGGTTTATGATTATTCTTATACTTTAATGATTATTCTTTTAATTTCCATATATATATATATATCATGATGTGTACTGATTAGCTTTATAATTTCTATCTTGCTGGTGTTGTGAGAGATTTACAGGACCTCTATCGATAGGTTGCTACAGAGATAGTGCCCCCCATTCTTAGAGATGAGATTGTATATTACATTCCCCCACCCATCATGGAGTGGGACCGAGAGTTGTTCAAGCCTTATGTAAAACTGAGGGAAACGTATGATGGAGCTATTAAGTGTGCAGATTGAGCTGAGGCTACCTATGAGGAGATTTGGTCATCTTGAGGTCTAGTGGAGGTCGAGAGACTCCATGCAGAGGTGGCCAGGCTATAAGTAGATAGAGACCACCTAGCAGAGGAGCATCAAGATTCCATTGGATGAGAAATTGGTCTATAGTATGCATTAGACGTTCTCATCAGTTCACGCTCATGATCGCATACCACCATCTCTTGATAAATTGTCTCTAAACAAATGTGATCACTAGATCCTGAGGGATCAAGCAGTCACACACCATAGTAGCATTATATATACTGATGACATGTACTTATAGCTTTGTTATATATATATATATATATATATATATATATATATATATATATATATATATATATATATGATAATTTGATGTTTGGTTATTTATGTTTATGTGTTTAATGTTAACTGGCAATGTGATTTATCAAATAATCTTTGTAAGACTATTTAATAAATGTCTTCATGATTTAACATGCTCTATTAGATCTAATTAAAACTATTCTAGTTTTCCTTAGATACGATATTTTGATTAAGTATGTTATTCTAAATTAAATGCACCTATGATCTAATTAAAGAACATTAAATGCATGTAAGGATCTAATCTAACATAGCACACAAGATGAACTTGAAAAGCATGCAACCTAAAGTAACCACCTAAAAGTTAATTTAAATAATTAATTTAGCATTCAAGACACACAAATAATTGTTTTTCAAGAATGAAGAAATGTGAGAGCATATAGAATGTCATCTATTAACTCTAACACCACTAATTTATCATCCACACTATTCAAGAAGATTAGACATAATACCGACACATATGCATGGTATTTATAAGTTCTCTAAGAGGCGTTCCATCTATTTCCATTAACGTATATGCTCCATATCCATAATTTTCATTGATTATATAAGGTCCTAACCAATTAGGGCTGAAATTTCCTTTTTCAGTCAGATCAATATTGATATTATGCTGATTCTTGTATAACAACAAATCGACTTTATTAAAAAAACTGTTAGAACAACGGTAGAGAAATAGCAATAATGGAAGCTTTAACAAATTATTGTAAACCAAATTATGCAGTGTAAAACATATGGAGATTTAAAAAACTGTAAGCAATGAAAATGTAAAGTACGGAAGCACACCACATAACATAGTGTTTAACATGGAGAAACCCTTTCGGGAAAAAAATCCACCAAAGGAGAGATGAATAGCTTTTATTAATAGAAAGTATGTTTACAATTGTATACACCTAAAATTGGTCTAGAGCATCCGATTAATTAAATACAAATTATTTGATTAATTATCCTAATTTCTTCCACTATCGAATAAATAGAAATATTTTTTAATATAGTTCACATTTAAATTCATCTTAATTAAATAAACAAAATTAAATAATTTGTTTGATTTAATTATCAAATCCCTATTTTATGCTATCACATTGATCTCAAATTAATTAAATAAAGATCAAAACACTTTATTAATTAATTGCCATATTCTTCTGTCTAATTTAATAAACAACTATCCTATAGTTCGTTTTATTAAATTATTTATCCCTCTTTTGCTAATTTAAATAAATCAAAAATATTTGAATTAAAGCACAAGGAATATTCCATCTATATTCTCTCAAAAATGAATTAGATATCTTATGTCTAAACCATGTCTAAAATATGTCACAATTAATGCTTTGAAACTTCACGGGAAGTTTTGGAGACAAATTGGAGACAAATTCCAAAATATTCTCTCAATCCTCCTCCATCAATCCTTCCTCTTCTCTTGCCTAGTGTTTTCATGGGTAGAGACAATCACCAAAATTCTCTCAATCTCCTCCATATCTCACCATTCAGTCCTCCAAATTGAGTCCAAGCCTCTCAATGTCTTCCCTATGCATTTCTACAGCCATGAATTCTATAAATACGGCCTCATTGAACCAAGAAAAGGATCCAGATAATCTAACTTATGCACTCTTACTTTGCAGGAATTCAAGCATCAAGCATCCAATATCCAACAATCAAGCTTTCATACCACAACTGCCCCTTGTAGCTGCAATTATCTGTTTCATATCATTTCATGCTAGTTTAATTCATTTATCATCTAGTATTGTCATATTTAGCTCCATATCATTGCATTATCATCCATCTCGTTCTTTGAATTGTCATTTTAACAATCATAGTGCACTCATGATCTGAGAGCAATAGTGGTTTAATAAATCTTTGAGGATAGAGAACAATATGACTCTTTCAATTGATTATTGCTTTGATTTGATTCATTCAGCTTTGTCTTTGATATAATGTCTTATTAATAAGTGTTTTGTACTTTACACCTTATTCACACTTACAATTTGGCACCCACTGTGGGGCATTAACCCCGATTTTACAATTTTTTTGGAAAGTGTCATGCAGGTTCTCGATGTGTTTTCTTTTAGCGCTTTGATCAATTACTATAGCATTTCTGTGGCAAACTACAGTGCTTCCGTGCTCTATTTCGTCACTTCCATGTTACTATAGCGCTTCCATCAAAAAATTTAGCACTTTCGTTGACTGTTTCAGCGCATCCGTGATTTAGCGCTTCCATGACAAACTTTGGTGCTTCAGTGTCCTGTTTCGGCGCTTTCATGTTTTAGCGCATCAGGTAACTATTTTAGCACTTCGGTGCAATATTCCAACACTTTTGTAAAATCAGTTTGGATCCGACGCAACCGCGGCCAATTTTTTTTTTTTTTATAGTTGTGCTAAAATTTATCAATCCTAGGATAGTCAATTCTGGGTTTCTAAAATATATCAATCCTAGGGTAGCCACTTTTTGTTTTCTCAAAATAAAATTTATCAATCCCAGGATAGTCACCGCATTTTTTCAGTCTGTGAAGCACCACCTTCACATAGATTAGAAAATTTCTTTTTGGGCTTAAAATATAACAACTTATATGTTGTGCTTGTGGTGATTAGGCTTATGCTCTCCCCTTAACTGGGTGTCCAAAGTGCTAGATTCACTTTTACTTCATGTTATTTATGCTTTATTAAATCCTTTAGAAGGCCTGCCGAAGTGGGAAAAAGTACTCACCCTACGGGAACGACCTAAGTGGGAACACCTAAAGCCAAGGATTCCAACCCACTATAATAAAAATGCAAGTTGTTGATGAAAGTCCAACTTGATGGTAGTGAGCAAGATAACCATCCCCAAAATATTTGTTCTAAAGATTGGGAGGTCTCCTGAGGGAGTTTATCAATTGTTGCACCGCACGGAAGCCCTATCTACGAACCATAAAGTAGTTTCTCACCGAGTTAGTATCCATACATTGTCATACTCGCAGTGCAAGGGGAGGGAAGAACCTGTCCCCAAGACACTCACCATTTAATTTCCATGGACCATTTGCTCAGGGGATGAGAAATCCAACTCTGAGTACGCGCCTGGAAATGACAAAAACATGGGCGCCCTTTAGGGGGTGACAAGGTTGTGTGTGTCAACACAATTCAAGATGTGGGTTGTGAGTATAATGATGACCTACTTGTCCTTAAGTGTGAGTCTATTTGATTTGTATACAATTGTCAAAGCAACCTATCAAAATCAATAAGAATCATTCGTGATTCTTGAACATACACGATCAATTCAGTTAAAACAAATATTCACAATTGCTTGCTATGTGTTCACAAATTCTTTAAAATCATATTTAAGATCATCCTGAAAACCAAAAAAGTCAAGTTATATCAAAAAATCCATGCTGCGAAAGTGGAAGTCCACTACGTTTCTCAAAAAAAAATCAAAGTCACAAAACCAAAGAAACCTCTCGGTTATAGAAATAAATTGAGAAGACAACATTTTCTATATCAAAATCGGAAACTCTTTTTACAACATAGAACATTCATCCACAGATATCACGATTTTGCTAGGAGTCACACCTTAGATTACGTAGTAGAACCACTCTATTCATGAGCCTTCTTTCAAAGAAGAGTTCTCACTTAGTATCACAACCATAGTCAATGCATACATCCTTCTTATCTTCCACAATCCATGATACAATATGCCACAAGGCCAGATCAGATTTTACAATAGAGACACAAAAAGTCTTTTTTTAGCACTTTGGAAACCTATTTCAGCGCTTCTGGTCACTGTTTTAGTGCTTCTTTGAAATAGCACTTTTGGGCACTGTTTTAGTGCTTACAGTCTATATTTTAGCATTTTCATTAAACGACACTTTCTACAGCGCTTTCATGCACTATTTCAGTGCTTCTATCAAAACAACGCTTCCATCAATTTCTACAACACTTTCGTGCACTGTTTTAGTGCTTCTATCAAGATAGCGCTTATGTCATCTATTTTAGCGCTTTGGGACTCTGTTCTAGCGCTTTTGTGAAATAGCGCTTTTGGTCACTGTTTTAGCACTTCTATGAAATAGCACTTTCGGGCACTGTTTCAATGCTTATAGTCTATATTTTAGCGCTTTCATTAAAATAGCGCTTCCATCAAATTCTACAGCATTTTCATGCACTGTTTCAGTGCTTTTGTCAAGATAGCGCTTCCATCAAAATCTACAGTGCTTTCATGCACTGTTTCAGTGCTTCTATAAAGTAGCGTGTCCATCACTTTCTACAACACTTTTGAGCACTGTTTTAGCGCTTTTGTCAAGATAGCGCTTTTGTCACCTATTTCAGCGCTTTGGAACTCTGTTCTAACACTTCTATGAAATAGCGCTTATGTCCTCTGTTTTAGTGCTTTTAAAACAGAGAGTTCAAAATTTTCACCAATCAATTAGTCTATCATTTTATCCACAGTTTTCATCAGAACCAAGTTTCTTTTTATCAGAATCATTGTCTAGAGACTGAAAACAAATAGTTTTATACAAAATTTCAATCTTATCAACTGAAACAAGATCTTGCAAATCACAAGTGTCAAAATCAAATACACAATTGATTACTACACTGAAGTTTCTTCATCAGGATACTATCATCCTTTATCATGAAACCACGTATAGTAATCAAATGTTTAACATAGTCTCATCAATAAGATCTGTCATCTTATTCGACTTTGTTAAAATTTCAATTGACATTTTCCCAGCATAGAAGATCAACATTTCAGAAGAAAGGGTAAAAATTTGTATGCCAATCTTCACTAGGTCCCAAAAATAGAGACTCTTAGAGCAAGAAATTTTAAAATCCCAAGCAATGGCAAAAGAAAATCCTTGGAACAATCTAAACCGAAATGATAAGAATGAAATAACTCCCGAGGATATTCAAGCAGCTCAACAAGATCCAAAGTTTCATATATTTATGGAAAAGATTTTAGAACAAGAAATGGAGAAATATCTTTTGATGTTGGCTGAATTAGGTGCCAAACTTCCCAAGGACTTCGACGTGAATCATCTGAAGGAAGCACCTGGAACAAGTGAGACTAAAATTCTACAACCTACACAAACAATAGATCTAGTTGCCACTTTGACATCTGAAATGCAACTATTACAACAACAAATACATGATATGACGAAAGGAAGTACCAAAAGATATGTGATACAGGACATTTGTCCTCATCCTTTCGACTCAACGGTCGGTTTGAACCTTTCCCTAGAGACTATGAAATCCCAAAGTATGATAAGTACAATGGAAGAAAGGATCCAATAGATCATATTAGGGAATTCAAAACAATGAGTCTCGAGTTTTCCCAAGAGGAAACTTACTTAATGAGATTATTCCCAAGGAGCTTGGAAGGATCATGTATGGAGTGGTTTTCAAAACTACAACCAGGTATCCGAACTTTTGATAAATTAGTCAATAGGTTCATTTCCCAATACTCCTTTAACATCCAACATGATGTTACAATAAAGGATCTTTATAACCTAAAGCAAAACAAGGGGGAAACGTTTTTGTCTTTTCTCCAAAGATGACGACGCCTATTTGCCAGATATCTTAGATCCATTCCTAGGGAAGAAAAGATGGAGTTGTTCATTGACAACTTAATGGAGGAAATGAGTTATAGACTGGAATTACAATGTCCTCCCACGTTTGAGAAAGTCATAGAAAATGGTCTTAAAATTGAGGAAGCATTAGTCAAAAGAGGAGTTATCAAAAATTTCAATGATAAAACAAACAACAAAAATAACTCCTCCAATCAATACTCAAGCAGTGATAAGCCAAAATTTTGGCAAAAGAATCGCAACACAACTATCAACGAAACAACAAATGATTCCCAAAATGTCAAACCGATTTTTAACTTGACATCATGTACATCAAAGAATCAAAACAATGATCAACTTGTCAAGTCAAATATCATACAAAACAATGAGATCGTAAAGACGCAACCATATCAGAAACCATCAAATCGGCAAAAGTTCACACCTTTAGGCCAAACGATAGAATCAACAATGAAAGAACTAGTCGCTAGTGGCCTTATCACTGCACGGGAAGCCCGATTCTATGATCCTAAGGTCAAACCACCATGGTGGAATGATGCTGATTATTGCAACTTCCATAATAACAAAGGTCACAAAACTAACGATTGTATGGAGTTGAAACACACAATACAAGAATTGATCAACAACAACAAAGCATATGTGAAAACACCCCAAAACAATAACAATTACTTGGCCTTCAAAGAACCTTTTCCAAACTATGATAAAGGAGCATCATCATCTTCAAACAACAAAGGGAATAATGTAAACCATGTCTTTGACACCACAATCCTTTGTCTATCTGGAATAGAGAGTGATCACATAGTTAGTCACAACATTGACGGACCCAAAATCAACAACACTACCCCATTGGACTTGCTCCGGAACAAATCAAACTCTGATAATAAAATCAATGTCTTAAAAATCATAGACTATTAAGAGCATCAACGAGTAAATGTAATGACTAGGGGGTAAGCCAAGGTCATGTTAAAAGGAGTTGGGTCTACACACGCAGTTCCACCTCCATCTCACTATAACATCGTCAATCAATTGCAAAACATTCTAGCTCAGATATCAATACTAGAGCTCCTTAAAATATCACCATCACATAAGGAGGTTCTCCAACAAGCTTTAGTTGCCACTACGGTACCAAAGAATCTAGATGTGTGTCAATTTCAAGCTATGGTGGGACATTTGACTACCCCACATTGTCTATCATTCTCCGAACAAAATGATATCTCACTAAACCATCCCTATAATACTGCACTCCACATTGAAGTCTTAATCCACAATCACTACATCAAGAGAGTCTTAAAAGATGGGGGAGCTGGTATGAATATTTGCACTCTCAAGTTAATTCGTGCACTAGGATATTTAGATGATGCTATTGATTCTCGCAGAAAAATGACTATCAAAGCATATGATGAGGAAGAAATATCGTCTAAAGGCTTGATTGTGCTACCCATTCAAGTGGGGCCCATGATGAAACATATAGCATGACAAGTATTGGAGAAAGAGTTAACATACAACATTCTCTTAGGATGACCATGGATCCATGAAATGCAGGCTTTACCTTTGAGATATCATCAATGTTTGAAGTTCCCAATAAATGGATGAGAGGTGACTATATTTGCTGATTACAATCATCCTCAACATTGTGACATCCTTAGGATCTCTCAAGATACCTTTGTACCACACAACAGGGAAGCATCATGTTCACAACCATCCGAAGAAGACCAATGTCCAAGTATCACCACCAAGTGGGTCGAGAAAAAGGGTAAAGAAAAAGAAACAAATCCTGTGGAAATTCAATCAAAAGATAGTTAGGATCAACAAACATCTTTATCACAAAAGTTCCAATAAAAATTTCAACTGACGAACAAAGGAATGGGAACATATTCTATGGAGCAATCGCTTAACCTATCAGAGTTAATGCCATCTCCTAGGACATATGGTAAACCATCTCTAATAAAACCTCACACATCATTATCGGTCACAGCTCTTGATGAAAGGTTTGTCAAAAAAGGTACAATAGAGGATGAAAAAAACAACAAAGTAATCCTAGATTGGCTATACAAAGATGAGGGACCCTCTACATCAGATATCAGTATCAAAAATGTCAACATCAACACCGATAAATATGGAAAAGGAAAAGCTATTTTAGAAAAAATGGAGTATGAAGGACAAGGACCCATTGGATTAAGAAAGGATGGAATCACAGAGCCTATTCAACCCCTCACTCTCCACACAAAAGAGAAGCAGGAACTAACAAGGATGGTTGTAGAAAATA
The DNA here is from genome assembly GCA_007115665.2 of Sequoiadendron giganteum. Lineage (NCBI taxonomy): Eukaryota > Viridiplantae > Streptophyta > Pinopsida > Cupressales > Cupressaceae > Sequoiadendron > Sequoiadendron giganteum. Next base: position 631,764,165 of record CM021109.1, read on the forward strand.
TCCTTTAGATTAGAGATAGCTCTGAAATAGACTTAAATGAATATGAGTGGTCATTGTATTCCGATCTATCTTTCATTGATATTCCAATCGATGTAATCCAAAAATATGCACCAACGTGTGAGGTGGGCCAAGGTTCTCGATCTAGACCACTTGTGGCAGAGTCACTAGATATCGATGATTCAAGTGGGGACAAGCAGACTTCGAGTGGACTAGACGATCTTGAAGAAAGTACCATCACAGATCTTGATATTCCAATAAATGACTATGACCAAATGGCTGTCCAAACCCTTACATCCATCACCTTGAATGAATCTGATAACTTCATGCCATTAATCCATCCTAAACTCATTGACTGGGAACCTGTCGAACCTTTGAATATACCAATATTTACAAACGATGATGCCATCGTAAACTTCTTATGTCATACTGAACCTGATACAAATTATGTCTATAAAAATCATAACAACACGACTTGACAGGAGGGTGTCAAATCTTCCAGTTGCAAAAATAACAACAGGGAAAATAGATCTAATGGTGAAAACCATTCTATGGTAGCATTAGATCTAGAAAAAGTAAAAATAAAGAACACATCTAATAGTGAAAACCTTTCTGAGGCACTGAAGGATCAAAGATTTGATACTCTTCTCGAACACTATCATGAGCGATCATCAGTCTTGGTAGAACCAACACAATCTATGAATATCAACACTAAAGATATGACAAAAATCCTACATCTAGCGGAATCTATGAAAAAACAAGAAAGACTAAAATTCATCAAATTATTTAAAGAAAGAAGCATCAACTTCGCTTGGTCATATTCTGATATGCCAGGCTTAGACTCAAATCTACTCATGTATCACTTGTCTTTGCCCGTAGGAATCAAACCTATCAAGCAAAAATTAAGAAAAATGCATCCCCACATCGCATAGATGGTAAAGACAGAGCTAAGGAAATTATTGGATGCTGGATTTATACGGTCTATAGACTATGTCGAATGGATATCAAACCTTTTACCTATTTCAAAATCGGACAATAGTATCAGAATATGTACATATTTTAGGGACCTAAATAAAGCATGCCCGAAGGATGATTTTCCACTACCAAATATCGACATCATTGTGGACTTAATGACTGGGCATGCCATGTTGTCAATCATGGATGGTTTCTCTGGATACAATCAAATAATAATAGCTCCAGAAGATTAGGAAAAGACGGCTTTCACATGTCCATGGGGAACTTGCTGGAACGTCATGCCATTTGGTCTAAAGAATGCAGGAGCCACTTATAAAAGAGCAAGGACGACAATCTTCCATGATATGATGCACACCTTCATGGAGGATTATGTGGATGAAATCTTGGCAAAATCTACTACTAGGGAAGGACATCTACATATCCTAGACAAAATATTCACACGGATGGAGAAATTCAACATCAGGTTAAACCCCAAGAAGTGTGTCTTTGGGGTCACATCAGTAAAACTATTAAGGTACATTGTCTCAGAAAAAGGCATAGAAGTGGATCCAACAAAAGTCAAAGCAATTATGGAGATGCCACCTCCTAAGAATATAAGTCAACTAAGATCACTATAGGGAAGGCTCCAATCGATCAGAAGATTTATCTCCTAGCTGGCAGACATAAGTCATCCTTTTAATCATCTCTTGCATAAGAATATAGTTTTTAAGTGGGATGAGGGGTGTCAAACAACATTCAATCAAATCAAACAGTATCTAATGTCACCACCCATTCTCATGCCACCAATAGAAGAATGACCTCTCATATTGTACATTGCCAGAACATATATCTCATTGGGGGCACTATTAGTACAAGAGGATTATGAAGGAAAAGAACATGCCATCTACTATATCAGTCGTACTTTGAATGGATATGAAATAAATTACACTTTCATAGAGAAATCTTGCTTGATGGTAGTATTCGCTACTCAATAGCTAAGACACTACATGTTAACTCATACAATAAAACTAATAGCAAAGATCGATCCTTTAAAATATCTACTCGGTAAAGCTGCCTTAACAGGTAGACTGGAAAAGTGGGTCATGCTATTAAGTGAATTTGACATTCAGTATGTAGAGAGAAAGGCAATCAAGGGATAGGCAATTGCTGAACAATTAGCAGAGGCTCCTCTACCAGATGATTGACCAATGACCATGGAGTTTCTAGATACCGACATTCTGACAATAATGCCCCAACAATGGGTTTTATATTTTGATGGATCATATACACATCGCGGATCAGGAGCATGAATTTTGTTCATCTCTCCACAAGGACACACCATTCCAACATCATATAGATTAATGTTTCAGTGTACAAATAATGTGGCAGAATATGAAGCATTAATCATTGGGGTCAAAATAGCAATTCAGTGGAAGATCAAGGACTTACAGGTATATGGGGATTCTCAACTAGTTATTTATCAAGTAAATGACGAATATCAAACAAAAGATGAAAAGTTGATGCCCTACAAGAAACAAATAGATAATCTGAAAATATATTTTGTCAATATCAAGTTTGATCAAATTCCAAGAGCTGAAAACAAAGCTGTAGACGCTATGGCTACAATTGCTTCATTACTACAATTACCTAAGAAACATGTTTGTTATGAGTTTATGGTAGAACAAGTGTCATGTCCTTCCCATAATAAACCAGAATCCGCTACCATCTACCATATCGAAACCATAGAACCATCTATGAAACGATCTATGATTACCTGAAAAATGATGTCCTTCCTCCTAATCTATCCAGGAACCAAAAATGAAACTGCATCCGCCAATCCACACGACATACTTTCATCACAGACATACTTTATTGTGGAGGTCTTGATGGTACTTTACTCTGATGTCTAGAACACAACGAATCTGAAATGGCCCTATAAGAGGTTCATGAGGGTATTTGTGGTACTCACTCGAGTGGGATAACTCTAGCTAAGAAAATCCTCCATTTGGAATATTATTGGCCATGCATGGAGAAAGAATCCTATCAGTTTGTTAAGAAATGCCAAAAGTGTCAGGTTCACAGCAATCTGATTCATGCACCAGCACAAGAACTATATCCCTTCACATCAACATGGCCTTTTTATTAATGGGCCCTAGATCTAGTAGGAAAAATAAATCCATCTTCATCTAATGGACACAAGTTCATTATCACAACTATAGAATATTTCACAAAATGGATTGAAGTAGTACCTCTAACAACCATCACTGGGAAGCAAATTTCCTTGTTCATCTTGAACTACATAATATGTCGATATGGGATCCCTCAATCCATTATCACTGATAATGGATGACCTTTCAAGAATCAAGATGTCCAAGAACTATGTGATAAATTTCATATCCAACATCAATTTTCAACATTGTACTATCCTCAAGGGAATGGCCAAGCAGAGGCCTCAAACAAAACAATACTCAAAATTCTCAAAAAGATGGTTAATGATGTTGGACTTGATTGGCATGTTCAACTCAACCCTGCACTATGGGCCTATAGAACAAGTATCAGAACACCAATGGGAGCTACACCATATGCCTTAGTATATGGGTCAGAAGCCATATTGTCAATTGAAGTTGAGATTCCATCCCTTCGTGTAGCACTTAGAGGTATCATTTCAGATGAAGACTATAGGGTATCTAGGCTGCAAGAACCAGAGTTATTGGATGAGCATCATCAGCAAGATGTTAACCATCTAACGACTTATCAGCAAAGGATGTCAAGAAGTTACAACCACAGGGTAAAACTAAGGGTCTTTCAGGTTGGTGACTTAGTACTAAAAGAAAACCCTACGAATTAGTAGGATAGGGAGAAGAAAGGAAAATTTGAGCCTAACTGGCTTGGTCCCTTTATCGTCATATCAGTGTATGGATCAGGAGCATATCAGCTATCAACGTCAAAAGGGGATTTTTTTGATGAACCTATCAACAGTATCCATCTCAGAAAATTCTATGCTTGAATCTCCTAGTGCACGGGTCAAACTTCTGAAAATTGTTTCCTTGATGAAAACCTGGCAAATAGGCATCTTGGCAACACAAAAATACAAAAAAAAACCTAGAAACTACAAAAAGAAGGAAAAAGAGAAAAATAAGAAAAATACAAAAACACGAAGAGTGCAATCAAAAAATATGGTGAAAACCTAGAAACAGGCGTCGTATGTGATTCTAAGATCAACTTTCTGATCTATTTTTGATATATATCAGGATCATTAGTCTGGCAGTCAGTACCATTTCATATCATGACAGTAGTCTTGCCATCTTTGCTTCCATATCAAAATCATTTTCAAAATAAGTCAAGTATCACTCCAAAGTTTGGGGGAAACATCTAGATATCACTAGGGGCAACAAAAACATTGATGTCACCAAAGGGAAAAACAACAGTATAGCAGAAAAACCAAAAGCAAAGATCAACGCACAATATCAATCATTGTTAGAAAAGCATCAACCATCCATATCATATCGAAAATCCAAAAACATGTCGAAAAAGTTAAGTCTGAAAAAGAAACATACAAAAAGAAAAAAAACATAGGTCTGTGTTAGTCGAACTACATGGTCTCTACATGTGTAACATAGGCAAGGCTAATATTTGATCAGCCCCCGAGACCCCTATGATAAGTGGTGCAGGAGCACCCCAAAGTGCATCTAGGAGGGTTAACCAGAAGGTCAAGAATTAACAACTTGTTTTAGATCACATGTAGCAAATTCCTTCCATTCCTTGAATTTGTGCCTTAGAGGCATTTGAGAACTTGTTTTATGTTCATAAAGGTCATGTTGACCATTTGCGAGATTGGGGTTTGGTTACAAAGATGATTGATGACCTTGTGGACCTCCCTAGGGGATAATTTTCTTTAAAATTTTGAGAATAAGGCCTATGGAAAGCCACAAGCGGCCATGTAATAGTTAGGCTCGAGCTTAACTGAATTGGTGAGCCTATTTATGGTGTGCTTCGACCTATGAGAAGGGTTGGAAGCTTTTGTAGTGTTTAAAGACTTCATGAATACAAAGGTGGACAGTGAGAAGAATATGTAAAATTAAGTGTTTGCTTTGATTTTGTGTGATCAGGAGCGATCATGGCTCTATAGTTTGTTGTAGTTTGTAAGATATCTATGTTCTAAGCTTGTGTGGTGGTAATTAGTTTGTGTGATCAGTTTTTAGGCATTGTTTTTGTAGTTAATTTGGTTCTTTTAGTTTACTGTTCTAACTGGTAGACTGTAGGTGATGGAGTCTTAGTTACATTCCCACTGTACCTTGTGTATGGGCCCTTGGGAACTGTGACCAAGCTCCATTTATGCATATAACATAGGGTTAGGAGTGGCCAGGAGTCATGGAAACATAAAGAAAGTCTTCTCCTAGGCGAGCTTGACAGTGCCCGGCTAGGAAAGACAGTAAGTGCAAAGCACTATTAAGTGCAGGGGTGTCCGTTCAAAGAAAGTTTCCTATTGAAGAGGGATGGTGTGATGGTTATCAAACTATGGGAACATTGAGGAAACTCCATCAGTTCATTTGGTGAGAGGAAAGCTTAATAGTTTGCAAGAAGACAGGGAAAAGACCCAAAAAGACCTAGGTTTTTTTACATTTCCAGTTTGAGGAACTGTATGGATAGTGGAGACCTAAGGTTTCAACAATCTTTGAGAGGAGGGCATAGGTATCAATAACCTAAAAGAAAGAATGGGTGATCTTTGGAGAGCTTAGAAACATAAGCCTATTTTCTCGGAGTTGGAGGCCTAATTGGGGGCTCTTGGGCTAGTAGCCTTTTTAACCCTAGATGAGGGTTTGATGAAAGCGATGAATCAATGAAGCAAGGTGAAGGTTTTAGAACCAAGATGTGATGATATGAACTAGTTGGAAACATTCCCACACCCCTACAAAGAAAAAATTGAGAGTTGGGAGTAATTAGCCTTTAGGGAAGATTAAGGGCTAAGGAATAGTTAGTGGCAATGCACCAAGATTGTCTTGGTAGATTGAGAGTGAGATGATAGTGGGGTTGGCCAGTAGAACCAGGGGTACCTATACATGAGGTAGGACCTAAAGGTTAAGGTGGTAGAGACACCTAGGAGATCTTGAAAACAAGGATCCAAAGCATGGAATAGTGATTGTTTCATCCAACCCTACCCTATCAGATTGGTATCAGAGCAAGTTAAAGATTTGGGAGAGAATCTTGTATGTCAAACCTTGAATCCAATGGTTCCACAACCATGGTGACAAACATTGAGTTGGAAAAGAAGGTTTAAGATCAGGAGGAAGACAATAGGAGGTTGAGAGAAAGACTAGCTCAACTAGAGCAAGCACTGAATAATGTGCAAATCAAGGTCGATGAGGTAAGTGATAGATTGGAGGGCAGGGAACCAAAGTTTGAAGAGGTTGCACAGGAAGACAAGACCCCTGAACCTAACCCTGTTCTACAAGAGGAGCCTTTCTTGAAGGCATTGAAAGCTTTGAGTGGAAAAGCACTTGAAGGTATACCACTGTTTAGTGGCAAATTGGAGGCTGACCTAGTCCTGGATTGGATAGAAGGCATGGAGAACCATTTTGAATGTGATGGAGTCACTAAAGCACAGAAGGTGAAGGTGGCCAAGTCTAGATTGAGAGGATCTTCCTTGACATGGTGGAAATTCATTCAGACAGAGAGGGAAAAGGAAGGTAAGAAGCCTATTTCAACTTGGAAAGGTATGGTGGCAAAGGTGAGAGAAGCATATATACCAGATGATTATGAGATTCAGTTACACAAGATGAGACAAATATTGAGACAAAGAGACCAATATGTGAACAATTACACTGAGGAGTTTCAAATACTTTGTATGAGGTCCAATGTTTCAGAAGATGAAAGTCTCAAGGTGGCTAGGTATCTTAACGACTTGAAGTGGAACATCCAAGAGGAGATGACTCTTCTAAGTCCAAAGACAATACACCAATGCTATCAATTAGCTATTAAGATTGAGGAAAGAAGCAAGATGAAACATGACCAGGCTTCTAAGAGTAGAGGCAAAGGCAGAGATCAAAGGGATCAAAGAGGACATAGAGGTGGCTACCAAGGTAGAGGAAATGAGCAAAGAAACCAAGGAGAGTCTAAACTCACTGAGCATGGGAGTGAAACATCTTCTAGAGGAGGTTATGGAAGAGGTAGAGGTTCTCAAGGAGGATCAAATAGAGGAAGAGGAGCAGGCAGGAGCAATTCATATTTTGCTACTATGAAATGCTACCATTGTGGTCAAGTAGGACATCCAACTTATACGTGCCTGGAGAAAGCATCTTCATAAAATGCTGAGAAGAGGGTGGCATATACACAAGAGGACACCATGAGCACTAAATCACCAGAGATTAGTCATATTGAATCTGAAATGGGGGAGAATCTGATGTTTAAGAGAGTTTTGATCAGACAACCGGTCAAGGAGGAGCCAAAACAAAGAAGAGCTCTATTTAGAGTGAGATGCAAGATACTTGGAAAAGTATGTAAGGTCATTGTAGATTCAGGTTCAATAGACAAAATCATCTCAGAAGAGGCAATAAAGAAGTTAAAATTGGAAAAGGTACCCCACACTAACCCCTATAAAGTAACATGGTTAAACAAAGGGCAGAGTGTTCTTGTTAATGAGCAAGTAACGGTGGAGTTTTCTATTGGAGGGTACAAGGATAAGCTGATTTGTGATGTATTACACGTGGATGCATGCCATATACTATTGGGCAGACCATGGCAATATGACAGGAGTGCCATGTATGATGGGAAGGAGAATACTATTTCTTTTAAAAAGGATGTGAAGACCTTTAAGTTGCAGTCACTGTTAGAAGAAGAAGAGGGATAGTCAAAGACACCAAGTGTTCTATTAAGTAGTGGCAAGGAGTTCCTTAACAACCTACATCAAGGGGGTGAAGGTTATGTGATCATGTTGCAGTCCAAAGATGAAGACAAGACCGAGAAAATAGTCATACCCGGAGCAGTCCAAAATTTTCTTGAGAAGTATAAGGACATAGTGAGTGATGGTGCACCTGCAAATTTACCTCCTAAAAGGGCCATTAGTCATCAGATTGACTTCATACCTGGAGCTTCATTGCCTAAAAAATTAGCTTATAAGCTTACACCGGATCAGAATCTAGAGGTAGCTAGACAAGTGCAGGACTTATTGGATAAAGGATTGATTAGGAAGAGCATCAGCCTATGTGCAGTACCAGTGGTCTTAGCAACCAAGAAAGGAGGCAAGTTGAGATTATGCACTGACTCTAGAGCAATAAATAGAATCACAATCATGTATAGGCTCCCTATTCCTAGGATTGAAGACTTGATGGATTGTCTTGGAGGAGATCAATACTTCACCAAGTTGGATCTCAAGAGTGGATACCATTAGATCAGAATCATGGATGGAGATGAGTGGAAGACAACATTTAAGACAACATATGAGTTGTATGAATGGAGAGTGATGCCATTTGGCCTCTCTAATGCCCCTAGCACATTCATGAGGCTCATGAATGAGGTGCTCAAAGATTTTACAAGGTTATTTGTGGTGGTATATCTTGATGATATACTCATCTTTAGCAAGATAGTAGAAGAACACCTAAAGAATGTGGACTTGGTTCTTAGAAGATTGCAAGAGGAGAAGTTAGCCATCAACCTAGAGAAGTGTGAGTTTTTCAAACAAGAGCTTGTATATTTGGGTTGTGTAGTGTCTCAAGGATCATTGAAAATGGATCCAAGTAAGGTGGAAGCTATCCTAAACTGGCCTACACCAACCACAGGGACTGAGGTAAGAAGTTTCCATGGATTGGCTCAATTTTATAGGAAATTCATAAGAAACTTTAGTGGCATATGTGCACCAGGCCTAGATACAATCAAGGGTGGTTTGAAAACTAAGTTTGTGTGGACTCAAGAAGCTGAGAAAGGGTTTGAGAAACTAAAACAAGAAGTGGAAACTCAACCTATTCTCTTATTACCAAGCTTTGACAAGTTGTTTACTGTGGAGTGTGATCCTAGTGGAGTTGCAGTAGGAGGAGTGCTTAGTCAAGAAGGCAGGCCCATAGCTTTCTTCAGTGAAAAGCTTAATGAAGCTAAGAAGAAGTATTCTACCTATGATCTAGAACTTTATGCTCTGGTTCAGTCACTTAGGAAGTGGAGGCATTACCTTCTACCCAACGATTTTTTGGTCTTTACTGACAATCAGACACTTAGTTATATCAACACCCAAGAGAAGTTGAGCAATAGACACTTGAAGTGGATGGAGTACATCCAAGCTTTTAATTTCACCATCAAGCACAAGAAGGGACAATTGAACAAGGTAGCAAATGCATTGAGTAGAAGATTGTTGATAGTACAAGAGATACAGGTCAAGAGTATTGGAATAGAGAGCTTCAAGGATCTTTATGGGGAGGATGAAGATTTCTTAGAGGCCTAGAAGGTATTTTCTGACTTTGAGAATCATTTTCATAGCCAATACTCAGAGTATACTTTACAAAGTGGATTTTTGTTTAAAGGGAATTAGTTATGTGTTCCAAAAGGGTCAATGAGAGAAAACCTCATTCAGGGAAAGCATAATGGTAGTCTTAGTGGACATTTTGGCATCAACAATACATTAGAACTAGTGCAAAGGTTCTCCTATTGGCCTAAGTTGTCAAGAGATGTCAGGAGGTATGTGGAGCAATGTGTTGTGTGTATGAAAGCTAAGGGAGGAGCTAGTAATGCTGGCCTATATCAACCCCTACCCATTGCTAACAGACCATGGGAGTGTGTTAGCATGGATTTTGTGGTAGGAATCCCTAAGACCAAGACTGGATTTGATAGTGTGTATGTGGTGGTAGATAGATTCAGCAAGATGATTCACTTTATTCCTTTCAAAACCACTCATGATGCTAGCTATATATCTCACCTTTTATTTAAGGAAATTGTAAGGATCCATGGATTGCCTTTAAGAATTGTTTTAGACAGGGATGTGAAATTCATGAGTCACTTTTGGAAGACTCTACGGAGCAGATTAGGTACCAACCTATCTTTTGGATCAGCTTACCATCCTCAAACTGATGGTCAAATAGAGGTGGTTAATAGGGTGCTAGGTAACCTTCTAAGGTGCCTAACTAAAGAATATGGAATGAATTGGGATATGGTAATCTCACAGGCTAAGTATGCTTATAATGATAGTGTAAACTGGACCACAGGGAAGAGTCCTTTAGAGATTGTGTATGGAATGCACCCAAGAGGTATATGTGAGCTCAGGGATCTAGGAGCTATGGAGAATAGGAGTGGACATGCAGAAGACTTCACTCAAACCATGAAAGAGATTCAGGAGCAAGTAAAGAGGACAATCACCGAGGCTACACAAAAGTTGAAAGACAAGGTAGATATGTCATGAAAGGATTTGCAATTTGCAGTAGGAGATTATGTAATGGGTCACCTTAACAAATCAGTGTTTTAGAAGGGTACATCAACCAAATTGCAGATGAAAAGGGTGGGACCATGCAAGATATTAGCCAAGTATGGGAAGAATGCATACAAGGTGGAGTTACCTGCAGATTTGGGAATTTCACTAGTCTTCAATGTAGTTGATTTGATCAGATACAAGGGATCAATCATTGACATAGATCAGACCAGTAAGGATATCTTCAAAGATGTAAGACATATACCCTTACCTATTCAAGACAAGCTTCAGGAAGAAAGGATCTTGGAGTCAAGGGTGAATAAATCTACAAGGCATAAGGTGTACATGGAGCATCTTGTCAAGTGGAAGAAAAAACATGAATCTAAGGCTACATGGGTGGATGAAGCTCATTTCAAGAAGCAGGGTATTGATCCATCTCTAATCTCTCCTCACATTCCTTAAAGTCTACACAAAGGGGGAGAATGGTGCAGGAGCACCCCAAAGTGCATCTAGGAGGGTTAACCAGAAGGTCAAGAATTAACAACTTGTTTTAGATCACATGTAGCAAATTCCTTCCATTCCTTGAATTTGTGCCTTAGAGGCATTTGAGAACTTTTTTTATGTTCATAAAGGTCATGTTGACCATTTGCTAGATTGGGGTTTGGCTACAAAGATGATTGATGACCTTGTAGACCTCTTGAAAATAAGGCCTATGGAAAGCCACAAGCGGCCATGGAATAGTTAGGCTCAAGCTTAATTGAATTGGTGAGACTATTTATGGTGTGATTCAACCTATGAGAAGGGTTGGAAGCTTTTGTAGTGTTTAAAGACTTCATGAATACAAAGGTGGACAATGAGAAGAATATGTAAAATTTAGTGTTTGCTTTGAATTTGTGTGATCAGGAGCAATCATGGCTCTGTAGTTTGTTGTAGTTTGTAATATATCTATGTTCTAAGCTTGTGTGGTGGTAATTAGTTTGTGTGATCAGTTTTTAGGCATTGTTTTTGTAGTTAATTTGGTTCTTTTAGTTTACTGTTCTAACTGGTAGACTGTAGGTGATGGAGTCCTAGTTACATTCCCACTATACCTTGTGTATGGGCCCTTGGGAACTGTGACCAAGCTCCATTTCTATATATAAGCTAGGGTTAGGAGTGGTTAGGAGTCATGGAAACATGAAGAAAGTCTTCTCCTAGGCGAGCTTGACAGTGCCCGACTAGGAAAGACAGTAAGTGCAAGGGTGTCCATTCAAAGCAAGTTTCCTATTGAAGAGGGATGGTGTGATGGCTATCAAACTGTGGGAACATTGACGAGACTCCATTAGTTCATTTGGTGAGAGGAAACCTTAACAGTCTGCAAGAAGACAGGGAAAAGACCCAAAAAGACCTAGTTTTTTGCACATTTCCATTTTGAGGAACTGTATGGATAGTGGAGACCTAAGGTTTCAAAACTATTTGAGAGGAGGGAATAGGTATCAATAACCTTAAAGAAAGAATGGGTGCTCTTCGGAGAACTTAGAAACATAAGCCTATTTTCTTGGAGTTGGAGGCCTAATTGGGGGCTCTTGGGCTAGTAGCCTTTTTAACCCTAGATGAGGGTTTGCTGAAAACGATGAATCAATGAAGCAAGGTGAAGGTTTTAGAACCAAGATGTGATTATATGAACCAGTTGGAAACATTCCCACACCCCTGCAAAGAACAAATTGAGAGTTGGGAGTAATTAGCCTTTAGGGAAGATTAAGGGCTAAGGAATAGTTAGTGGCAATGCACCAAGATTGTCTTGGTAGATTGAGAGTGAGATGATAGTGGGGTTGGCTAGTAGAACCGGGGGTACCTATACATGAGGTAGGACCTAAAGGTTAAGGTGGTAGAGACACCTAGGAGATCTTGAAAACAAGGATCCAGAGCATGGAACAGTGATTGTTCCATCCAACCCTATCAATAAGTTGGTAGGTTAGGTCTTTTCGTCAAAATCTCAAAAATCCAAAAACATCACAAAATCAGGATGGATGATCTAAAAGTTGAATAATGAATGAAACACTTTAATGTCAACAATGGATAAATAGTACTTTTGATTATCATTTCTTTGGAGTTACTCAAGGATGTATTGAACTAGGGGAACAAGGAAGAAGAATGATGTTTTTATTATCTGTTGCCTATAAGTTAATCATATAAATGTATGAATTTTCGGGGGATGTGCTATGCAAATGTATCATCGATGACATTCAGAATTCACACATTGAAATGATTAACCACTGCCTATTTACACAATGAATGCTCAGGTCTACTTGTGTTCACTTGCAATATCAAAAATCGTTAAAGAAATACTCAAGTCGTCATTGGTCTAACACATACTATTGACGCTTGTATTCACTTTCAACATCCAATAAAGCTCTATGATGAAAAAAGGCACAAAGTACTGTTAAAATGACAATCCTTTTGCATATAGTTGCATGTTAAAATTAGATTGCATTCATCATATTCATTATCTGCAGAGTATTTGTTGCATAAAGGATTCTAATCAAGGATTATCTTATCTACACAGAAGACTGAGTATACTTGACATTATTTCAAAAATCATCATCAAAAACATGTATGAATCATCATCTCATCATTATCATTCATGCATTTCATCATACATCAAATAAATTATGACTTAAACTGTACCATAAAGTACATCATGTTCATTTTTACCATAACAAAATTCATCACATTATCATCCATCAAATATCATATGCATACATCAGTTTTTAGCCATACATTTTACCACATATAAAATAAATGCAAGTCATGTCATTATTATCATTACATCCATCAATTATCATTCATCATAAGATCATCACATATCGAAATAAAATCATTCATCATTACATCATCACATTTGGAATAAAATCATTCATATAGAACATCACATAAATAAAAGCATCCATCACATACATCATAAATCATAAATCATAATCATATCATATCAAATGCATCTCATATATATATCATCAAGTGTCAAGTATATAATGAAGTCTAGAATAAAAATACATCATCAACAATGAGCTACATCGTAACATACATCATGGTTCAAAAGGGAGAATCACAAGAGCATCTACGATTCGCTACTACCAGATTGTGCGGGCCCAACAGGACCAGTACCACCACCACCCCTAGAGGAACTAGGATCTCTGGGATCTCTGTGTGGAGGCTATGCCACCCCCTCACTGACTGTCTACGTGTGTGTCTGCCCAGATCTTGATAGGGCATAGGTGACTCTGCACTCAACAAGCACTACGTCATGATACCTACCTCTGTAAAACTCTACCTCTTGGCTAGCCTGCGGAACATCTCTCATATAGTATGCCACTGAGGTACCAGTAGCTACTCTCTGGAGGGTCTCCGCTGTCTCCTATGCCCTCTCAGAAATCTATTGAGCACTGTCTCACTCAACTACCAACGTAGCCACCTATGTCTGCATAGTGGCCAACTATCCCTGAACCTGAGCTAAAGCCCGAGCATGAGCCTGTGCCTAGGCCTGCATATGAGTCTAGGTCTGAATGAGAAAACCCCAAGCCTGTACCAACTAACCCTGTAATGTCTGCACCTATGTATACAATACTTCTATCTATCTCTGCTGATCTACTGCTGGCACTGTCACTGTTCGCCTCTTGCGAGGCCTACTAGATGATGGAGCACTGCTAATGGCTGGCCCTACCCCTCTATCCCCTCCACTGCCACCATCACTACCACTCTCTGTGCTACTGCCTGCTGGAGTATCACCCTCACTCTCTGCAAAGCCCTCTACCACATCATCCTCTACTGGTAATGGTGCTAGCTCATTTGGGATGGTGATGCGAGGATGTGGAACCAAGGCCAGGAATGTAACATACTCCTCAGTGACCGGTGCCTTTGCAATATCTCTACGCATGTCCTAGGGTGATGGTTGTAGTGCCCTATATCCCTCTACTAGAGCATCATAAGACAGACAGGGACCCCAGTTAGGAATATCCATCCATCGCCTCACATAGTGGGCAACTCCCTGTGGCATACACTGCACGATGCCATACTACCTGTATACTCTATGGAGCAGGAATCTCTATAGAACAAACGGTGTCCGGTCGATGAGATACATGGAATCACAGAGAAATCCCAACACTGCATCATCCTCGTCCCACTACTCACAGTCAAGGTACAGACGCTAGGTAACTTTCTTGGTGTCATCAAACACCCATCTCTAGTGCTCTAACTTTCCCATCCGGGCCTGTGTAAATTGACCGCTGTATCTGAAGACAATAGGGTTTTCCGACTGGTCTATCTGCAACTAGAAATGGCTGAGCAATAGCAAAATGCTCCCATGCCCACACCTATAACAAGGTCATCCCTGCTAATAAGCTTCACACTCCGAGGTACACAACTGAGTGAATATCATGATAGAGAAGTGCCAACATGCACATCCCCCATGCATATCTGGTACCATGTACTATCATGCTCTCTAGAGTCCTGCTCCAGCCAATGAGGAATCCCTTTAACCTGCAATCAAGGCAAAGGAAACCTCTAATAAAGCCAAAAAGCACTGTTGGTAGTGTCGCATAAGAATCGGCGATCCTCCATTGGACATGTTGGGTCTCAAAAAAGTTGGTTTCAATGAACCATGAGAGGCTAACAAACCCTCACTACGTTGTTGGTCAACTGACAAGGCCAACCGGTATGGATGGGCCCTCTACTCTTAAGGCTCTGCTAGACCTAGGCGGGTACACCTATATATGTAACACGGATTTTGAACTTATGCTTCCTACTTGATCAAACTATCCACAAATGGCAATTTAATAGTGGAAATATATGATCCTAATTTGGTATAACTTGTATATGCAATATCAAGGTATGAATGAATATGTTTAATTAAAGAGATGCCAAATGAAATGAATAGAACTAATGTAATCTAAATAGGGGAGACCAATGCCTTATTAGGTAAAACGGAGTCAAATGATAGCTTTAAATGAATGGTTTCTATTTAGCAAGAATTCTAATTATTTGGCATATGATATTAAGTCTATAACTTGTATAAACATGCAAGAATGTAATTATCAAACTCTTCTTAATGATCCAAATGATAATTTCCAAGTTACTATGGATGACTTGAAGGAATTAATCTTCGCATGAAAGAACCAACCAATCACACCACACAAATACAAAAAATGTGTACTGATAACTGAGAATATACTTGATATGTCAATTTAAATAACAAAGAAACATCAATCTCGAAGATAACTTGATAATATTTCAATTAACTTCAACAAATAATTGATACCAGAATAGCACCACAATACTAAATTCCATTCATTTGATCCTCCAAAATTTATACATGCACCATAGTCTCTTTGAATATCATTATGAAAATATCATGTTTATAGAAATCTGTCCTATTCTAATTCTATATCTTCTCCCCTTTTGCTTATCTATCCAATAACGGATATTTATATATCAGTTTGTGAAAGGTCGCGCCTTTTCAAAAGTCTATAACATGAGAGTTCTAACAAATTCTTATCTAGCTAATTCTTGTTAAGCCATAAATGGACTACAGACATATGTTCCGTATAGTCCTGGCGCTCATGAGTATCAGCATCCCCAATTGCATCACAGATCACAGTCTCCATCATTATCATTTTCTCATTCTGCGGACATGCCTCATCCGATGTTACAACCTCCATAGTGGCTGTTTTCAACATCTCTTGGAGCACTGCTTCGCATTCACTCTTCCATTTAGTCGCTTCTTTCATTTTTCCTTCATCATCATATAACTTGGTCAGCCTATCCTCAGCAGCCTCTATCAATCCCTGCATATCTCCTTGCAATTCTTCATAGAAATCCCTGTGTCTATCAATAATGCAGTTGGCATTCTCAATTTCTTCATTGCTAGGGGTGTCCTTTTGCTCCAATTCCTCAAATTTCTCCTGAAATCTACCATCCACCTTCCTGTGCTCCTTTATGGCATCCAAAAATTGTGAATGTTTTCCCCAAAGCTTATTCAACACAGTGATTAGAATAACTTGTCTTCTTTTGATTATTGTAGAAAATGCATCTGTTTTACCTTGAGAATATGCAATTGATCCTTCCCAATGATCCCTTTTCTATGAACTCTCACCTTGAGTAAGCATTTTTGCTGGCTCTATTATAGCACCTACCAAGTCTTTTAAGTGTTTATTTTCCATCAACATTCTCTCATTTCCAGTTTTATACATTTCTCTTTCCCTTATCAGTGCTTGGATTTGAGCTTTGTTCAATTTGGCTATGTTTATTTTGATATCAACAGTTACCACAGGGTCAACTTCCCTAGCCTTCAGAGTCATGACATGTCCAAATTCCTTATCAGTATCAATAATAATTGATCTTTTGTGAGGAGGATACAATGCCCAAATCATTAGAGTTTCATCATCAGTGTTGTATTTTGATCCTGTGTATACCTCCGTCACCTTTTCCACACTTAGCTTGTGGGTGGCATTGTTGTCTTTCAAGAAACTATCAAAAGCTAAAGCAGAATTCATGTCCAAACCTGGAAAAATCATAACACCAGCCCTTTCTAGTAGCTCCCTTCCCTTTTTAGGGGTCATGCCAATCATCTCCTTATCCACTTCATCTTTTAGGCTTTTCAACAATTTATCCTCATTTCTTGGTGTAATATTTTCAACCTGCAATCTTATCTCTTTTCCTTTTTGCTTATATAGAAATGTTTTAAACTCTGAGGTTTTTATAAATTCATCATCTGAAATGAAAGACCTATAGTCCTCATGTCTCGTATCTACATCCATGGTTTCATCAACACCACATTCCTGGGAAACATATGTATAGTCCTGAGTCCTCATTCTCGAAACTTTCTAAGATGAACTTTGTGTCACACCTGTTTCTGATATCCTTTAATGGAGGATAACAATTCAGCATCCATCAACTCTTGATTATGTTTTTCAATCACAATCTCTACCTCCTCTGCTTCCATGTTTCTGATTATATCATCAGATTTGTAGGGCACATGATGGTATCCTCCAAAATTTATCTTTTGTTTGGCACAGTGAATATACCCCTGAGGATCAAAGTTCTTTCTAACTGGTGCCCTTCTCATGTTATAATGCAACAATTTATCCAAAATCGAATCATAACCTTCTTTGGCCAATATAATGAAATCACTAAAACACAGAGTGCTGGGCATAAAAGCTTGTTTCCCATATGAACTCAAGTTCATAACACTGGAATAATCCATTTGCCTAGCAATTTCTAGGTAAGCAATCCTATCCGGGATAGTTCTAGGCAAAATGAAAGGTGCATCCTCAAAGCCATAAACCCTGATCATTGTGGCATTATCTAAATAGTACCAATCCCCCCAATTATGGTTGATTGACCCATTTTACTCCCTAGGCCTAAGAAATATTTTCACTGCTTCAGATAACGAAAAGTCACAAGGATGGTTGAAAAGTCTATACAAGGGTTTCACAAAAAACTCTTGAAAATGTAAAAAGTTCGAATTGGCAAACCTGCTGTGCCAAACAGTAGTCCATAATTGAATAGGCAATGGCCTACCTTCTTTGTCAATTTGTGAAACTCTCAGCTCTTGGGGCCATAAACCCAACTCTTGTCCAAAGTACAATACTAAATGTAGCAATAGTGAATAATTCCTGAGATGGAGAACTGAGGCGCCAACTTTTATCACCATCAAACCCATATCCAACTCTTTAGAAATATGTGCAACATAGTCAAATGATCTTGAATTATGGTCCTGAATGTTTGCAGCAATCACCATGGGTATAACCGCCATATGCTCAGGTACTTCCATTCCCAACTCCTGTCCCACCGAGTAATAAGTGTATTTGAGGTAAGGTTTGAAAAGATCAACATGATAGGGTGGCCCTTCATTGTCTTCCATTGGGATAGGCTTGCCATGACACCTAATTCTATGCAAAGGCAACCTCCATCCTTTATAGATTATGTCCATCCTCCTGAACTCACTATCAAGCTCTTCTCTCACTATTTTCTCATTGCATATTCCTTCCATCTTGAAAACCTCAGCTATTGCATTCTCAGATATATGTATCAATGGATTTCCTGACAAATCAAATATAGCTCTGCCTTTTGGATCATAATGTCCAGCAAGCATTTTTATCAGTTCCACATCAACAAAGACATTAGGGCACACCAATTTCCCTATATTAAGCCTCCATGGATTGCATACCGGTTCAAAGCGAGTTCTCCTGTGATAGTGGAACATGAATAACTCATAGCCCCTAATTGGAGTCCAAATATCTCCTATAAATTTGCACCTGTCGTCTAATTTGTTAATATCGGCCTTGAATTGTGCAGAACGTCTAGCTCTAGGTCCAGAACCAAGCAATTGATCTATGAGATCCTGATTAAGTTTCCTTTTAGTACCTTCCATTGATGATTCAATCTTCTACTTCTTTCCCTTTTGTTGGTTACCCTCCCTGGGTCTTTTTCCCTTTCATTTTCCTAAAATAGCGCCTTCCATAGTTCAGAATTTTTATCAGTTTCTGAAGAAAACTTACTACAACTTCCTGTAAACTCAAGCTAGGTAAATGCCTTAATTTCTCTGTTGGTTCCCTTGCTTTCTTTCGCTTTGAATAATTCAAGGCAATGATATCAAATGATCATACCTGATATGCAAAATCTCATATGCTTCGTGGCGCCATTAATTACCTTTGCTAAGATATGAATGCTGAAGGTTTTTTAAAAATTCTCGCTGTCACATCAGGCTTAATATCAGCGAGATATTTCAAACCTTTGGCTGATCCACCTGCTCAACGATCATCCTTCCGCCAAGACATCCTGTAGCTTCCCTGACTTAAAAGGTCTCCCCGATAACTTCTCCCTTTTCATCCTTTATGTCACCACTACTTTTACCAAAACAATTATTGCTCAGACTTAAAGAATCAGGCCAACAATCCTTATTTCATTCCGAAAATACTTGGTCTTACCGAGATTTTTGCTTTATTTTACCTACGTCGCCGAGACTAAGCAATTTGTACCGCCGACCCAATAATCTTCGCTGTGATGTCTCTTAGATCTCCCCGTGATGATTTGTCTCTCCGATACGCTTTCTCTTTGGTGAGATAATGCATATCGTCTCTCGGATAGTTCTTATCTTGGTAAGATTCGGTCTTCATTGGCGTGACCCGAGGGATCGGTAAGACCTTCAAAACTTTCCCCCGCATCACTTGTCTCGCTGAGTGGTCCCTCCTTCGCTTTATCGTTAAGACCAGCAGTGCTTCGGGTCATATCTTGAAATCTCTCTCCGAGGACCAAAGTCTCCCCGATAGATTTTTCTTTTCACCAGTCGACCCAAGGTAACTTAGCTCGATATGATGTTTTCACCTTTATACCGATTTCTTTTGTTTTGCCGATAAATATTATAGATCCAAATTCTCCCTGTGCACAATTTTATCGATATGACCTATCTGATGTCTTGCTGATACTTTTAAGATATGTATATTATCTTCAATGAGACCTGTATCCGCTTATGCCGATATTTCCATATATCCATGTTTTAATGACAAAATGAATATTATGGGGCTTTATGACAAATTTTAAGCCGAATTTTGTGAAGGATGCTATGTGGGGATCTTATTGTTTGTATTTTTTGTTAGGAATAAGGTGTCTCAACCTTGGATAATTCCTATTCTTATTATTTGTTTTGTAAAATGTATTTCTTGCAAATAATGTAGTTAAGTGTGAGTGTACATGTCTAGTTTGCATGTTGATGTGTCACTCCACTTAATGTGTCGGCATCTTGAATTGTGTGTAAGGAGATCATGGCTGAAACGGTTATGACGGATTCCTATGACACGTAAGAGCTATGTCTGGAAGATTCAATGACAGGTGAAGACATGTGGCAATTGATAAAGTTGAGTACTGTACACTCTTCCACGATAGTGGGGTTCGGGGCATCGCCCCGAAAAAAATTTTCGAGTTCCTATTTTCTCGGAGAATGGTAAAACCCTAATACAGTTATCTTCGGAAGTTGCCCTAAAAGGGAAGCGCATGATATAAGCGTTTTTTAGGGTTGCGAAGATTTGTGATGTGAGTGTATTGTTGGAACGTTTTTTCATGCTGCCGCATTTTGTCTTCAAGAGTTGGAAATCTCCTGAAAGAACTTGCATTGCAAGTGTGTTGTAACCGTTGTGTTGAAGATAATACATTGTGCAGGTTTTGGAGTGCTGGGGTTTTTTACCGAAAGGTTTTCCCCAGGGTAAATCATTGTGTCATTCTTCATTTTCTGTATGTATGGTATATTGCTGCAATATCTTTGTTAAGTAGATTAACGAATCTGAAATTGTAAGGGTTTAAAACGAATTTGCACCATACTTTCCTTAAGAGATTAGTGTAGGAAGCTGTTTCCGCACCTGAGTTTCCTTACATTTTTGTGGGATGGTAATAATTGTGAAAGGTGAATAAAAATTTCCAAAATTTCTCAATTCCAATAGTGGCTCCATCTGGGGATGAATGATTGTGAAATCATTACAAGGATCCAGATTTTTGGGTGAGTAGACCAAACGTTATGGATAAGAGCTACTGGGGATGAAAAATGATTCTAAACTACTATACATGGAAAAATTAAACAAGGATTCACAGGATTGTCCATGTATTAGTAATTTCCTGTATCTTTACTTCCTATACTATTGTGCATGGAAAGTTTTTTATGAGAATTTATTTTTTTAGAAGTTGTCCACGCACTGGCAACCTCTGATTCTTCGTGATTTTCATGAGAAAAAGTTTTTTAGAAATTGCCCATGTACAGGAAACTCTTGTTCCTCTCCATTCATGTTTTGTAAATAATATGAAT
Organism: Sequoiadendron giganteum; assembly: GCA_007115665.2. Lineage (NCBI taxonomy): Eukaryota > Viridiplantae > Streptophyta > Pinopsida > Cupressales > Cupressaceae > Sequoiadendron > Sequoiadendron giganteum. Next base: position 631,785,326 of record CM021109.1, read on the forward strand.
CCTCTCCTTGCTTGCCGATAATAACAAAAGGTCCTAGCCTTAGTGCTTCAAATTTTTGATGTTTTCCCTTCTCTTGCCATTTGGCATTCCACATCAACACTAGATCATCTTTCACAAATTTTCTATTTTTTCCTTTTTTTTCGAACAAATATTTCATTTGTGCTTGCAGTTTCATGTTTTGATTTTGAGCTACCCTCCTTATTTCATCAAGTTCTGCAAGTTGCTCCATTCTCTCCTCCATTGGTTTAGGAATATCTATATCCTCTTGAAGGATAAGTTTGTACACTGGCAATAAATTCTGTAGAGGCATTCTAGCTTGTATTCCATAGACTAATTCATATGGGGATTTCCCAATTCCCTTTTGATGCTAATTCTATCTGCCCATACAACCAATCTTAACTTTGAATCCCAATCTTTTTTGTTGTTACCTAGCATCCTTTTTATAATTTTTAGAAGACTTTTGTTGCTAGATTCTGCCTGACCATTAGCTTTGGGTGATATGGGGCAGAGTAAGAAACAATGATACCATATGTCTTGCAAAAATCTTTGAACTCATTAGACCTGAAGCACATGCCATTATCTATAATTACTCTTAATGGTGTACCAAACCTAGCAATAATGTTATCCATCAGAAAATTGATCACAACTTTGCTTGTTGCCTGCTTGGTTGGGATTGCCTCTACCCATTTGGTGAAATAATTAGTAGCTACCAGTATCCACCTATGTCCTCGACTTGACCGATCTTGTATTTCCCGAATGAAATCAATCCCCCATTGGTGAAAAGGGGCTTCAATCTGCATAGGTCTGAGTGGTAGAGCTCCCTCATACTACATTTTCCCCGAGAATTTTTGGCATGCCTCACAGATCCTGACATATGAAAATGAATCATTGAAGACTTTTGGCCAGTAGTAACCCGCCTTGAGGATTTTATGTGCAGTTGTTTTTGCTGAATAATGTCCTCCATAGACCCCTTCATGCATTTCTTTCAGAACATGATCAGCCTGTGATTCATCCAAACATAGCAGCAGCATTCCATCTCTGTTTTTCCAAAATAGATCTCCTTCTATAAATACATATTTCGAAGCTTGAAGTTTTAAAGTTCTTTTATGGTTATCACCGAGTCCTTCTGGGCATCTAGTGTTTCTAAGGTAATACATGATGTCTGTGTACCAGGGTGTATGTTCAATACTTGCAATTTCATTTTCTTCCCTTTGTACATTGCAGAATTGATTTGCCTCAATGTTTGTTTCTGCCATCAATTTGGCCAATCCTTGGCCTCTCACTAATTTAGTAATCTGTATTTCCATATCAAATACCTGAATTTTGTTGATCCACTTGCACCTTTTCCCTGTCACTTATGATTGTGTCAAGATGTCTTTGACTGTCGCATGAGGGACATATGCAATTACTTTGGCTCCAACAAGATACGGCCTGATAGCTTTTGTAGCCTTTACTAATGCAAAGGCTTGTTTTTCCATTAGTTCATACTTCAATTCTAACCCCCATAGAGATTTACTAAAGAAATATGTAGGTTGTTCATGACCATCACCATTTTTCCGTAACATAATGGCAGCTATTGTATGCAGGGAGGCAAATGAAAATATCTGAAAAGGTTTTTTGAAATCAGGAGATTTGAGCACAGGGGCATCCTTAATGGCTTTTTTAATGTATATAAAGGATTTCAATGCTTCTGAGGTCCATTCAATCTTTTGTCCCTTTTTTAACATTTTTGATATAGGTTTGACAATCTCAGCAAAGTTAGATACAAACCTTCTAACAAAGTTAATCTGCCCAAAGAAGGACTGGATGGCTTTCACATTTTTAGGGATAGGAACTTTATCTATAGCCTCAAATCTCTCAAGATCTATCCTAACTCCCTCCTTTGATACAATGTGACCTAGGAGCTTTCCCTCTGTAACAGAAAAATGACACTTCTTAGGGTTCAAACTGATGCCATATTCTAAAGCTTTAGTGAATATTTTTTCAAGGTGTCCTATATAATCTTCACCCATTTTTGAGTAAGTTGTGAGGTCATCCTGATATACCACCATTATAGCATTGATCAAATCAGCAAACGCCAAGTCCATAGCCCTTTGGAATGTTGCTCCTGCATTGGTGAGACCAAAAGGCATTCTCACATACACATATGTTCCCCATGGGGTTGTGAAAGCTGTCTTATACTGCTCGCATTCCTTGACCTTAACTTGGTTATAGCCAGAAAAACCATCCATCATTGACAAAAATTCACATCCAGTTACCTTATGCAAAATGGCTTCCATGTTGGGCAGTGGGTAGTTATCTTTAAGAGATGCTACATTTAGATTCCTGAAATCTACACATAGTCTTATATCTCCATTTTTATTTCTAGCAAGAACAAGGTTTGATACCCATGTCGAGTGCCTCACAGGTTTGATAATACCTCCATCTTTGAGCTTGGTCAATTTTTCTTGCATTTTTGGTTCTAGAGTGGGGTTAATGGGCCTTTGTTTCTGTCTAAAAAGTTTTGCATCTGCTTTTAATGGAATCTCATTCTGAAATAAATCCTCCCTATATGCTTTGAGGTCTTCATAAGACCAAGCGAACACATGTTTATATTTCCTTAACAAAGAAATCAGCATTCCTTGGATAGTAGGGCTTATCTTTTTTCCAATGTACACCTTCCTTGGTGATAATTCGGTTCCCAAGTTTATTTGTTCAATATCTTCCCCTTTGACTGGGGTTTGTTTTATAAGAGATCGATCACTTCCATCATATACTCTTTCCAAAGCTACCAACCCTTTGGGAAGTTTATTAGTTTTGAGTTGCAGGGCTTTCTTTCCAAACACTATCTCTTCTCCACTTATTTCTTCTACAAAGGCGTTGAAATCAATTTCTTGAGCCTCGTACTCGTCTATACAGTGAAGGAATTTCAAAAGGTTAGTGTCATCATTGAAAACCTACCAACTATATATGTTGTCAGGTACTCCAGGTCTTGCTTTAAATTCTACTTGGGAAACTCCTGCTAATGTAATATCATCTTGTTTTAATGCTATACTTGCCAAAAAAATGCCATTATATTCTTTGATCTATCTACCCAATCAATGGAAAAAGTATCAAATAGTTCAATCGTATCCCATACTGCATTTCTATATTGTTTAAGTCTTTTATTTTTTGCCACATATTTGGATCTGATTTGAGATACAATTAGTTCTGAATCTCCTAAAATTGTTAAGATTTTGATCTTATACTTAATAGCCAAATTTAGACCGGTAAGCAAAGCTTCATATTCTGCTACATTGTTAGTACATTCAAATGCTAACAGAAATGAATATTTATAAGTTGAACCATCAGGAGATATAAAAACTATACGCGCTCCATTACCCTCCTGGCTGCAAGCTCCATCGAAATACATTTTCCATATTCCTTGTTGATTTTTAGAGATATTTTGATCAATTGGATCTTTGTTTTCCAACTCGGGCTAAGATAATTCCACTCTAAAGCTTCCCAAATCAACATCACAAAAATAATTAAGTGGTTCTTGAGGAGCATATTCAAGAATTTGGTTCACTCTAGGCTCTCTATACAATTTTACCTCTTCCCCATTTATTGGTATGGTGGCATATGACAAGTCAAATTGTACATTGCCTCTTACTGCAGTAGTCCATTGTCTTGATAGAAGCATCCCAAACTGGGGTGGTGTGTCAATCAAAATTATTTCAATAATGTAGGAGGCTTGTGGTTAAGTTGCTAACCTGAATTCCACAGTGTTCATGATTCCCACAACCGGGACATGCCTGCTATCCATAGCGTAACATTTACCTCCTTCCACATCTATCCACAAACCAAGCTGCTTCATCACCCCTACTGGCATGATATTCATAGAAGCACCTGATTCTACCATGCAATTTCTTACCAGTTTGCCGCTTATGAGGAGAGTGGTAAAGAATGGGTCAATTTGTGGTGTGTTCATCAAGCAAGCCTCTGGGATTTTTACCTCCTTCTTTTTATTGTTTATCTCTAAGACCTCCTTGTTCCCCGAGCTTTGATTTCCATTAGAAATTAGTTGTATGGTACTTTCCCTATATTCTTTGATTTTCATCATTTCGATCAAAGGCACATACATCTTCAATTGAGATAGAGCTTGTATAAAATCAAAAGATGTACTTTCAGCTTTGATAGCCCTTCTTGGTTCATTGCATTCCCCTTTGTTTTCCTCTTTCTCCAGCTTTGAGGTTTGATCTGGCTTTTGTTTTTCGATGGGAGATTTCTTGCTTTCCTCTTTAGGGGATCCCATTTGTTCTTTACTGTTTGATTGTTTATTATCAGTTCTTTTTGATGTCTCATCTGATGCCTTTTTATTTTTTATGAATATCCCCCTTGGGACACCCTCATCTTTATTTACTGTTCTATTTCTCAAACGATATTTATTTCTGGCATCCTCTACTGCTGCAATGTTTAGTCTTTTAATCTCTTCTTCACTAGGTCTTCTTATATTACATTTGTTAGTCTGGTTTGATACAACAGGGGGGTTTTGATCACTTTCATTTTCCTCATGGTCAGAGAAAACATGTTGCTCTGCCATGTGGATATTGTATTTTTGGTGGTCCACATTGTATTCGTATCCTTCCTCTTCTGAAGATGCATATTCCTGCTCCAATGGGTCAAGTGTGTGGGATGTTAGATAGACATTCTGGTCTTCACCACCATCATTTTCTTGTACATCTTCCTCCGTTATTGACTGAGCTATTACGCAATGTTCAGGGGAATGTGGTGCATAGCAGACTGAACACCAGGGACTTCTTTCTACCATGTATGCTCCTTTTCTTTTCAATGGATTGGGTGTTTCTTTATTTCTTGGTCTCTCATTTACTGGTTTCCCATCTTTCCAATTGGTACTTTAAGGCATGTCTTGAAGCCTGGGTCTTTCATTTCTATATGTGTTCTCTTGTCTGTTTGGGGGAACATATTGGGGAACCCTAGGGTTCTCCCTTTTAGAAAACATCCCTCCAGCTTTTCTGTTATTCTCAATAGTCAAGGCTATCTTTTGGGCCTCAGCCAGATTTCTAGGGTCCCTATTTCTCAATTTGTATCCTGTCTTGGGTTCAAAAGCCTTCAAATAAATACTTAAGGCAGCAAGGTCAGCCAACTTGGATGCTTGAGGTATTTTATTGTGTAATTTAACAAACCTTTGGTTAAAATCAAAGGTTGACTCATTCTGATGTTTTTGAATTGTCACTAGCTCATGTAATGCAAAGTCTGATGCACATTGGTTTCCATATTGTTGGAGGAATTGGTCATGAAACACTTGAATGGAATAGATGGATGCTATTGGTAGAGTGTTAAACCAGTCTCTAGCATCTTCAATTAATGATATCATGAATAATCTCATTTGTACATCCTCATACTACATGTCTAAGTCCTGAATGACTGCTTTAAAATTTCTCTGATGTTCTTCAGCAGTAATTGCATTACTTCCTATAAATTAAGGGACTAAGTTCCTCCAATTATTGTCCAGGGGGTAGGGATAGATTTGAAACCTGGCCAGATCAAATTGTCTAATCATAGTTGTGCATTATGGGGGGGGATTTTGAAAATGTTAGGGTTGGTAGAGTGGGTTGTTTTTTGCCATATATTGTGGGCCTTGTGGGCCTTGTTGGGGTATATACTGTCGATGATGGGATGGTTGAGTATTTCAGTGCTGTGGTGGAGCATTAGTGTTTCTATATTGGTTTTTCGGTTGATTTTGGTGGGCCTGAGGGGAACTTGGTGGCTTCATATTATTGTTTTTATTGTATTTGGGTGATTCAGTTACTGATGTTTTGTTTTGGGCCTTATGCAACTTCATCTTTCTTAATTCCCCCATTGCTTGAAGTTACGTTTCATACTGCATCCTTAGTCTTTCTGCATTTTTCTTCATTTGTTCCCACTGTGTATCTTCTTCATCTTGTGCCATAAATTCATGGTTTTCCTCAATTGTCTCATACTCATGTCCTCCCTCAGAGTATTTTCCCTTATTCATTTTCATATTCTCTTCTATTTCTAGCTTCGAATTCGTTCATGTGCTTGTCTGCTTTCCCAATGTCTTCTTGATAGGAGGGATTTTTCCTTCCTTCTGGAGTATAGGGTTCTTTAGATGGGATTTCTTGGTTCACAAGTGTTTCATATGAATTGTGTATTTCCAGTAACAATATTGATGCTTTGTTTTTTGTTGATGAATTGGACACATCAACAAAAAACAAAGTAGACATTGGGAAAGCAGACAAGCACATGACCAAACTCGAAGCTAGAAATAGAAGAGAATATGAAAATGAACAAGGGAAAATACTCTGAGGGAGGACATGAGTATGAGACAATAGAAGAAAACCATGAATTTATGGCACAAGATGAAGAAGATACACAGTGGGAACAAATGAAGAAAAATGTAGAAAGACTAAGGATACAGTATGAAACGCAACTTCAAGCAATGGGGGAATTAAGAAAGATGAAGTTGCATAAGGCCCAAAACAAAACATCAGTAACTGAATCACCCAAATACACACCCCCCCATAAAAACAATAATATGAAGCCACCAAGTTCCCCTCAGGCCCACCAAAATCAACCGAGTAACAATATTGATGCTTTGTTTTTTGTTGATGTGTCCAATTCATCAACAAAAAACAAAGCATCAATATTGTTACTGGAAACACACAATTCATATGAAACACTTGCGAACCAAGAAAGCCCATCTAAAGAACCCTATACTCCGGAAGGAAGGAAAAATCCCTCCTATCAAGAAGACATTGGGAAAGCAGACAAGCACATGACCGAATTCGAAGCTAGAAATAGAAGAGAATATGAAAATGAACAAGGGAAAATACTCTATGAGGGAGGACATGAGTATGAGACAATTGAAGAAAACCATGAATTTATGGCACAAGATGAAGAAGATACATAGTGGGAACAAATGAAGAAAAATGCAGAACGATTAAGATACAGTATGAAACACAACTTCAAGCAATGGGGGAATTAAGAAAGATGAAGTTGCATAAGGCCCAAAACAAAACCTCAGTAACTGAATCACCCAAATACAATAAAAACAATAATATGAAGCCACCAAGTTCCCCTCAGGCCCACCAAAATCAACTGAGAAACCAATATAGAAACACTAATGCTCCACCATAGCACTGAAATACTCAACCATCCCATCATCGATAGTATATACCCCCACAAGGCCCACAAGGCCCACAATATATGGCAAACAACAACCCACTCTACCAACCCTAACATTTTCAAAATCCCCCCCCACAATGCACAACTATGATTAGACAATTTGATCTGGCCAGGTTTCAAATCTATCCCTACCCCCTGGACAATAATTGGAGGAACTTCGTCCCTTAATTTATAGGAAGTAATGCAATTACTGCTGAAGAACATCAGAGAAATTTTACAGCAATCATTCAGGACTTAGACATGCAGTATGAGGATGTAAAAATGAGATTATTCATGATATCATTAATTGAAGATGCCAGAGACTGGTTTAACAGTCTACCAATAGCATCCATCTATTCCATTCAAGTGTTTCATGACCAATTCCTCCAACAATATGGAAACTAGTGTGCATCAGACTTTGCATTACATGAGCTAGTGACAATTCAAAAACATCAGAATGAGTCAACCTTTGATTTTAACCAAAGGTTTGTTAAATTACACAATAAAATACCTCAAGCATCCAAGTTGGATGACCTTGCTGCCTTAAGTATTTATTTGAAGGCTTTTGAACCCAAGATAGGATACGAATTGAGAAATAGGGGCCCTAGAAATCTGGCTGAGGCCCAAAAGATAGCCTTGACTATTGAGAATAACAGAAAAGCTGGAGGGATGTTTTCTAAAAGGGAGAACCCTAGGGTTCCCCAATATGTTCCCCCAAACAGATAAGAGAACACATATAGAAATGAAAGACCCAGGCTTCAAGACATGCCTTACAGTACCAATTGGAAAGATGGGAAACCAGTAAATGAGAGACCAAGAAATAAAGAAACACCCAATCCATTGAAAAGAAAAGGAGCATACATGGTAGAAAGAAGTCCCTGGTGTTCAGTCTGCTATGCACCACATTCCCCTGAACATTGCGTAACATCTCAGTCAATAACGAAGGAAGATGTACAAGAAAATGATGGTGGTGAAGACCAGAATGTCTATCTAACATCCCACACACTTGACCCATTGGAGCAGGAATATGCATCTTCAGAAGAGGAAGGATACGAATACAATGTGGACCACCAAAAATACAATATCCACATGGCAGAGCAACATGTTTTCTCTGACCATGAGGAAAATGAAAGTGATCAAAACCCCCCTGTTGTATCAAACCAGACTAACAAATGTAATATAAGAAGACCTAGTGAAGAAGAGATTAAAAGACTAAAAATTGCAGCAGTAGAGGATGCCAGAAATAAATATCGTTTGAGAAATAGAACAGTAAATAAAGATGAGGGTGTCCCAAGGGGGATATTCATAAAAAATAAAAAGGCATCAGATGAGACATCAAAAAGAACTGATAATAAACAATCAAACAGTAGAGAACAAATGGGATCCCCTAAAGAGGAAAGCAAGAAATCTCCCATCGAAAAACAAAAGCCAGATCAAACCTCAAAGCTGGAGAAAGAGGAAAACAAAGGGGAATGCAATGAACCAAGAAGGGCTATCAAAGCTGAAAGTACATCTTTTGATTTTATACAAGCTCTATCTCAATTGAAGATGTATGTGCCTTTGATCGAAATGATGAAAATCAAAGAATATAGGGAAAGTACCATACAACTAATTTCTAATGGAAATCAAAGCTCGGGGAACAAGGAGGTCTTAGAGATAAACAATAAAAAGGAGGTAAAAATCCCAGAGGCTTGCTTGATGAACACACCACAAATTGACCCATTCTTTACCACTCTCCTCATAAGCAGCAAACTGGTAAGAAATTGCATGGTAGAATCAGGTGCTTCTATGAATATCATGCCAGTAGGGGTGATGAAGCAGCTTGGTTTGTGGATAGATGTGGAAGGAGGTAAATGTTACGCTATGGATAGCAGGCATGTCCCGGTTGTGGGAATCATGAAAACTGTGGAAGTCAGGTTAGCAACTTAACCACAAGCCTCCTACATTATTGAAATAATTGTGATTGACACACCACCCCAGTTTGGGATGCTTCTATCAAGACAATGGACTACTGCAGTAAGAGGAAATGTACAATTTGACTTGTCATATGCCACCATACCAATAAATGGGGAAAAGGTAAAATTGTATAGAGAGCCTAGAGTGAACCAAATTCTTGAATATGCTCCTCAAGAACCACTTAATTATTTTTGTGATGTTGATTTGGGAAGCTTTAGAGTGGAATTATCTTAGCCCGAGTTGGAAAACAAAGATCCAATTGATCAAAATATCTCTAAAAATCAACAAGGAATATGGAAAATGTATTTCGATGGAGCTTGCAGCCAGGAGGGTAATGGAGCACGTATAGTTTTTATATCTCCTGATGGTTCAACTTATAAATATTCATTTCTGTTAGCATTTGAATGTACTAACAATGTAGCAGAATATGAAGCTTTGCTTACTGGTCTAAATTTGGCTGTTAAGTATAAGATCAGACTCTTAACAATTTTAGGAGATTCATAACTAATTGTATCTCAAATCAAATCCAAATATGTGGCAAAAAATAAAAGACTTAAACAATATAGAAATGCAGTATGGGATACGATTGAACTATTTGATACTTTTTCCATTGATTGGGTAGATAGATCAAAGAATATAATGGCATATTTTTTGGCAAGTATAGCATTAAAACAAGATGATATTACATTAGCAGGAGTTTCCCAAGTAGAATTTAAAGCAAGACCTGCAGTACCTGACAATATATATAGTTGGCAGGTTTTCAATGATGACACTAACCTTTTGAAATTCCTTTAGTGTATAGACCAGTACGAGGCTCAAGAAATTGATTTCAACGCCTTTGTAGAAGAAATAAGTGGAGAAGAGACAGTGTTTGGAAAGAAAGCCCTGCAACTCAAAACTAATAAACTTCCCAAAGGGTTGGTAGCTTTGGAAAGAGTATATGATGGAAGTGATCGATCTCTTATAAAACAAACCCCAGTCAAAGGGGAAGATATTGAACAAATAAACTTGGGAACCGAATTATCACCAAGGAAGGTGTACATTGGAAAAAAGATAAGCCCTACTGTCCGAGGAATGCTGATTTCTTTGTTAAGGAAATATAAACATGTGTTCGCTTGGTCTTATGAAGACCTCAAAGCATATAGGGAGGATTTATTTCAGAATGAGATTCCACTAAAAGCAGATGCAAAACCTTTTAGACAGAAACAAAGGCCCATTAACCCCACTCTGGAACCAAAAATGCAAGAAGAATTGACCAAGCTCAGAGATGGAGGTATTATCAAACCTGTGAGTCACTTGACATGGGTATCAAACCTTGTTCCTGTTAGAAAGAAAAATGGAGATATAAGACTATGTGTAGATTTCAGGAATCTAAATGTAGCATCTCTTAAAGATAACTACCCACTGCCCAACATGGAAGCCATTTTGCATAAGGTAACTGGATGTGAATTTCTGTCAATGATGGATGGTTTTTCTGGCTATAACCAAGTTAAGGTCAAGGAATGCGAGCAGTATAAGACAGCTTTCACAACCCCATGGGGAACATATGTGTATGTGAGAATGCCTTTTGGTCTCACCAATGCAGGAGCAACATTCCAAAGGGCTATGGACTTGGCGTTTGCTGATTTGATCAATGCTATAATGGTGGTATATTAGGATGACCTCACAACTTACTCAAAAAAGGGTGAAGATCATATAGGACACCTTGAAAAAATATTCACTAAAGCTTTAGAATATGGCATCAGTTTGAACCCTAAGAAGTGTCATTTTTCTGTTACAGAGGGAAAGCTCCTAGGTCACATTGTATCAAAGGAGGGAGTTAGGATAGATCTTGAGAGATTTGAGGCTATAGATAAAGTTCCTATCCCTGAAAATGTGAAAGCCATCCAGTCCTTCTTTGGGCAGATTAACTTTGTTAGAAGGTTTGTATCTAACTTTGCTGAGATTGTCAAACCTATATCAAAAATGTTAAAAAAGGGACAAAAGATTGAATGGACCTCAGAAGCATTGAAATCCTTTGTATCCATTAAAAAAGCCATTAAGGATGCCCCTGTCCTCAAATCTCCTTATTTCAAAAAACCTTTTCAGATATTTTCATTTGCCTCCCTGCATACAATAGCTACCATTATGTTACGGAAAAATGGTGATGGTCATGAACAACCTGCATATTTCTTTAGTAAATCTCTACAGGGGTTAGAATTGAAGTATGAACTAATGGAAAAACAAGCCTTTGCATTAGTAAAGGCTACAAAAGCTATCAGGCCGTATCTTGTTGGAGCCAAAGTAATTGCATATGTCCCTCATGCGACAATCAAAGACATCTTGACATAATCAGAAGTGACAGGGAAAAGGTGCAAGTGGATCAACAAAATTTAGGAATTTGATATGGAAATACAGATTACTAAATTAGTGAGAGGCCAAGGATTGGCCAAATTGATGGCAGAAACAAACATTGAGGCAAATCAATTCTGCAATGTACAAAGGGAAGAAAATGAAATTGCAAGTATTGAACATACACCCTGGTACACAGACATCATGTATTACCTTAGAAACACTAGATGCCCAGAAGGACTCGGTGATAACCAGAAAAGAACTTTAAAACTTCAAGCTTCGAAATATGTATTTATATAAGGAGATCTATTTTGGGAAAACAGAGATGGAATGCTGCTGCTATGTTTGGATGAATCACAGGCTGATCATGTTTTGAAAGAAATGCATGAAGGGGTCTGTGGAGGACGTTATTCAGCAAAAATAACTGCACATAAAATCCTTAGGGTGGGTTACTACTAGCCAAAAGTCTTCAATGATTCATTTTCATATGTCAGGATGTGTGAGGCATGCCAAAAATTCTCAGGGAAAATGTAGTATGAGGGAGCTCTACCACTCAGACCTATGCAGATTGAAGCCCCTTTTCACCAATGGGGGATTGATTTCATTGGAGAAATACAAAATCAGTCAAGTGGAGGACATAGGTGGATACTGGTAGCTACTGATTATTTCACCAAATGGGTAGAGGCAATCCCAACCAAGCAGGCAACAAGCAAAGTTGTGATCAATTTTCTGATGAATAACATTATTGCTAGGTTTGGTACACCATTAAGAGTAATTACAGATAATGGCATGTGCTTCAGGTCTAATGAGTTCAAAGATTTTTGCAAGACATATGGTATCATTGTTTCTTACTCTGCCCCATATCACCCAAAGCTAATGGTCAGGCAGAATCTAGCAACAAAAGTCTCCTAAAAATTATAAAAAGGATGCTAGGTAACAACAAAAAAGATTGGGATTCAAAGTTAAGATTGGATGTATGGGCAGATAGAATTACCATCAAAAGGGAATTGGGAAATCCCCATATGAATTAGTCTATGGAATACAAGCTAGAATGCCTCTACAAAATTTACTGCCAGTGTACAAACTTATCCTTCAAGAGGATATAGATATTCTTGAACCAATGGAGGAGAGAATGGAGCAACTTGCAGAACTTGATGAAATAAGGAGGGTAGCTCAAAATCAAAACATGAAACTGCAAACACAAATGAAATATTTGTTCGAAAAAAAAGGAAAAAATAGAAAATTTGTGAAAGATGATTTGGTGTTGATGTGGAATGCCAAATGGCAAGAGAAGGGAAAACATAAAAAATTTGAAGCACTAAGGCTAGGACCTTTTGTTATTATCGGCAAGCAAGGAGAGGATTCATATTATTTACAAAACATGAATGGGGAGGAACAAGAGTTTCCTGTACATGGGCAATTTCTAAAAAACTTTTTCTCATGAAAATCACGAAGAATCAGAGGTTGCCAGTGCGTGGACAACTTCTAAAAAAATAAATTCTCATAAAAAACTTTCCATGCATAGTAGTATAGGAAGTAAAGGATACAGGAAATTGCTAGTACATGGACAATCCTGTGAATCCTTGTTTAATTTTTCCATGTATAGTAGTTTAGAATCATTTTTCATCCCCACTAGCTCTTATCCATAACGTTTGGTCTACTCACCCAGAAATCTGGATCCTTGTAATGGTTTCACAATCATTCATCCCCAGATGGAGCCGCTATTGGAATTGAGAAATTTTGGAAATTTTTATTCACCTTTCACAATTATTACTATCCCACAAAAATACAAACAATAAGATCCCCACATAGCATCCTTCACAAAATTCGGCTTAAAATTTGTCATAAAGCCCCATAATATTCATTTTGGCATTAAAACATGGATATATGGAAATATCGGCATAAGCGGATACAGGTCTCATTGAAGATAATATACATATCTTAAAAGTATCGGCAAGACATCAGATAGGTCATATCGATAAAATTGTGCACAGGGAGAATTTGGATCTATAATATTTATCAGCAAAACAAAAGAAATCGGTATAAAGGTGAAAACATCATATCGAGCTAAGTTACCTTGGGTTGACTGATGAAAAGAAAAATCTATCGGGGAGACTTTGGTCCTCGGAGAGAGATTTCAAAATACGACCTGAAGCACTACTGGTCTTAACAATAAAGCGAAGGAGGGACCACTCGGCGAGACAAGTGATGCAGGGGAAATTTTTGAAGGTCTTACCGATCCCTCTGGTCACGCCAATGAAGACCAAATCTTACCAAGATAAGAACTATCCGGGAGACGATATGCATTATCTCATTGAAGAGAAAGTGTATCAGAGAGACAAATCCTCGCGGGGAGATCTAAGAGACATCACAGCGAAGATTATTGGGTCGGTGGTACAAATTGCTTAGTCTCGGCGACGTAGGTAAAATAAAGCAAAAATCTCAGTAAGACCAAGTATTTTCGGAATGAAATAAGGATTGTTGGCCCGATTCTTTAAGTCTAAGCAATAATTGTTTCGGTAAAAGTAGTGGTGATATAAAGGACGAAAAGGAAGAAGTTATCGGGGAGACCTTTTAAGTCGGGGAGGCTACAGGATGTCTTGGCGGAAGGATGACCGTTGAGCATCCTTCCACCAAGACATCCTTCAGTTTCCCTGACTTAAAAGGTCTCCCTGATAACTTCTCCCTTTTCGTCCTTTATATTACCACTACTTTTACTGAAACAATTATTGCTCAGACTTAATGAATCGGGCCAACAATCCTTTTTTCATTCCAAAAGTACTTGGTCTTACTGAGATGTTTGCTTTATTTTACCTACATCGCCGAGACTAAGCAATTTGTTCCGCCGACCTAATAATCTTCGCTATGATGTCTCTTAGATCTCCCTGCGATGATTTGTCTCTCCGATACACTTTCTCTTCAGTGAGATAATGTGTATCATCTCCTCGATAGTTCTTATCTTGGTAAGCTTCGGTCTTCATTGGCGTGACCCGAGGGATCGGTAAGACCTTCAGAACTTTTCCCCACATCACTTTTCTCGCCAAGTGGTCCCTCCTTCACTTTATCGGTAAGATCGGCAATGCTTCGGGCAGTATTTAGAAATCTCTCTCCGAGGACCAAAGTCTCCCCAATAGATTTTGCTTTTCGTCAGTCGGCCTAAGGTAACTTAGCTTGATATGATGTTTTCACCTTTATACCGATTTCTTTTGTTTTGCCGATAAATATTATAGATCCAAATTCTCCCTGTGCATAATTTTATCGATATGACCTGTCTGATGTCTTGCTGATACTTTTAAGATATGTATATTATCTTTGATGAGACCTGTATCCGCTTATGTCGATATTTCCATATATCCATGTTTTAATGCCAAAATGAATTTTATGGGGCTTTATGACAAATTTTAAGCCGGATTTTGTGAAGGATGCTATGTGGGGATCTTATTGTTTTTATTTTTGTGGGATGGTAATAATTGTGAAAGGTGAATAAAAATTGCCAAAATTTCTCAGTTCCAACAAGACACTCGGACCCGCAATGTCCTGATCCTGAAATACTCTGCAAAGAGCATCTCTGCCGCCAGTCCCATGGGAATCATATACTACGATCTCCCCCATAAATGGAACACATAAAATCCACCACACATCCTCTGGTGTGACCGTCATCTCACTAGTGGGTAGGTGAAAGGTGTTGTGGTGACTATGCCACCTATCAGCCAAAGCAGTCAGCAAACCCCGATTAATCCTAATCTGGGGCATATCAAGTAGGCTAGTCAATCCACATCTGCCTATCACCTGAAGCTCATCTGGTGTCAAATGAGGAATCAAGTTGGTGGTCCATGGAAACCTCTCTCGCATCTGGAGAGTACCCAAATCCTCCTATCATCATAACAAAAAATCCACAATCAGTGAACTATGTCAAGAAATCAAAAAAGTCATTCTACTATCAAGTCTATTTCAAAAAGTTTTGGTATGAATTTTTGATCAAATTTCATGGGTGAACATCAACAAACCTCACCTATCATGAGGTTCATCAAACAATATCTAATCTCGCCTATCATGAGATTTATCGGATATTGAATCATTTCTTCGCCTATCATGAGGATCATCACAAAATAGGATTTTCTTCTCGCCTATCATGAGAAGTTAATCTTATTTAAATCATCAATCCAACACATCAAGAATTTGGATTATCAATAATACCACTCCAAAGAATGGATGTGATCAGAATTGACAAAATCAGGGTTCACTAACTCAAAATCTTCAATTCTGACATGAAAGCGCTAAATCAGGCTTCCAAAGTGCTAAATCCCAGAAGTGCTACTTTATCAGTCAAAAGCACTAAATTAGGCACCCAAAGCGCAAAATCTCGAAAGCACTATTTCAGCACTCCGATGCACTATAGCAGACATTTGAAGCGCTAAAAGTCCCGAAGCGCTACTTTAGCACATTGAAGCGCTACAACAGTCCATCAAAGTGTCGTTTTACCAGAAGCGCTAAGACAGACCATGAAAGCACTAATCCACCAAATCAAAGTGATAAAAGTCTCAAAGCGCTAAAATCTGGCATCAAAGCGCTAAATTTCAAATCCTAAGCGCTATATCAACGAAAGCGCTACATTATCCTATGGAAGTGCTAGAGTTTTAAACATAAGCGCTAAAACTCAAAGTGCTAATCTACAAACTGAAAGTGCAACACCGGAGTCAAAGCGCTATAGCACGAATTCAAAGCGCTAAAACAGACTAAAAAATGCCTAAACTATGAAATGCATAAAAAACAAAAATGCACGAATTACGACGAGGTTAAGGGGTACATACTAGAGGTCCGTATGCAACCGACCGTTGATGATATCGAACACGCTCGAAATGATGAGTGTGGTAGGGGATAGGCATCCTGATCCAGCTGGCTGAAATGTCTCTATCAAAAGGTTTTCTAAACTCAAATAGTGCAAATGATTTTGAAAATAACCTTTTGGACTATATATAATTTTTGGAAAGTTATTTTTGGTGGATTTTTATTATCTTTTAATTAATTTAATCCATGAAATTAATTAAAATCCATCTGCGGGCTAGATTTCCTCATCATTTGTCGAGAGATAAATTATTTCATCATCGTATCTTTATCAAATCATCAAAAAATTATAAAATTTCAAAAAATTCTAAACATCATCACATCATTAATTATCTCCTGAGGGGGCATATTATCATCCATCATCTGAAAATCAATGTCTGGGGCATACAAAATTATTTGTTTATCATCAATCCTGGTAGTAACAGCAAAATTTTCTTCGAAGCAATGCATAAACACATCACTTCAAAGAGGGTCAAAATGTATACACCTAAAATTGGTCTGGAGCATCCGATTAATTAAATACAAATTATTTGATTAATTATCCTAATTTCTTCCACTATCAAATAAATAGAAATATTTATTTATATATTTCACATTTAAATTCATCTTAATTAAATAAACAAAATTAAATACTTTGTTTGATTTAATTATCAAATCCCTATTTTATTCTATCACATTGATCTCAAATTAATTAAATAAAGATCAAAACACTTTATTAATTAATTGCCATATTCTTTTGTCTAATTTAATAAACAACTATCCTATAGTTCATTTTATTAAATTATTTATCCCTTTTTTACTAGTTTAAATAAATCAAAAATATTTGAATTAAAGCACAAGGAATATTCCATCTATATTCTCTCAAAAATGAATTAGATATCCTATGTCTAAAGCATGTCTAAAATATGTCACAATTAATGTTTTGAAACTTCATAGGAAGTTTTGGAGACAAATTGGAGACAAATTCCAAAATCTTCTCTCAATCCTCCTCCATCAATCCTTCCTCTTCTCTTGCCTAGTGTTTTTATGGGTAGAGACAATCACCAAAATTCTCTCAATCTCCTCCATATCTCACCATTCAATCCTCCAGATTGAATCCAAGCCTCTCAATGTCTTCCCTATGCATTTCTACAACCAAGAATTCTATAAATACGACCTCATTGAACCAAGAAAAGGATCTAGATAATCTAACTTATGCACTCTTACTCTGCAAGAATTCAAGCATCAAGCATCCAATATCCAACAATCAAGCTTTCATACCATGGCTGCCTCTTGTAGCCGCAATTATCTGTTTCATGTCATTTCATGCTAGTTTAATTCATTTATCATCTAGTATTTTCATATTTAGCTCCATATCATTGCATTATCATCCATCTCGTTCTTTGAATTGTCATTTTAACAATCATAGTGCACTCACGATCTGAGAGCAATAGTGGTTTAATAAGTCTTTGAGGATAGAGAACAATATGACGTTTTCAATTGATTATTGCTTTGATTTGATTCATTCAACTTTGTCTTTGATATAATGTCTTATTAATAAGTGTTTTGTACTTTACACCTTATTCAAACTTACAACAATACATCCACTCTAACTCCTCTTCAATCTGGCAACATCTGTGTACCTATAAAACATATCATAGTGTCTTCAACTCAACCCCTCAATATATAGACTCACGGGGGCTGAAAAGACCACCATAAAACATTGCCATAGGTCAAAACAAGGTTCAAAAATACTATATGGTAAAAATCCATTCAATCCCTTACATGCTAAACATGGTCTCTTACATGAAATTACAGCTTTTTACAAGATGTCAGAAGAATCCCTATAAAATAGGAGATGCTCTCACATGCATCATAAACCATCAATAGTTATGCAAATATTCTCTTACCTGTGTCATAGATGATTCTCACGTCCAAAATGATATCCCCCACTTTTAGCCCTTATAGTTTCCATAGAATCCATCATAAAATCCTTAAAAATAGGCTTTCCATATTACACCACTAAGTGGGCATCTTTTGACAACTAGTAACATATTTTTCAAGGCACGGACATGTGGAAAAAGTTCCAACTCAAAATCTCACACCCCTTTTTGATGGAGCACAAATATTTAATAACATAAATGATATTTATCCATGGGAAAAACTAAAGTAATAATAAATAAAAAACTTAGGAATCACCAAGGTTGAGACACCTTAATTCCCAACATTCTCCCACTTGTTGAATACCTTACAAGAGCTAGGGAAATCAAACCATCATGGAATCAACTAGGTACAAGTAGCAAGGCCCATGGCCTTCCTACACCAAGTAAAATTATCTATACACACAGGTTTGGTAAGAACATCTACAATATTCCTTTGTGTGTCAATCTTCTTCAACTCAATCTGACCATTAGCAATCAACTCATGAAAAAAATGATACTGAATATCAACATGTTTATTTCGAGCATGATACATCGAATTCTTTGCCAAATGAGTTGCACTTTGACTATCACAGTTAACCTAAACAATATTACAATCAAAACCAATACCTATACACAACCTTTGCAACCAAATTTCATCCTTAGAGACATGAGCAACAACCATATACTCTGCTTCAGTGGTGGATAAAGAAACTCTGGCCTACCTTTTACTCATCCAACTCACTGCTCCTCAAAACAAAGTAAACACATACCCACTAGTGAACCTTCAACTATCCAAGTCACCTGTCGAAACCACATCAAAAAATTCCTATATGTCTAATGACTTGAACACATTATCAATACCATGATAAACCAAACAATAATTAGAAGTACCTCACAAATATCTAAACACCCTTTTAACAAAAGTCCAATGCTCTTTACCAGGGTTAGACATAAACTTGCTTAGAACTCTCACTGCTTGGGCCATATCTGGTCTAGTGCAAACCATTGCATACATAAAACTACCAATGACACTAGCATAAGGAATCTTAGACATATCCTCAATATCATCATCAAAATTAGGACACATATCCAAGATCAACTTAGTACCAACTAGAAATGGAATACTAACTAGCTTACAATCATGCATATTAAACCTCTGCAAAATGATATCAACATACTTACTCTGACTCAACCAAAGATTTTTTTTACCACGATCTCTTTTGATTTCCATTACAAGAATGTATTTAGCAGCCCCCAAGTCCTTCATATCAAAAGCACTAGAAAGTTGTTTCTTGAGTTCACCATCATTACCTTGTTGTTACCAATAAACAACATGTCATCAATATACAAGATAATAATTAGAATATGATCATAAATAACCTTAATATATACACAATGATCCTCTTCACTCTTAAGAAATACCAACTTCAATGCAAAAGAATCAAACTTCTGATACCACATTCTAGGTGACTGTTTTAAACCATACAAAGATCTTTTTAACCTACAAACCATTTTTTCTTTTCCCTTCACAAAAAAACCATTAGGCTGTCGCATATAAATCTCCTGCTCAAGATCCCCATGCAAAAAAGCATTTTTAACATCCATTTGCTCTATCTCAAAATCACAAACAACAAAAATAGATACCAAGAAACTAATAGAAGTTAATTTAGCGACAAGAGAGAAAATTTCACCAAAATCAACTCCCTCTCTCTGGGAGTAGCCCAAGTAGCCACTAATTTGGCCTTATACCTTTCCCAATAACCATATACCCTAGATTTCTTTTTAAATACCCATTTACATTCGATGGGATTTCTTCCTTTGGGTAAATCAACAAGATACTAGGTGTTATAGTTTTCCAATGCTATCATCTCCTCTTGCATAGCCTGCAACCAAGACTCATTTTTGTCTAAAGAGAGAGCCTCCATGTAAGATCTAGGTTCATCATCAACACTTAATAAAGAAAATATACAACGGAAATCAGGTGGGATCTACCTATTGATTGGATTTCATTGTCTTGTGGATCTTCTGAGAATAGGAGTATGAGGATCTTGTTGTTCTTGACCTTGCTCAACCTCTTCCTTATTTTCTTCCTCACGTTCTTTAGTTTTATCAATAACTTCTTTTGATTCCTCATCTTCTTCCTCCTCATCGAATCCATCTCTTTGTTCTTCTCAAAGTACATCATCTTGCTTAATTTAAAAATGCACACTCTTTCCCTTATCCTTTTCCTTTGGTTGTTTAGGTAAATAAATAACACTAAGCTCCTTGAAAATCACATCTCTAGAATAGATAATTTTCTTGGTTAGAGGATTCCATAGCTTATAACCTTTAACATTATCACCATGTCCAATGAAAATGCACTTTTTAGCTTTAGGATCCAACTTAGTCTATTTTTATTTAAGCACATGAACATAAGCCTCACAGCTAAATACCATTAAATGCGAAACAAAAGGTTTCTTACATATCCATATCTCATAAGGTGTTGTTTCAAGAGCTTTACAAGCAGATATATTAATCAAGTAATAAACAATACTTATAGGTTATGCCCAAAAGTATCTATCAAGTCGTGAACCACTTAACATGCTTCTAGCTCTTTCCATGATCATTTGATTCATCCTTTCTACCACACCATTATGTTGAGTGTACGAAGTATTTTTTTGTCTAACAATTCCTACATGCTTACAAAATTCATCAAATTCCTTAGAACAATATTCCCCTTCATTATTAGACCTTAATACCTTAATTTTACAATCTGATTACTTTTCGACTAAGGCTTTAAATTCCTTAAACTTAGTGAAAAATTCATATTTATGTCACATAAAATATAACCAGGTAAACCTTGTAACATCATCAATAAAGGAGACAAAATACCAAGATTTCACAATTGATTCAACATCCATAGGGCCAAACACATCCGTATGAATTAATTCCAATTTAACTTTATATTTTATACTGCCAGAAGGAAATGATTTTTTTTCCCAAACACACAATATTCACAAAAATCAAAACTCTCATTAGAATAGGATAAAATGTCTAATTTTTTTTAATTCAAAATAGACTTTAAAGCAGTCTCACTTATGTGACCCAATCTGTGGTGCCACAACATACAAGTTTTTTTAGATTTTTCAGTTACATTTATAGAGTTTACAAAAGTAGTGATTTCCAACTTAAATAGGGTTCATTTCCTGTTTCCTCTCGCTATCACCAAAATCCCTCTTACCAATATGCAACCATGCTTATCAAAAGTTACACTTATTCCCAGATCATTCAACTTTGAAACTAAAATCAAATTTCTAGCTACTCCAAAAACATGCAAAACACAAGGAAGGGTTTTAATCCTCCCATCAATGAAACACAACTTAACCTTACCCCTTCCAACAATTGGGTATGAAGTGTTATCACCGAGGTAGATTTTATCTCCATCATATTTCTCATATGTGCTAAACCACTCCTTGTGAGGATTCATATGAAATGAGCATCCTAAATCATTTAACCAATTTTCATTAGTCATAACCTAAAGACAAGAAATCAAAGCTTCATCACATGAGTTTGGGGATTTTTCAGTGGAGGAATCAACTTGTTTCTTTAGATTTATGCATTCCTTATTCATATGTCCTCTTTTCCCACAACTCCAATGCTTCACTCTGTTCTTATTTCTAGGATTTTTATATCTACCCTTTGACTTTTCCTTAGGCTCATTCTTATCTCCTTTATACCCTCTTTATTTAGGATTTACCCTTATGTTGAGAGCATCACTTGTACTATCAATTTCATTTTTCCTCATTTGTTGTGACAACAAAGTTGCTACCAGAGAATCCATCTTTAGATCTTCCATGCTAGCAGTGATAGAAAGTACTAAATTATCCCAAGATTCAGGTAAAGAACAAAGAAGCATAATAAATTTATCTTCTTTTTCTACTTTGACATCAATAGAGGCTAAATGACTCAAAACAAAATTAAAAGAATTTAAATGCTCAGCTATAGATTCACCTTCCCTCATCTTAAGAGAAAATAACTTCAAGTAGAGTTTGTTTACCAGACTATTTACTTGATAGATTTCACCTATCTGGTTTCACAAAGCATATGCAGTATTTTTTGATGACACATTCAAGAGAAAAAATCGGAAAGACACAACTTGATAGTGCCTCATGCCTTTTTATTAATCTTCTCCCTATCTTCATCGCTCATTTTCTTAGGTTTCTTTTCATTTGTTACATCTACCCATTGATCTTGTTCTTCAAGGAGATCCACCATTTTCAACTTCCACAACTCAAAACCAACTCCATTAAATTTTTCAATATCCAAATGGTTAGAAGTTTCAAGTTAAACACAAAATACTATAAAAAATTGCTCAACAAAACTCCCACTAAAACTCAAAAAACCTTCATTCTACCACCCAAAACACAAAATTGGCTAGGCTCTGATACCAAATGTTAGAAAAATGGTAGAGAAATAGCAATAATGGAAGCTTTAACAAATTACTGTTGTACTATAGAAAAATGGATCCCTTGATTTTTTCACACTCGTTTCATCCCTCCTTGTGGATTTGAGCTTAATGACGCCTTCATTTAGTGTTGTGATGTAGATGACACATTCACATTAGGTCTTGGGCCCTTGTGAACTAATGGATTTTAATGGTACCTTTCTAAAGTGTTGTGAAGTGTTGCAACACACTTTCACACTTTTCTAGGGTTTTATCAAATAACCAAGCATAATAAGCACAATTTTAATCAAAATTAATCCTAATCTTGCCTTATTTACAGTGTTGTAAAGTTTTGTAACACACTTTCACACTTCTCTAGGCTTGTCATTAATAATTTGGATTTCTTATGCTTTAATTGGCCCTATTTTGCATCCACAAGCCTCATTCATTGCACATTTTCAAGGATAATCCTGACACCAATCAGTAACCAATCATAATTCAAATTTTTTTGGCTTGTGTGGGTCATATTTAGGGACATGGGACTCATTCGCCACCTTGGGAGAATGGGTCCCACCTGGATCTTTTGGCGCCAAACTAGTTTTCACTCATTTCTAGACACTTTTGGATTTTGGTCCCATACATTATGTTTGATGGGACTCATTTGCCACCTTGAGTGAATAAGTCTCATCTGACCAAAATTCAAATTTAATTCAAATTTTTGATGGGATTTTATTCTCCTGGATCTGATGTTGACTTGTAGTGTTGCAATTTCAGGAATTCTTGCATAATTGAGTATAAATACAAGGTTCTTTCTCTCATTTTCATCCTAACATCCTAAGCATTCAATTATTCATCCCTATAGAAAATTGAGTTCACAAGAGCATTCAAGAGCATTTAAGGGAACATTATCAAGAATTTTAGAGCAGCATTCAAGTGCCAATCATCATGTCAATGATTTCACATATCATGTTTGTTATTGTGCTAACAATTGTGATGTAGAGTCTATGATTCAAGAAAGTGTTTCAAGCAAGATCAACATCATTCAAGAAAGAGTCAAGAACCACATCCATTGTAGCCATTTCAATCATATTTGTAGCACCTTATTGCTAGGGTTTGGTGAGTAACAACATTTTCTTCTGTTCATTCATCATTCTCCATTCTTATTTGCTTTCATTTCAAGGTTTAATTACCAACAAGGGGTTTGACCAAGGAAAACCCCTATCCACTAACCCAACAACATTTTTTCCTCTCTTTTATGTGTGATTTGTAGGTTTAGGTTGTATATTTCACAAGGAGAAAGATTGGAGGAAATTTTTCAAGTGATCAAAGTTGTCAAAGTTTTCATCAACCCTTGGAGAAACTTGGAGATGACCTACAGGTGGAAATTTGCAAATTTAGATCCGTAAATCTGTCAAGAAGAGTAAAGTAGGTTTAGAAGAATAGAATCAGGTCCCAAAATTTTAGAAAAGAAGTGGACTGATTCACCACAAGTGGTGAATGGTTCGCACTATACAGTCCTGACATAGATTTTTATAGATTTGGATACCCTTCCTGTTCTGACACATTTTTCCAGAAATAGGATTGATTCGCTCAGCCTAGCGAATGAGTCCCAATTAGCCTTGATAGTAGATTTTTTAGTGATTCAAACCTCCATTATGCCTTCTCCAGTTTCCCAGGTGCACATTTTCCATCTTTACAATTTTTTGTTGCATGCCATTCATCTTTCTAGGTCATTTAGAGTTTGTTTGCCTTCAATTAGGGTTTTGTTTTAGATCTTGCATATCAATGTCTTTTCCAAGTTCTTACTTGGTGGTGAACCCCTTATTAGATCTCATTCAACCTTTAGGAAAACTCTCTTGCAAGATCTCTTTCTCCTTTGTAAAGAGATCTCAGGGGTTTGTTCTTGAGTGAAGTGTGTGAAGATTTCCCCTTTCCTTTTACGTCCAAAACCCTAGAGGTAAAAGGGCACCCATTTTTTCACCATTTCATTTTGGTGAACATGCATATAGAGCATCATAATTCTGATTTGGAGTTCATTTTCATCCTAGATTTATCTTAACATTGTATTAGGATTTGCATTTGTTAATTGTCACTCTAGGGTTTCAATTTTTGCATTAGTGAAAGCTCATTTAGTTTGCATTTTTGCATCTAGTTTCATTGAAAATCATTAAAATTCTGCATTTTCATCTCAGACATAGATCAAAAAACATAAAAAAGCATAAAATCCAATTCAAAAATCTTGAAATTTTGAAAAAAAATCATCCCTGGGACTCATTCACCACCTTGGGTGAATCGGTCCCTCTGCAAATTTTGCATTGCATTTTTTGGCATTTAGAATTTAGTTTCATATTTTTGTTTGTTGTTATTAACTTTTTGTTATAGTTTCTAGAATTTTAGTTACAAGAATTTCATTGTTCTTAGCTTACATTGCATTTTCATTCACATTACATTTAGTATCCCTTGCATGAGTATTTGGTGTCCTATTGCTAATACTATAGTGAGACAAAGTTCGAGACTCATGTCATCCTACAATAGCATAATTGTTGAGGATCTTGGGTTATCTATCTCTTTCACTCCTGGTATTGACACTAGTACACTAGATATGGAAAATACCTTTAACAACTCTTTGCCTTCAAGTAGTATGCAAGTTGAACCAGGGAATGATAGTCTTCTGCGAGAGAAAAAAAATCAAATTCATGAGGACCTAGCAAAATTACAACACCAAGTGAAAAAATGACATCTCAACTACTGCCATCCCTACCATAGATAACATTCACTGCATGCTTGAAAGTGAAGATTGCCTTGACCTTTTGAAAAACATAGTTCAAATCTTTGGAAAACACCTCTCGCCAACCACTAGTTGTAATTTTCCAACAAACAGCATCACAAGCCAAGGAGGAACTCAAACTCCTCCTCCCTCAACAATTGCCTCAATACCTACCTATACCCCTCCTCAAGTCACAACAATAGTGCAACAGGTTAGTAATGTGATTCCTTCCTTGGGTATTCCTACTAGCATCCCTAGTTCCTATGTGGAATCACATGTTATATCTCCTACCACCTTACCACCTATAAGCATTCCATTCACTTTTCCTACAAAAACATACACCCCTTCACCTTTGTCATTCCCATATTATAGCACAAGCAATGATCCTCTAATAGATCAACTCTTTCGAACCATTTCATCCCTCCAAAAGAAATTTTCCACTATCAATCAAAATCAAAATGGCCCACCTACATATTATATCCAAAGCAGTCCATTTTCTTAGAAATGTTGTGAACAACAATGCCACAAGGTGTAGAGGTGCCTAAAATTGAGAAATATGGAGGGAAGGGAGATCCTTCTAACCATGTCAGTGCCTATACTACCTTATGTAGTGACTTTTCCTTAATGATAAACTATTGACAAAACTTTTTCCTAGATCATTAAAAGACACCACCAGAACAACTCAATTAGTTCATTCAATGAACTTGTTGATGCATTTGTAAACCATTTCCAAGTGCATATGACTCCAAAGATGACCTTGGCCAATTTGATGAGATGCAAGCAAAAATAATAAGAAAATTTAACTAAATTTATCTCACGTTATCAATCACTTTATTCCCAAATCGATGTCAAGGTCCTCGACCCTCACCTTCAAAATATGTTCATAGAAAATTTACAAAGAAAAATTCAAGACAAGATTACAATGAGGAAATTCCCATCCTTCATGCACTTGTGTACTACCCTCTGTGATTATCAAAATTCGGTATAAAAATTCCACTTCTAGCCGAATGGAGAGATTTGAGCCTACAAACCAAAACAATTCCCAACCTTTTAGAAAACAAAACAAAGGGTTCCTCCAATTCAATCCCCCTCAACAAACAACTCATGATACCAATAACCAAGTAGTAGTCATTAAAACCTCGATACCCTTTGGCTATGAATACCCGAAAAGACAATTCACTCCCTTACCTGATACCCTTCATAACATAATGTCCCAACTTTTAAAACAACAAATGATCACCTTGCCTCCCGTTAAAATACCCGATCCCAATAAACCTTTACCCTCGAGCTTTAGATCAAATACTGATTGCCACTATCATCGACAAAATGGACATGACACGAAACATTGCAAGCATCTTAAACATCTCATGCAAGACCTCATTGATTTCAGTCATCTTTCCATTAGAGGCGTTAGTGATCAAGGAAATAAATATGTTGCCCTTCCTAACCAAAACTTGCAAATTTTCACCAACCCCATGCCAAAACATAATATTTCATTTGTCAAAGCTAGCAAAACTACAAAGAATTATGCGATAATTGTTGATACGGATGATGAAAATAATGATTCTATCCTAAATAATGTTATCAATAATAATCCTATAGATGAAATGGTAGGGGTGATATATGTCATCCCTCATAAGGGTTGAACTAAGAACCCTCTTGACATTGCTTTCTCCTCTAAGGATATAATTAAACATGCACCCGATGGTCCTCTTTACATAGCCAGTCGTATCTTTGAGAAGCCCACTAATTGGATACTAATAGATCCTGCCTGTGGAGAGAATGTGATCACCGAGGAATTTTTACTTTTGCATGAGCTCTATCAAGAAACTAATTATAAACTAAAAGCATGGATCAAGACACACAATGGTTTTGCTTGCCCTACGATAGGATTGATCACCTTACCATTGCAAATAGGACCAAAGATATTAGATGTCACATTCTCCATCATCCCACAGTCAGACCAATTTCATGTGAAGTTAGGCCACCCATGGCTTCTCTCCATGAAATTTGTCCCTTTGGTTGTGCATAAATGCTTATATTTTTCCTTTAACAATGAAATATTCACTGTCCACCATAGTGGCTTCATCCCTTTTTCATCCAAAGGAAAAATTTCCTTAGATGCCTTTTGGCCAAAGCCCATGGAACCTATAAATCCAAGAGAAGACTTATTTTTCCTATCCTACCAAAAATTCAAGGCGAAAAAGATAGTCGAAAGTATCCCTCTGAAACATGTCCCCATCAACCTCTCAACCTACCATCCTTGATGAAACCATGCTTGAACCTAAAGAAGAACCAAACAACCAAGACCAACCTAAAATAGAACAATCACCTACCTCCTCCAAGCAACCAAGAGATAATGAAAACAATCCCATTACACCTCCTAGAATAAAACAAGTTTAGAAAGTCAAAGAGAAAGCAGTCGAAAAACCTCTTGAGGTCTATCTGTTCCTTCCCTTAGGGAATAAAATTAACCTATGGTTGATCAAACCGCTCCTACACAAATGCAACTTGAAAATAAAACTAAAAGAAACAAAGGTGCTAGAGATTGTAGGTGTAGACATCATGCTATTTCTCGCAAGTTACATGAGGAATCAAACAAAGAAAATCAAAATCCAAACTTGATTGAAACAATACATGACCAACCTCCCTCTTCACTTAAACAATATTTCCCAGTATAACCTCCACAACAAGAGGTAAACTCTTCTAGGGATATTATCATATGACCTCCTGTTGTGATCAACTTAGATGATGACGATGAGGTTGCTAAAATTGATGAATAGGTGCATAATGAACTGAATACGTTATTTTCCTCTTTCATGAGCTTAGATGACAAATCTTCCATAAAGAGTATCAAACCTGGTGCTTCCCCTAGTTTGGAACTTTCTCTTGTCCCTTTAGCTAGTTTCCCACCTACAGTATACAATGAACATGATTGGGAGGCAGATGACCTGCTCATAGGTTGACTCACCTGTGCCTTACTAGCCTTTTACATTATTTATTTATTTATTTATTTTTCTTTTGTGGGATTGAATGTGGGTAATGTGATCCCCCGTGATGTTCTGTTTGATCTTATTTCTCTCTTTGTGACATTAATCTATTTTTACCTTCATTCCTCTCTATGTCATAAATCTTTTTTTGCGCTTGTGTTTTCCTTTTGGGGATGACACAAGACGTTGAGACATTCATGTCTCTTCCATGTTGAGCCAAAAGGATTTATTTTTCCTTTTCCTTTTCATTTTCCCTTTTTCCCTTTTGTCTTGTGTTTTCCTTTTGGGGATGACGCAAGCCATCGGGACATTCATGTATCTTCCATGTTGACCCAAAATGCTTTCATTTTCCCTTTTTCTCTTTTTTCTTGTTTTTTCCTTTTGGGGATGATGCAAGGCATCGAGATATTCATGTCTCTTCCATGCTGAACCAAAATGATTTCTTTTTCCTTTTCCTTTTCCTTTGCCTTTTCATTTTCCCTTTTTCTCTTTTGTCTTGTATTTTCCTTTTGGGGATGACACAAGGCGTCGAGACATTCATGTCTATTCTATGTTGACCCGAAAGGCTCTCTCTTTGTTTTCACTCTCTTTGTGTCATTCTTCCATTTTTATGTGTATTTGGGAATGATGACAGTTTTGAGCTCTCTTAAAAACATTGCAGCATGGACATACTGACTCCAAATGCATAGATCCCTTATGTGTTTGGTGTTTTCATTTTGGGGGAAACCCCTCTCTTTTATTTTATTTTTCACATGAATAAACTTCATTTGGAAACATATGACTTGGCATAGGGCTTTCCAAGTTGGATCTCATGTCTTATTTGTTTTCATTTATCATTTTCTACTTTAAAGTAATTGCTCATAGTATGTTGTTTAGCAATTTCTTTAAAGTGAGGGCATACATTAGCATTATTATTTTTCATGTTTCATGGTGCAATCTTCTTATTGTATACACATTTTTCAATTTGTGGATGAAATTAGGTGTGATGTCCTTCAAGAGCATGAATTATCTTAGCATATTACATTCCTCTTAGTAGTTTGATGTGAGACAGTGCATCCCCTAATTTGCAAATTTTCTATTCTTTGATTGGTCCTCTCTTGGAGACATTAGGCACAATGTTCCCTAAGTTAAAGAACTTGCATGAACTAAGGAAGACTCATATTAAAATTTCCTATTTTTCATTTTGCATTTTTTTTTTATATGGCCACCTTGTATAACACAGCTTCTATGCCTGTAGATCCATCTTTTTTGTTCATGAGCTCCAAGCACATAATTTTTTTGCTTGCCTCATGAAGCTTGAAAATTATTTTTGTGTGGCACCTTATTAAATTTATTAGGAGGTATAACTTTCATATGGTTTGAGCGGGAAACCCAACCAAGAAATGAATTTCCCCATAGCCACTTGTGTGCGTGTGAGTGCATAGCAACCATGAGTGTATGTGTCTCACCTTTTAGGACTTCTCACCTAGCGGACAACCAGGAGTTTTGTTGCCTCAAAGTGAGTATGCATTTTTTGGAAAAACAACCTAGATCTGATCCACATCATGATGGACAAATGATCAAAGCTTGATCTGATTATCTTTTACCTTTTTCTCTCTTTCATCTTTGGTAGTGTATGTTTGTGCTTTATCATTCCTCTTTATATCATTCTCAGGTGTGTTCTTTTGTGCCCATGTTGATTTATCTTGGGATTGTGATCCTAGGGGCTTGATCACCCCCCTTGATCATTTTTGTCCCATCTTATTGGCATTCGTACATTTGAACCCCTCTTCATGCATGTTTGTCTACTTTAGTGTGATTTTGAAGCAGGTTCATCCTCTCACTAAAGTGGGGGCTAAATTTAGTGTAGAAAAATGGATCCCTTCACATTTTCACACTTGTTTGGGCCCTCCTTATGGATTTGAGATTAATGATGCCTTGATTTAGTGTTGTAATGTGGATGAAACATTCACATTAGGTCTTGGCCCCTTGTGAACTAATAATTTTTAACGGTACCTTGCTAAAGTGTTGTGAAGTGTTGCAACACACTTTCACACTTTTCTAGGGTTTTATCAAATAACCAGACATAATAAACACAATTTTAATCAAAATTAATCCTAATCTTTCCTTATTTGGAGTTTTGTAAAGTGTTGTAATACAATTTCACACCTCTCTAGGATTTTCATTAATAATTGGGATTTCTTATGCTTTAATTGGCCCTATTTCTCATCCACAAGCCTCATTTATTGCACCTTTTTTAGGATAATCCTGACACCAATAAGTAACCAATCATAATTCAAGTGTTTTTGGATTGTGTGTCCTAGATTTAGGGATGTGGGACTCATTCACCACCTTGGGTGAATGGGTCCCACCTGTATCTTTTGGCCCCAAACTGGTTTTCACACATTTCTACACACTTTTGGTTTTTGGTCCCATACATTATGTCTGATGGGACTCATTTGCCACCTTGGGCGAATGAGTCCCATATAACCAAATTTCAAATTTAATTCAATTTTTTGTTGGAATTTTATTCTTCTAAATCTGATGTCAACTTGTAGTGTTGCAATTGTTGGAAACAAGCTACACTGAGAGGGGGGGTGAATCAGTGTTGTGCATAAATTAATTTTATTAAACTTTATCTTCAAAGCATTAACAACATTCAACCATAATGCATAAACATGAAGAAAATAAAAAAACACCATAACACAAGGATTTTTACATGGAAACACTATTAGGGGAAAAACCACGGTGGATGGCCAATCCATAATTATGATCTGAGTATACTCAAATGAAGTTTACAATATGGGGAATGCACTTGCATTCAGGCGCACTTCCTAAAGCTCACTACTCAAAGGGAAGGCTCACTGCCTTACAAAGAGAATCAGATTAAAACCATCTGAGAGTTTGAACTGAGAAAAATAACATCTACATATGCCAGATTATAGTTCCGGTTAGGCACAATATTCATTTTTTTATCCTACAGACTGATTTTGCACTTCTGATTTGTTCTACTCACACTCGCAACACAGATCCTTTATGCACAAGTGAAACTACGCATTATCACTCTTCTTTTCTGCTCTTATTGGCAATTCACATTAACACACACTTTGTAATAAATTCAAAATGATACAGACGATCTTATATATATCCACAACTTAGAATTCAATTACACTTTGTCGGCTTCAATAGAAAAAAAAAGAATATTTACATATGTTAGCTCAAATCATGAATAATATACAATGTGCATCCACAACAGTCGGCCACAACTTGGATAGGACCCCAAAAAATATGTACGAACACAAAAATACTTAACTAATTACTTCTCATACATCTACGACATGATACATTCATGAAGTTGGATCTTGTATTGATAAAACAAAAAATTAGCCAACCAAATCTTCTAACTTGCACAAGAATCAATACAAGCCACTGCGCTTGAGTAGTAATAGAGATAATATACCAACAATCATTTCCTGAGATGCACAACACAAAACAATAATATACAATCTTCATACAGATTGATGAACATTGAACTACCAGATGCTCTGTTCTTCCTTGTCAATCTTCAATCTGTCTGTCGGTATGATCGAATGATGATGTGTGTATCTAATCATTGATTAGGGCTGCCATCAATGACAACACAAAATGATACTATCAATGTCTCTTGCCAACAATCTCCCCCTTTGGCATTGATGGCAACACTTAGTGAAAGATGACTAAGTGTCGGATCAATACCAAAAACTACATTGCCATCTCCAAAATTCCAAAAATACAATTCTCCCCCTGAGATGATTATGCATTTTTCACTCCACTATTCTCCCCCTTTCACATCAATGGCAAAGTCAAGGATCCACATAAAAAAATGGATCAAACAAAATTTGTATACAAAAATGCTTCATTGACTTACATAAACTGGAAAATGTCTAAAAAATATTTCTTCAACAAGATCAAATTTGTGTCCTACTCTTTTGAAACTCTCCAGGATTGTTATGTGACTATAGAGCAGGTAGGATTGTGTTTCTGCAGATTCCAAATTGGCTAGATCACTAACTGCCATAGTGTCTTCTCCTTCCTTTAGAGCACTTGACAATATCTCAATCTTTAGACCAATTTGGCCTCTTAGATCACATGCCCTTGCAACAATTTTATCATTTTCATGCTTCAAGCTTTTTATTTTTTCAAGCAAAGACATCAGTTCACCTTCTATCTTTACAAAACCACCAGCTAGAGGATCAAAAGCTTCAGAAATATTACTTAACTGTTTTTCTAGATCCTTAACCTTTTTCTCATTAGCTTCAGTAAATTTTGAAAAATATAAACATGATTTGTAAATCTTTCCATCTTCTAACAGAGCATTTTTTACATTCTTCACACATGTGGGTAAAAGTATTTTATCTTTGGCAATCATTTCTTTCAAACCACTAAACCTTTTGACATCAAATACTTTTTCCACTTTCACCATGGCTGATTTCTCAAGTGACTCAAAGTGAGTACGTGCAAATTTGATAAGCCTCTTTAATTCACCAAAGGAGGAACCAGTCAAATCTTTCACATGAGTGGGCATTATCTTTTCCAAGACTCCAAATGCAAGATTCAAAAGTTCATTGTCCTCAATATGGAACTTCAACATTTCTTCTCTGGCTTTCACTTGAGAAAATGAAGCTACCTTCATTTTTAGAATTGGACTCAAGGTAGATAGGTGAATAGGACCTTCAATCAGTTCTGGATTAATTTCATCATGTTGTTCTACCAAAAATTTCTTCACTGCCTCTGCAATGTCTCTTGCTTCAACTGGAATTGCCTTCACATCAAATTTCTTCTCTTCAACCATTGCTTCCTCAGTTGCAGGTTCTGATTTATCTTTAGGGATCTCAACTTTTTCAACTAATACATTTTCGGGTACCTCAACTTCCATAGGAATTTCTGTGTTGTCCACTGTAGGAGGAATCTATGAATCCTCAACTATATCAAAATTTTCTTTTTCTAGCTTCCCTTTCTGGACTAGATGGATAATTCTTAGTAATAACATCAATTCTCTCATCTAACAATATCTCCCTCAGGATTTTCTCAGTTTCTTTTGTAACTTCATCAATTAGACCTATCATGAGCTTATTTACCCTTGATTTTCTCTTGAATTACTTTTTGGCTTTATTCAAGAGAGCCTTCATATCATCTATAGACATTACGAGACACAATTCTACAAGAATTCTTTCTCTCATCCGTTCTTCTTCTGTTCTAGCATTAATTCTCCTCATTTCCAGAATGTCATATAGACTTTTGGGAAAATTAGGCATTATTTCCATCAAAACGTTATTGAAAATATTCATATGTTTTATTGTTGCGTCCTCAAGAATTCTCTAATCAGATTTACCAAAAGATTCATACCATTTGCAAGGTGGTTTTAGATTTCCATCTTTAACCAAATCTTTTTCAACTACTTCCACTGACATACCTAGTTTTCCAGTCTTTGCTTTCTTCTTTGCTTGGTCATATCCATTGGAGGGCTTTCTTTTTGTAACGATTGCTACCTTGGTGCCTTGATGCCTAATTTCTTTGAATCCTTCATCAAAATCTGTCTCTTCATCCTCAAAAACTGCCACATAGACTCTCTTACTTTTATCTTTCTTCCTCTTTCCATCCTTGTCGGATGTCCTCATAGGAGTTGGCTTTGCTATAGGAGCGAATGGGGGTGCAAAAATCCTTGTAGACCTGGTTTTGCTAGAGGGTGTTGTTGAACCAGCTGATTGCATTTTAGTCGCTTCCTTAGTTGCTTCAACTTCTTCCTTTTTCTTTTTGGATTCTCTTAGTTTATCTACGGATATGACCAAGCTTTCTGCAAGAACTTCTACCTCTTTTCTAACTCTTTTGGTTACCATAGGTTTCCTAAGCTTGTTGTGCACCTATATGTCCTTCTTTCCATAGGCATCAAACCTCTCTTCTATTAGTTCCAAAGGTTTACTTAGTAAGTGTTGTGCATACATATCCAAAATGTTCTCTTCAACTTCATACCCCATAGGCATGATCCAGATTGTTCTGGGATTAGCGGCTTCCATCATGCACTGATCAATATCTACCATGAAGTAGATTGTATCCTTGTACTTCTCCACAATTGAAGTAGGAATCCTCTCTCTGGCTTGCATCATAGTTTGAAAAAATTTAAAGTATCCCCAAATAGTTGCATTCTTTGTTTTGGTGTCTGCAAATTGGTGAAATAGATCTCTGATTTCAGCGGTCACCAGCTTGTCTTTTTTCCAATGAACCTTTCTGAATCCTGGACCCTCACCCATGAAATAAAATAATAAGCATAAAATCAATTTACCATACTTGAAATATTTTTTCTTATCCTTCTTAATCTTTGCAAGATTTTCCATTAGCTATCTCCTCAGCAGTT
Source organism: Sequoiadendron giganteum (assembly GCA_007115665.2). NCBI lineage: Eukaryota > Viridiplantae > Streptophyta > Pinopsida > Cupressales > Cupressaceae > Sequoiadendron > Sequoiadendron giganteum. Next base: position 631,820,076 of record CM021109.1, read on the forward strand.
CACAGAGATCATAGTCTACATTTTCTTTCACCATCTGGTAGGCTGCATATATGGCTATACCAGACATAGAATTGTCTCAGAAGGAATGATAAATCTTGTACCCAATAACCATAGATGAAAATTTGGTCTCTACATCAACAATGTCATCAATTTTCATTGCCCTTCTATTATATTGAGAACTGGTTGTGTCAGTGACCATTTGCTTCTTCACTGATTTTAGAACAGGCAATCCACCAAAGCAACACAAACCTGTAACTACACTTATAGCTTCTCTTGGTATCTTGAAGGGTATGTTCAACTACATGAATTCTGCATGAACTCTACTCAAGATATACCATACCCATTCATTTTACGTGAAGATGAGAAATTTCACAATATGAGTGAATGTATTCTCTTCTAGGGTTTTGTATTCCGATTTGACACAAAAATATTCTCCAATTATGTGATTATTATACAAATTCAGCAGCTGAGAGCTTCCTAGTTCTTCAATATTTGTGTGAATATAAACGCTAATATATTATGTGTAACACTCCATGCGACACAAACGAAAATGCTCCTAATGGATCGGTCTCAACAAACTTGTAAGGATGCCATTTGAATTTGGGATGAGGTTTGTCCTTGAATTCAACTACCAAAGGAGTATTCATTTTGACCGAAATCACAAACTCATAGAGTTTTCTGATAAATACCTTTTTCATCATATCAAAATTTGATTTCCGAATTACTTCCACACTTGATCTTTGCCTCAATTCGCCAAGGTTCACCTTAGAGCTCTCCAAACTTCATTTGTTCAAAATACATGACAAATGAAGAATATAAATGACCTTTTATCACTTGCATACCTAACCCTTTTGTCGCAATAAATGTCTTAACCCTAATTCATTTGGTTACCCTGTTTCTGTGCACTGTGACAGACAAATCTTTTGCGGACCTCCAATATGGCATACCATCTCCTCCAATGAGGTCAATAGTATTTGTAGAGAATCTATGCACCTCCTGTACATATCCACATTCGGTGTCAATTATCAGTTAGGGGGTTTAAAGGATTTACTTGACAGCTCCCCCTAGGCCAAAGGCTTGAAACTAATTCCCAGAGGAATTACCAAAAGCAGGTTCTAGTGTTGGCACATTTTCTTTAATAGAGGGACTTTCCTTTACCCATTTCTTCTACATCTACTACCTTGTCACATATGAAGTGAATTTTCCTTTTCCCTTGATATCCTTCTGCATGTTTTTCTTTTGATTTCTCAGACCTTTTTTGTTCCAACAAAATGTAGCAATATGACCAAATTTATTGCAGTTATAGCACACAACATTTCTCTGTCTAGAATAGTTGTTCCACTGACTTCCTCTTGATCTACACTGGTTAGCAATGTGGCCAAATCTATTGCATGTATAGCATATGATATTTCTATGAAATTGATTCATCACTTTTTTGCATTCATTTGACTTATCACCAACCTTAGGACAATTAAAGCACTGACCTGAGAAAGATGGACCACTTTATTTCATTCTACTTCTACATTGAGTAGCCATGTGTCCAAATTTATTGCAGCTAAAATAGTATCTATTAGATCTTTGAGCATTAGGTTGCCTTATTAGATACCTTCCAATATTTTTCATTTGATTTCCTTGTCCGAATCTCCCTTGTCCAAAATTTCTTTGTCCAAATTTTGAAAATTTTCCTTCCTCATATCCAGGACCTCTCTTGTCACCATGATTCCTCTGAATATTAATCATTTCATCACGCATGGCTAAGCTAGCTTTTAATTTCTCCTTGTACTCATTTGTAGCAGCAAGTTCCTTTCTGAGATCATCCATTTGTTTTTAGATTGTTCTAGTTCATCATCCAATTGGCTGCATACTTCAAATTTTTCTTTCAGGGATTGTGCTAGGTTCTCTTCATTCTTATTTATGTCTTCAAGTTCCTTGGTCATTCTCATCATGATTAACTCCATCTCATGCTTTAGGGCAGTATTATCTATAGTAAGCTTTTCACATTCTTCTATCTTTTCCTTCAGGGCCTGATTTGTTCATCTTCAATGCTCTTACTGTCATTCTACTTAATCTGATCACATATTTCCTTTCTCTTTTCTTTGGACTTATTGATTGTGTCTTTCAAAGACTCAATGAATTTCTCAGCATCTGTGAGATTTGCTTGCAATTTCTGAACTTCAGCCTTTGACTAATCAATATCATCTAGGTTCACCAAAAGTTGTTGTTGAAGACTGCTTGAATCCACTAAAACACTTTCCAAGATCTCCCCAAGTTGTTAGACTTCTTCTGAGGAACTAGCTATGATACCAATTGTTGGAAACAAGCTACACTAAGAGGGGGGGGTTAATCAGTGTTGTGCAGAAATTAATTTTATTAACCTTTATATTCAAATCATTAATAACATTCAACCATAATGCATAAACATAAAGCAAATAAAAACAACACCATAACACAAGGATTTTTACATGTAAACCCTACTAGGGGAAAAACCATAGTGGATGGCCAATCCACAATTATGATCTGAGTATACTCAAATGAAGTTTACAATATGGGGAATGCACTTGCATTCAAGCACACTACCTAGAGCTCACTGCCTTATGAAGAGAATCATATTAAAACCATCTGAGAGTTTGAACTAAGAAAAATAGCATCTACATATGCCTGATTACAGTTCTGATTAGGCACAATATACAATCTTATGTCCTACAGATTGATTCTGCACTTTTGATATGTTCTGCTCACACTCACAACACAAATCCTTTATGTGCAAGTGAAACTATGCATTATCACTCTTATTCTCTGCTCTTATTCGCAATTCACATCAACACACACTTTGGACTACATGCAAAATGATACATATGATCTTATATATATATATATATATATCCGCAACTTAGAATTCAATTAGACTTTGTCGACTTTATTAGAACAAAAGAATATTTACATTTGTCAGCTCAAATCATGAATAATATCCACAAAAGTTGGCCACAACTTGGCTAGGACCCAAACAAAGATATACGAACACAAAAATACTTAACTAATTACTTCGCATACATCCACGACATGATACATTCATGAAGTCGGCTCTAGTATTGATAAAAACAAAATTAGCCAACAAAATCTTCTAACTCACATAAGAATTGATACGAGCCAGTATGCTTCAGTCGTAATAGAGATAATATACCAACAATCATTTCCTGAGATGTGCAACACAAAAAAATAACATTAAATCTTCATATGGATCGATGAACACTGAACTACCAGATGCTTTGTTCTTCCTTGTCAATCTTCAATCTGTCTACTAGTATTATTGAATGATGATGTGTGTATCTGATCATTGATTAGGGTTTCCATCAATGAAAATACCAAATGATACAAGCAATGTCTCTTGCCAACAACAATTTCGGGAATTTTTGAATAATTGAGCATAAATACAAGGTTCTTTCTCTCATTTTCATCCTAACATCCTAAACATTCAAGTATTCATCCTTATAGAAAATTTAGTTCACAAGAGCATTCAAGGGCATATTATCAAGCAGTTTAGAGCAGCATTCAAGTGCCAATCATCATGTCAATGATTTCACATATCATGTTTGTTATTGTGCTAATAACTGTGATGTAGAATCTATGATTCAAGCAAGTGTTTCAAGCAAGATCAACATCATTCAAGCAAGATTCAATAACCACATCCATTGTAGCCATTTCAAGCATATTTGCAACACCTTATTGCTAGGGTTTGGTGAGTTGCAACATTGTCTTTTGTTCCTTCATCATTCTCCATTCTTATTTGCTTTCATTTCAAGGTTTAATTACCAACAAGGGGTTTGACCAAGGCAAACCCCTATCCACTAACCCAAAAATATTTTTCCCTCTCCTTTGTGTGTGATTTCTAGGTTTAGGTTGTATATTTCACAAGGAGAAAGATTGGAGGAAAGTTATCAAGTGATCAAATTTGTCATCAACCCTTGGAGAAACTTGGAGAAGACCTATATATAGGTGGCAATTTGTAGTTTCAGATCCAGAAATCAGTCAAGAAGAGCAGAGTAGGTTTAGAAGAACAAAATCAGGTCTCAAACTTCCAAAAAAGAGGAAGTGGACCGATTCACCACAAGTGGCGAATGAGTGCCACTATATAGGGCTGATACAGATTTTTACAGATCTGGTTACCCTTTTGGCAGAAACCTGTTCTAACACATTTTTCCAGAAACATGACTAATTCACCTAGCTTGATGAATGAGTCCTAGTTAGCCTTGACAATAAATTTTTTAGTTATTCAGACCTCCATTATACGTTTTGCAGTTTCCTAGGTGCACACTTTCCATCTTTACAATTTTTTGTTGCATGTCATTCATATTTCTAGGTCATTTAGAGTTTGTTTGCATTCAATTAGGGTTTTATTTTACATCTTGCATGTCATTGTATTTTCCAAGTTCTTACTTGGTGGTGAACCCCTTATTAGATCTCATTCAAACTTTAGGACAACCCTCTTGCAAGATCTCTTTCTCCTTTGCAAAGAGATCTCAAGGGTTTGTTCTTGAGTGAAGTGTGTGAAGATTGCCCCTTTCCTTTTAGGTCCAAAATCCTAGAGGTAAAAGGGTACCCATATTTTCACCATTTCAACTATAAACCAGATTATGCAGTGTAGACCATATGGAGATTTAAACAACTGTAAGTAATGAAAATGCAAAGTACGAAAAGCACAACACATAACACAGTGTTTAATGTGGAGAAACCCTTTCGGGAAAAAACTCCACCAAAGAATAGAGGAATATCTTATATTAACAAGTATGTTTACAATACATCCACTCTAACTCTTCTTCAATCCAACAACATTAGTGTACCTTTAAAACATCTCATAGTGTCTCCAACTCAACCCCTCAATATATAGACTCATGGAGGCTCAAAATACCACCATAAAACATTACCATGGATCAAAACAAGGTTCAAAAATACCATGGTAAAAATCCATTTGACCCCTTACATGCTAAAAATGGTCTCTTACATGACACTACACCTTTTTACATGATGTCATAAGAATCCCTATAAAATAGGAGATGCTCTTACATGCATCATAAACCATCAATAGCTATGCAAATATTCTCTTACACATATCATATATGATTCTCATGTCCAAAATGATATCCCCCACTTTTATCCCTTATAGTTGTCATAGAATCCATCATAACATCCTTAAAAATAGGTTTTGGTTGTAGGACATAATAATCCAACCAAAATAACCTAGTCACAATAATCGAAGGACAAAATATCCCAGGGTCATAATAACACAATCCAAAATAACCCATGGACAAAATATCCCCGTAAGAATATAGAGAAACCAAAACAAAATTTATAAATTACATTAGAATTTAGATATTTTTCCAATTCTTATGCCAAATTTTTGCTCCAATCTGCACTACTATCTCTTCATGTGCCCATATGACCATGAGTTATTTTGTCCATGGGTTATTATGACCCTGGGTTATTTTGTCCTTAGGTTATTATGAAGGGGTTATTCTGTCCAGGGTTATTTTGGTCAGGTTATTATGTCTAGATACCTTAAAAATAGGCTTTCCATATTACACCACTAAGTGGGCAACTTTTGACAACTAATAACTTATTTTTCAAGGGACCGACATGTGGCAAAAGTGCCAACTCAAAATCGCATGCCCCTTTTTTATGGAGCACAAATATTTAATAACATAAATGATATTTATTTATGGGAAAAACTAAATCAATAATAAATAAACAACTTAGGAATTTCCAAGGTTGAGACACCTTAATTCCCAACAAAAATGAGGTATGGCATTATCATTGTAACTATACTGTATTCTTTTAGAATAAGCTTGAAGGTTCTTAAGAGCATTAATGCACTATTCATTGATCATTTCAAGTTGATGCAAACATTGTTCTTTATAAGTATTGTCATCAATAATTCCTTGAAGAGTGATTCTTAATGAAGGAATCTCTAACTCCAAGGGCATTATCGTGTCGGTTCCATATACAAGGTTATAAGGGGTATTCCTAGTTTATGCCTTAATGTTTGTACGGTAGGCCCATAACGCATATGTTAGCTGTGCATGACAATCTTTATTGTGTTTGCTTACTATTTTACTTAAGATTGGCTTGAGGGTTCTATTAATTGATTCAACTTGACCATTAGATTGTGGGTAGTAGGGTGTCGAGAAGCGATGTTGTATGTTAAACATTTCTAAGAACTTCTTCACATCCTTATTCTTAAATGGTGTCTCATTGTTTGAAACTAAATCAGAAGGAAGTCTGAAGCGAGCAATAATGTGTTCCAATATGAAACAACATATTACATCAATAGTTGTCAAATGAAGAGGAATTCCTTCGACCCGTTTCATGAAATAATCCATTGTAGTAATTTTAAATGACATATCCAACAGAGGAAGGGGGTGAAATTTCTCCAATGATATCCAGGCCCCACACTGAGAAAGGCCAAATAGGGACTTGCACACGAAGCTTGAAAGCAGGAGCATGAATCAATCTGCTATGTTCTTGGCACTTGTGACATTTCTTAACATATGCAAAGCAATCTTGTTCCATATTCCTCCAAAATTATCCTATACAAATTAATTTTTGAACTAATGATATTCCTTCAAAATATCCCCCACAAACACCTGAATGGGCTTCCTCAAGTGCTACGGGGATTTCAAATTGTTTAAGGCATCTAAGAAAGATACCATCAAAGGACCTCCGATACAACACATCAACAAGAATTATATATTTAGACACAAGTTTCTGAAGGCGGTCTCTAGAATTCTTAGTTGTCGGCTCAAGAAAAGTACCATTTTTAAAATAATTAAATATCAGTGTGTACCCTTCATTAGAGCTTTCCATGGTGACTGCTAACATTTCATATGCTTTAGAATCTATCAACTGTTTCATGATTGTATGAACAAAAAATGTGAAATATTTTGAAGGATCTTGAGGAGATATCAGAGAATTCATTCTTGCCATTGCATATGCATGTCGATTATCTTTCTGTGGGACATTGTCAATGGTAAATGAATCAAAATTCTCTAACAAATTCATTGTGAGATCCTTATATTTTTATAGTTTTTTATGCTTTGCTTGATATGTTATATTTATTTGTTTAATGACTAATTGTGAATCACTGAATATTTTAATGTCTCTAGCTCCCATAGTTAAAGCGACACATAATCCAATAATTAATGCTTCATACTTGGTGGTATTGTTTGTGCATAGGAAATTTAACTGATATAATAAGGGAATAGGCTTTCCTCCAGGCAGAGCTATTATAACTCCCACATTAGAGCTTGTTCTACACTTAGATCCATCAAAATATAATTCCCATGTATTTTCATGTTCCTAAATAGTCAACACATGCTCATCAGGAAACACTTCTACATTAGGTAATGCTAGGGGAGAAGGAGTGTCAAATAACTGGTTGGTCAAGGCTTCTGCTTTAATTTATTTTTGTGAAACAAATTTAAGGTCAAACTCAGTCAACAACATAACCCATTTAGCTAAGCATCTTGATAAATCGGTTTTAGCAAAAAGATTTTTTAAAGGATCGAATTTCATTATCACCTGTATTTAAACATTCAATAAAAGATGTCACAACTTACTAGTAGAGAATACAAGATCCAAACATTGTTTCTCTATCATTTTGTATCATGTCTCATAGTCAATCAGAGTTCAACTAATGTAATAAATAGGATGTTCTTTACCATTTTCATCTTGTTGAGCCAACAATGCTACAAGAGCATGGGCTAATGTTGTTGTATACAAGATGAATGGTTTATTATGCATAGCAAGTTGTAAAAGAGTTGGAGTAGAAAGGTAATCTTTCAAACTCTCAAAATCCTATTTACAATCCTCATTCCAATTAAAATAAACTTCTTTCTTAAGGAGATGCGTAAATGGTTACGTTCGATCCACTAAGGATGCTATGAAATGTTGGATAACCTAAATTCTTCCTTGTAACGTGCATAATTGATAAATGTTTTTGGGAGGTGGCATGTTATCTATAGCATCAATTTTCTTCATTTCCATCTCAATGTCTCTATTAGATATGATAAAACCTAAAAAAATTCCACTATCTACACCAAAGACACACTTTTTGGGTTCAATCTCATGTATTTTCGCATTCGCTCAAAGATCTTCTAAGGGGTATTCACATTGTCTTCTTGTGTTAGAGATTTGGCTAGAATATCATTGACATAATCTTCCAAAATCTTATGTATGTAATTGTTAAATATCAATGTCATAGCTCATTGATATGTTGCGCCCGCATTCTTCAATCCAAAAGCCATCATGACCCAACAAAATGTTCCCCAAGATGTTGTAAATGCTATTTTGTATTGATCTTGAGAGTTATTTAAGATTTGATTATATCCAAAAAAATCCATCCATGAATGATAACAAAGCATGAATCGCATTCGAGTCTACTATCATGTTGATATTAGGAAGGGGAAATTCATCTTTTAAAGATACTTTATTTAAATCTCGAAAGTCTATACACATCCTAATACGATTATCCATTTTCGCGACTACGAAAATGTTCGAGATCCAAGGAGAATAATCTATAGGTCCTATGAAACCAGCTTCAAGGAGTTTTTCAATCTCGACATTAACCAACAAGGCTATCTTAGGGTTTATCTTTTGAATCTTTTGTCTAATAGGTTTGGCATTTTCAATGAGGACTATTTTGTGTGTCACAATCTTAGGGTGAATTCTTGACATATCCAAATAAGTCCAAGCAAATGTTTTGGGAAAGTCATGAAGTAAAGTTGCATAGTCCTCTTGTTCTTCATCATCAAGGCACTTTCCTATCTTAATCACTTTTTTTGCATTGTTAATATCCATTGGTATTTCCATGGTATCTCCTAAAGGAAGTGCATTTTGTTTTAGGAATTCAGAGTTGCATTCTTCGATGTTCTTGCCACTCTCATTAATTTCTTCTTCTCCATCTTTTTTTAGCACTAATCACAACACATGTAACCCATTTCTTTTAGGAGGAGTAAATTTTTTTTCATAAACTCCTAACATTTCTTTCAAGGCTTCATCATCTTTGAAAAACTCCAATGATGTTTCACAAGTTGTATTAATCAATTCTGGATGCTTCAAGGTGAGAGTTCTGTTAGGATTGCACATAATGGTGTTGATATTTAGCGAGGTTCTTTTTGTTGCTTGCATGATATTAGAAGGGAAATATCCCAAACCACTTTTTGTTTCTTGTGTATTAGGCTCTATAGGAACAAAAATGCCTTGTTCTTTCTTTCCACACCCTTTTCCACTATAACCAGGTTGTTTCATGAACTCATAGCCTTTTCCATAAATTCTTTCCATTTCTTTCAGGTTTGGCAGTTGTTAATAATCTATCTCATCAAAGTTTTTTGTGTAGCTTATGTCTTCTTCTAGAGTAGATGAGGTAGATGCTTGTGATTTTTCTTCCAAATTCTATGCTAACATCACCATTGGATTTTTTTGTGTTTCATCTTCTTTACTTTTGATTATGTATTCTCCCATAAATGATGGTGTGAACTCTAAGAAACCCCAATAATCATCCAATAATTTCAACACTATTTCCATCTCTTTTTCTTCTTTCATAGGTTCTATGTTCGATGTTGGAATTAATTTTTTTAGAGGAATTTCATTCCTTTTTCAACTTGTAAGCAACTTTCAAGCTCAGGGTCTATTTCAACTTGGTATACCTTATCGTTATAGACATACTTCATTATACGATGAAGAGTTGAAGGAACTGCATGCATGTCATGAATCCAAGGTCTTCCTAAAAGAAGATTATATGAAAGGTCATGAGGCATGACATGAATAGGAGTTTGTAAGGTAGCCTTTCCAACTGTAATAGGTAAAGTAATCACACCGAGTGGTTTCTTTCCTACATTGTCAAATCCTTCGAATCGATAAGGAATCAGGATGAATTCTTGATTTTTCTATGCCAAGTCTATCCAAAAGGGTCACACTACACACATTAAGGGTGGAACCATTTTCAACAAGGGTTCTTTTTATTCGTAGCCTATTATAGATGGCTATTATCATGAAGGCATCATTTTTATTTCTCAATTAAAAAGGAGGTAGCTCATGTTGATGGAAATTAATGTCTACATTAACTATATTCATTCCTTCTATTAGGGCTGCCACATCATTTGCATTTATACCAGAGGGAACTGCTACTTGTTGCAAGGCTGTTTGAAGCATAGTGTGATAATTAGGTGAATTTTAAATTAGGTCCCATAGGGATATTTTCATGGGAGTATGTTAAAGTTGTTCAACAAGATCATACTCCTTTCCATTATTCAAAGGAAAATGAGGGGCACTAGTCAAGATGGAGTTAGGCAAAGGTAAGGATGTTGAGGTTGTTTGTCTTGGTTGTTGATTGTTTCTAGTGTTATATGTATGAGCAATGGTATTATGATTTGATTACTATGAAACATTGTTCTTAGGTGGTTCAAGTGTGAAAACATGTTGGTTTTGAGTTTGAGATTTGTGTGAAGGTGGGTAAAGAACAAGTTGAGGTTGTATCACATTAACATTTCTTGGTTTTGGTTTGTCATAAAAATCCTTAGTGGATGAACTTTGTGAGATGAAATCCTTAAGGGTTTCATCTAAAATGTCAAAGTCATCACTACTAAAAGGCTTGAGGGTTAGGTTAACTTGGAAAAAGAGAGTTTACATATTCAAATAATTATGCTTTATCCAAGTGGTTCATCGGTTTATAGGTGTTTTGGGTTTTGTTTTCTAAGGATTATCAAATGTAATCTAATCTAATTGAAGTATGAACTAATGCTGAAAATGAAAAGTACATGAATCTAATTATATCCACAATTGCAATGGATGTAAACTATTCTAACTCTATTGATTTGAATGTAACTAAAATTATGAAAACTAAAATAGAAAGTTATCAACAACAAACATAAGCTCAAAAATAGGGAATTTAATTTTGTAAAATACAGCTTAAAATCTGCACTAGGACTAAATCACCTAGAGGGGCGTATGAGTTCCAGTGAGGGTTTTTTTGACAATTTTCTAAAAATTTCAAGTGATTTTCATGCTTTTTAGTTAGTATGATCTATAGACTAAATGAAAATGCAATTTTCACATGATTTTCAATGATTTAAGATGCAAAAATGCAACTTATATGCACTTAAACTAATGCAAAATTTAGAAACCCTAGAATGCTAATTAACTAGTCCAAATCCTAATGCAATGTTAATGAAAGCAAGATCTAGGATGATGATTCAATCCAAATAAGAATTAAGATGTTCTAAATGCAGGTTCACCAAAATGAAATGAAATAAAATGGTTGCTTAATGGTTTAGGACATAGAACAACATACTTCCCAACATTCATTCAAGGAAAACCTTAGAGACCTTAATCTAAAGTATCCAAAGGAGAAAGAGATTTGCAATAGAGATGTCCTAAGGTCTGATTATACACTAAAGAGGGGTTCACCACCAAGATAGGGCTTGGAAAGATCAATGAAACACAAGTCCAAAAGCTTAAAACTAATGCAATGCAATACTAAAAATTATGTAAAACATAATAGAAAGGTGAGAATTCCAAAGTGTGCACCTATGAGTTTGTAGAGGCTTGGAATGATCTTTGAAACACTAAAAATTCTAGAATTAGGACACACTAGAACTCATGCCAGTCTGGGCATATTAATCCCAGACTAGGGTTTCTGGTCTGGAACAAGTTTTCGACAGTGTAGATTCAGGATCTGCAAAAATTTGAAAATTTTCTTGTAGTGTGACTCATACACCACTTCCGGAGTATTAGTCCCATTCCATTTTTTTGGGAATTCAAATTTCATATCTATGCTCCAATCTCTGCTCTTCCTTCCTAAACTTATTTCTAGATCTTAATCTATAAAAAGACCTACAAAACATAATATATAGTCGATTTTCTTATGGGGGGTTTGCCTTGGTAAAACCCCTAGTTTGGTAATTAAACCTTGATAGAAACAATGAATCATGAATGTAAATAGGAGTGTAAACCCTAACCTTAAGTGTGTCTAAGATTAGGAAATCTTAAATGTAATGCAACCCTATTCTATTGTGCTAGAATGAGATGCAGAATGAAGCATGGACATGAATGACTCATTTTGAGAGATCCCTAATCACCCAAATGAGCCCTAATAATGTATGTACCTTCCTTAGTCTAAATGTAGAATGATAATGGATGTCAGAATCACTTAGGAAACAAGTCATTAGGCTTGGATTGATGGATAGTTGCATCTCCCCAACCTAGAATATGTCATGATTCACCATTGGAAACCATAATCAACTCTTGAAAATGCTAGATCTTGAATGAAAGTGAGCTTGAAGACCTGCAAAAATGCAATAATGTTGCTCAAAGGCTTCAACTTTATTTATTATTTGTTCTTGAATGCTCTTGTGAAGAATTCTTGAATGCTCTTGAATGCTTGGATCTTGAAAGTGCTTTTCTAGATTATTTCTTATATGAAAAATGACTTTAGAATCTTGTTTATATAGGCAATACACCTAATTTAATGTTATTTAGATCTCAAAATATGATATCAACCAAAAATTTGAATTAAAAAGTTGAATTTATCGCTCAAACCCTAAAAAGGCCCCAAATGGGACTCATATGCCACTCCTGTCGTAATGTCCCACCCTAGATTTTTGGGGTGGGTTGTTATAATTTTTGATGTTTTTGGTGAATTTTGTTGGGTTTTTAGTTGAAATAAGCCTTGAGATCCAAAATAAAGGGTCTAAGGGGCCTATTAATGATGAATTAAAGGGGATTTAATGCAAGGGTACTAAAATAGGTCTAGATTGAATGGGAAATTTCACTATCTCTCGAAGAAGGGAGTAAATTTTTTATCATTACAATATATACATATATGGAGTATATGTCCTTTTGACTAATCCATCCTTTAGGAGGCAAGATCCTTTGTTTTGAATGGCCTGAAGGAAGGTAGTAGTAGACTAATTTATAGTTCTTCATTAACTCCCTCGTCCAATAATGTTGATTGAATAAGGAACTACTATGGAAGGGGAATTCAGATTAACCACCCCCCATTGCACTAGTGGTCAATAACGAGCGAGGTTCCCCCGGTGGTCAATAATGAGGTTCCAACTATATATACACATACAATCATTATTTGAAGTTGTTTATCATCGATGCTGACTGTTATACTTACACCGATCTCTTTCTCTTTTTATGGTGCCTCTATTATGATCGTTTGTTCCCTCAAAAATTTTTTATTGACTAAACATTAAGGAACATAATATTGGTCGATAGCTTGTTTATCAACCTATTCTATGATCATGTATTTTAAAGGATAATCGGATCCAAATGGTGTTATTATTATTGTTTTGATCTTGAACATTATTGAAAGATGAGGTAATATGAATGAAAAAAGTTTCACTATATTTATTTGATATTGTTGATTTAAAGAATGAATTGAAATTGTAAGATATGAGATTATCTAGGACAACCTCTAATCAAAATATAATGACACTTTTATCGGTGAGCCAAGAGGGTGGAAACCAGTTTCAAACCAACATAATATTCCTTGACTAAATGTTCTCTAACTTGGTTTTAAATGAAATAGAACATTCACAAAGACCCAATTGAACATAGATAAATTATGGTGATTGAATAAAATTTGTTCTATGTAAACATCCTTGTGACATTCTTGTTGTCTCGGCCTTTAAATTTCAGCAAAATCTCATTATGCATTTGATGAAAGTTGACATCTTGAACTATGTAAATTTGTATGTAAATGGAACTTTCTTTTTCAAAGAACGTATACACATACACATTTTTTTACAGAAGGCCATTTATGTGTACATGCATAAATCTTAAATTTATGCATGACACATACATGCAATATACCTTCTTTAAATTTTTTTATTTCTCTTTATCTGAAACACCTAGATTTTCATAAAGGAAATATTGGAAATCTGAATGACATGAATGAATTGTTATATTCTTACTGACAAAATGGATCATGTATCATGACTAAATGTCAAACATCATTTTATCAAAACTAGTGTAATTCCTTGCATATATTGTTAAACAAAATTAGCCAAGATGAGACAAACACAAACTATGTTGCTGATTGTTTGATTTCCTTATTATAAAAAGGATTGGCTAGCAAAACTACTAGAAAATAAGTTGATTGTTTTCTATAATGTGTGACTTGGATAAGATGTATGTTATCTTATGTATGTGGAAGGTTACCTTTCGATACAGGTACCAAAAATGGGTTATCGAAGAGTATAGGTTTTTCTTTTCTAAAATATATTATTTTAGTTGTATACAACATATGCTTGGCCAAACATTGTAGTCCATTATGTTGAATGGTCTAATTTGTATAATGTAACTCTCTGCCATTTCCTAGCATATATCTTGCATGTTCTAAATGTAGATAGAAATGCATGTATATGTTAGGCACGCACTAGATTCCACCTTGCATACTATATCTCTTGCTAAGTATTCCATGCAGGGTCGGGTATTCTTCCAGTTAGGAAGAATCCCAATGAAGTGTAGCTTTTTGGTTGGGTGGAAAAGCACCTGAACCATGTTATCATCCACCAAATGTGGCGAGCATTGAAGAGGAATCACATTAAATTCCATAATCTTGATTATTATACTTGTACTTCATGATGCAATTTGATTGACTAAGAGGCGATATTGGACTAAGTGAAACATTGTAACTTGTAAATTTGACATTTGGAAAAGAATATAATTTTTTTTTTGAAATATGGTGCTATGATGAAATATAGCTAATTGACTATGCCTTTAATTTATTATTCATGTAATATTTTATTTTTGAGTGTTATTTATGTATGACACATTACATTTGTTATTAGAGCTTAGGGTTCATCTCTAGGCCAATGAGCCCACAATGGTTTAAGTTAGGGTTAGTTGACCCTTTATTCATTTTGAGTTTAATGAACTTGAATTGAATGCAAGTATGGGAAGGTCAAAAGTTAGGGAAAAAGAAGGGAAAGACAATTAGGACTACTAAAAAAAAAGTTGCTGAAGATAACCCAACACTTTAATTCCAACCTGAGATTCCCAATGATGAGACCTTGGCACACACCCTCACTAGACTCAAGTTAGAGAGCGTCAAGAAAATTGAAGAGTCTAAGTACCCTGTAAAAACTAAGAAACCTTCGATAATTCGAGATTAGCCTTTGGGGTGTGGACTCAATGCACCTATTTTGACTAAAGAGGAAAAGGAGTGCCTGCATGCACATCCTACATCTTCCAAGAAGGTTGTAATAGACTCTAATGAGGACCCAAAGGAGTTTCCTCTAACTGAGAATGAATAGCCCGCCTAATAAGGAGGGAAAATTTTGTAATCAGGATCTTTGTAATATGATATTATTATAAGTAAAGGATATTTTTCTTGTATTCAATGTTGTGAGCTTGAATGACTTGTCTTTGGTTTGAATGAACATGAGCATCTTTTTAATATCAAATGTCAAAAAAATTAGAATTATGTGTTTGAATAATAAAATATAGAAAACTTGTGTCAATTACGTTAAACATGGGTTGTGATGCAAATCATTCATGAACCATCATGGTGAGCACCAGTAATGGAGGTTCAAGTGGTGGCCAAAACAAAGGTCAGAATGAAAGGTTGGATAGGATCCTCAAACTCCTAAATTGACAAGAAAATAGAATGGACCATTTGGAAGGGGAATTCTAAGGAATGTGAGATGATCAAAACCAGAGGAATGAGGAGCAACCACAAGGGAATAGAGAGCTCAATGTCAATAACTGAGCTAGAATTGAAGGAGAGATCGGTAGGGACCTAAAAAGGGTGGCTTCACCAAAATTTGATGAAAAAACCATCGGAGATAGAGTGGAAGCATGGATAATTGAAATGGAGAAGTACTTTGGGCTTCAAAATTTATCAAATGAAACTAAGGTTGTATGGGTAGCCTATCAGCTCTTTGGTGAGGTGCATCTATCTGGTGGGACAACGAAATGGCATAACATAAATTACAACCTGGAGAGATCACCTGGGAATAGTTTCTCTAGAATTTTTGAAAAAGGTGGCTCCCTCAACACTTCTTTGATAAGAAGATGACAGAGTTCTAGAACATAGCTCAGGGGAGTATGCCGATAACTCAATATTAGGAAAATTTTACTCATTTTTTAAATTATGTGCCTTAGTATCAAATCGATGAGTGCTTCTAAATCAAAAAGTTTATACTTGGGTTATGACCTCATATTCGAGCAGAGGTATACTTACATAACCCACTCACCATGGAGGAGGTCTTTGAGAAGGCCACCAAGGAAGAACAAAAGTTGTAACAACTATATCCAATTTTTGAAAGAATTCAGATTCTAAGTCTCAATTCAAGAATAAGAAATTTTAAAAAGGAGACAAGCCCCACCATATCTAGAATCTAAAGAGGGGAAGTGAATCACAAGAGAAAGTAGAGGGAAACAATGGCAGAAAGAATAATAAGGCCAACAACAACAAAGGAAACTTTCATAATAAGAAAAAGAGCTCCAAGGAAGATAGGTTGGGAGGTCAAAAATCACCTCATGATGGTTGCTACACCTATGAAGGTGATCATTATGCCTCCAGTTTCCCACAAAATTTAAAGGAAAGAAAGGAAGGAAACCAAAATCAGGTCCATGCAACAGTGGATGATAGAAAAGTTGAATATCAAACCTCACCAATCTAGTTGTCAGGTAACCTATATGGCAAACCTATTTTTATTATGATTGATATTGGAGCTATTGAATATTTTATTTATCCAGGAATGATTTCTAAACTATCCATTAGACTTGGACACGTGGCCAACTCTTGGATGGTCCAGTATGGAAATTGAGTAGAGCAGAGGGTGGATTCTTGTCTCTATTGCAGCAAGTTACAACTTCCCAGTTTTGAGTCTCAATTCGACCTTTATGTAGCTCCCTTAGCATCCTATGACGTAATTTTTGGGATTAACTAGTTGATAGAGAAAAAGTCCATTGTAAACTATGAGGATAAGATAGTGAATTGTCTAAATGACTATGGAAACCTAGTTGAGAATCGTAGAATCTAGAGACCACTAAAGCTTAGGCAGATCTCAGCTATTCATCTCAAGAGGGCTCAAAGGAAGGGTTGTACTATCTATGTGATACACGTGAGTGAACTTGAAAAAATGAAGCCTTATTTGGATGATTACGCCATTCTCAAGGAATTTTGAGATGTATTCCTTGAAGAACTCATGGAACTACCTCCCGAGCAAGAATTTGATTTCTTTATTGATCTAGTACTAGGAGGTGAACCTCGGTCTAAAGCCCCATATAGGATGACTACCATCAAGTTGTTTGAGTTGAAGGCCCGATTGTAGGAATTTTTAAGCAAGCGACTAATACAACCTAGTCTGTCTCCTTGGGGTGCGTCAATTATCTTCGTTAAGAAGGATAGAAACTTTTGTCTATGTATTGACTATCGGATGTTGAACAAGGCGACCATCAAGAATAGATATCCTCTCCCAAGGATAGATGAGCTATTTGATCAAATGAAAGGAGCAACAATGTTCTCTAAAATAGATCTTAGATCTTATTATCACCAATTGAGAATAAAAGAAGAGGACATCCCTAAGACTGCTTTTTGGACTCAATATGGACAATACGAGTTCACGGTGGTACATTTTGGCTTGACCAATGCATTGAAAACTTCCATGAATCTCATGAATAGTGTATTTAGAGATTGTCTAGATGACTTTGTCTTGGTTTTTATAGATGACATCCCTATTTATTCCAAGTCTATTGAGGAGCATGATAATCATTTCAAGATAATCTTATAGCATCTCAGAGAGAAGAAGGTTTTTGGAAAGCTATCCAAGTGCTCGTTTTATCAGGACAGGGTGCATTACCTTGGTCACATCATATTAGCGGAAGGAGTCTCTATAGATCCTAAAAAGATAAATGCAATAGTAGAATG
The DNA here is from genome assembly GCA_007115665.2 of Sequoiadendron giganteum. Classification (NCBI taxonomy): domain Eukaryota; kingdom Viridiplantae; phylum Streptophyta; class Pinopsida; order Cupressales; family Cupressaceae; genus Sequoiadendron; species Sequoiadendron giganteum. The sequence continues at coordinate 631,838,011 of CM021109.1, forward strand.
GCTAGCACCTCAGAGTGTTTCTGAAGTGTGGAGCTCTATGGGACTAGCAGGATACTATAGGAAGTATGTACATGGATTTTCTCAGATTGCATCCCCAATCACCTCTCTTCAAAGAAAAGGGGAATTTTTTTGAGTGGACAGAAAAGTGTGAGCAATAATTTCAACTCCTAAAGGAGAAGCTCACGACATCCCCAGTGTTGACTATACTTGATCCCAATGGTCAATTTATAGTGATCATAGATACTTTGAGAGATGGTGTAGGAGCAGCATTAATGCAAGATGGGGAAGTGGTAGTGTATTAGTCAAGGAAGCTTAAACAACATGAAACAAAATATGCACCACATGATTTGGAAATGGCTGCAATAGTGCATGCCTTGCAGATGTGAAGGCATTACCTATTAGGGATGCCATTTAATCTCAAAACAGATCATCTAGGACTAATATATATCTTCACCCAACCAAATGTCAATGCACATCAAAGAAGATGGTTGGAGTTCCTTAGTGATTACAATTTTGGAATTGAGTACATTAAGGGAAAATATAATAGAGTATCAGATGCTCTTAGTAGAAGAAGACATCTAGTAGCCATGACCTCCACTTGGTCTAATCTAAGGCAACAAGTGATACAACACTTGTAATGGGATGAGCACTATCAAAGGGTAAATAAATCTCTACAGGAGAACCCTTCAGACCATCAATACGATGGGTATGAAATTGAACTACATGGAATCCTAAGATATTAGAGGAGGATGTATATTCAAAAATCTGGAGATCTCAGGAAGATGGTCTTGGAGAAAATCCACAATGCACCATATTCAAGACACCCTAGAGTCGTCAAGATGATTGCAGAGATGAAATATTTGTATTTCTAGCCTAAAATCAGGAAAGATGTAGTGGAATATGTAGACATATTCTTAGAATGATAGAAATTCAAGGTTGGACATGTGCATCCAATAGGGCTTCTCTATCCTCATGGAATACCTAAGTACAAGTGGTAGGTGATCAACATAAACTTTATTCAGGGGTCGCCTTTGAGTAGAAAAAGGCATGATATCATCTTGGTAGTAGTCGATAAGTTGACTAAGGTGGCACATTTCATTCTAAGAAACCTTAAGAATGGATCATTGACCTTGTCCAAGAAATTTTTCCAAGATATCTTTCATTTGCATGGAGTGCCAGAGACCATCATATCTAACATAGATACTCGAACGACATCCAAATTTTGGACAACTTTGAATGTAGCCTTGGGAACTAAGTTGAATTTTAGTTTAGCATATCATCCTCAAAATTATGGTCAAACTAAGAGATTCAAGCAGGTAGTAGATCATCTCCTACAAATGTATTGCATGGACCAACAGTATAAGTGGGAATAGTATCTACCTTTAGTAGAATTTTCATATAATAAATATTTCCATGCATCTTTAGGTATGGAAAATTTCGAGGCTCTTTACGGGTGAAAGTGTCATACACCCATCAATTGGGATAGGTTGGAAGATAGGATCATAGTGGGTCTTGAAATGCTCAAAGAGATGGAAGAGAAGATGAAATTCATCAAGGATAGATTGAAGGAAGCAGTAGATAGACAAAAAAGCTATGTTAACAAGAATAGAACCTTCAGATAATTCTCAGAGGGAGGTAAGGTCTTTTTGAGAGTCAAGCCACATAAGAGCTCCATTACCTTTGGAAAATCTTCCAAGTTGGCCCCTAGATATGTGGGACCCTTCGATGTGCTAGAAGTAATTAAACCAGATACATGCCGATTTTCTCTACCACTTGCTCTCTAAGCTCGAATCCATAATGTATTTCAAGTTTTTTTACTTAATCCATATCATCCAAATGCATCTAATATAGTTGACTGACATTCAATATAGGTGCAGGATCCAAGAGTGGTGCTATTGGAGTCCATTAGAATTCTAGATAGATGCAGCAACAAGTTGCAAAATAGAGACATTGTTCAATATAAGGTTCAATGGGACCAATATTATGAGGATAGTGCTACTTGGGAGGATGTAGAGGAAATAGATTTATCCTTTCCTCATTTGATTTCTAGATAGACTCTTAATGTTCATTAAGATACTATTCCTCTAGCATTTTTGGATTTGCATGATTATGATATTTTTGCTTGATAGCAATATGATTAAGTGTTGAAATAGACATATTTGATTTAGTGTTGTCTAATAAGAAATCAAGACAATGCCTCTTAAAAGTGGGGAATAAATGATAAGTTATTTAAATAATTATGGAAAATTAAATTTATCAGTTGACTTGTGATAAATTTAAGATTTCAATGGTATTTGAAATATATTTATATGATTGAACATGAAGGACGAATGTTATGGTATGAATGAAATCTTTTCTTTTCAAGAATTGGTTATTGGTTACTAATGAAACTTTGCAAACTACAAGAGTGTGAATGTAGGAATAGGTTGAAGACTGAGAACATGGTTGAGGTAGGAATATTTAGCCAGATGATGAATGGTAAGCTTGATGGAAGCTGGAACATGCACACACCATTGAAAAATCATAGCATTTTCATTGTAATTTCAATTTGATAGCTAAAATTTTGCCACTGTGAAATGTGTAAATGATTAATTTGTTAAGCTTATGGAAGGAAAATTTATTAGAACATATGCTTTTCCTTGTTCATTTGATGCTAAAGTCACAATAACAATGGTGTGGAAATATGCTTGTTATGTGTGTATTAACTATTCTTGAATAGAACGATTGAATTGAAATAACGAAATAATTATCCTTGTGTGAACAATGAATATATTTATGTGTAATATTGTGGAAAAAATTGTTTAATTCTATTTCAATTTAAAATCCATGTATGTGAAATTCGAGCACCTTGGAAAAACATTGGTAGCACTTCTTAGCACTATGATCATAACCACCACCCATCATGGAAAGAGATTTTATGCTAAATAAGCATGGAGGAGTGGGTGGCCAAAAGAGAAGAGGATGTGGGAGAGTTAAGGCCACCACCTCCAATTTTAGAAAATGCAGAAAAATCCTAGTCAGAGGCGATTCTGGAATAAGTTGTGTAGATCTTGGAATGAAAATTAGTGAAAATTTTGGGGAAAGAGGATGACGAGGCATAAATGAACCTAGTGAAAGAAGATTTTTTCACATTCAATAGGGTAAAAATCACTGACTTACACAACATGAAGGAGGTAATTCAAACCTCACATTTTGTTTAACTGTTGTTGCCTTCTATGAAAGTGGATGGTTTATATGTTATTGATTTGAACCTATACTAAAGAGATCAAATGACTTGAATTCATTTTCATTAAGGTCTGAGTAATTCGTTACTTTATTATCTTTGGAAAACAGGGTTATCAAACCTGCTATTTGTTTGAGTTGACCCCAAAGACCTCATTTTTCATTGTTTAAAGTGTGAAAAAACCTCTATTATTTTTCATGTTTTCATGCCGGCCATGCAATAGTTCGATTTACTCAAACTTGTTCTTACCATAGTCTGGTCTTGCTTGCTTGTTACCACTCTGTGGGTGGCCATAACCCATGTTATTTATTTATTATCTATTGTGAGGATCCAATGTGTTTAGAAAACCCCCATTATGAAGTCATTTGTATTGGTGTCGAGCCGTTTGCATGTTCGAGCTAAAGAGACACATAGATATGATGCTTTGTTTCCAAGGATAGGGTATCAATTTTACCCATGATCACCGTAAATGGTGATCATTTTCATTTTTAATGTTAACCCGATGAACAATTATTTTGTTCAATTATGATGTTGTTGAAGAATAATTTCAATTGTTCTGTATATTTGCATTGATGAACAAATATCATCCTGCATTTGATTAATGATGCCACTATTCATATATATATACCTATTGTTAAGTGATTTCCATTGTTCAGCTTTAGAGATGTCGAACGAAACCATAATTCGAGTATTTATACTCACTGATAAAGATTATGTTATATTTTCTTAGCTGGCCGAATGATTATCATTGTTCCAGGCCTTAGCTTGTCGATGGGTGATTCCTATCATTCCAAACATTACAATGATGCAAAACAATTGATGTTGTTCTAATTTACCAAGTATTAAGAATGACTATTTCATGCGACATGTTGCCTGAGTCACAGCCTATGAAAAGGGCCATAACAGGTTGTGGAATAATTCTAATCCTTTCAATGCATTTTGAATTTATCCATTGATTAATACGATTTCATAGCCCAAATTTATTACATTTTTAATTATAATATGATAAATTTAATTATTGGGGAAATTCAATATGTTGAGTGGAAAATTTGATATTTTTGAAAAGATTGAAAGAAGTTTATTGTTGGGGCGGGGGTCCTAGCTCGATTGGCTAAAGCATCCTGTTGCAGGCAAGAGGTCACGAGGTCTAGTCTTCCCCCAAACCCGTGGTACCGTAGGGCGTGTCGCGCCAGCGCCACCGGTCACGTGAAAAAAGTTTACCAGGCGCACTGCAGTTTATAGGGGGACGGATACCCGACCGATTCCCTGTAGTCTAAAAAAAAAAAAAAAGAAGTTTACTGTCCTTGACTATGTGATCGTTTGAATTATCTTATATATTATTATGATTTGAACGTTACTAATGAATTGGCAAGTGCAAGTGTGTGCATTTGTAGGATAATAGGTTGAAGGATGAGAACACGGTTGAAGTAGGATCATTTAGTCGGATCGAACAATAAGCTAGATGGAATCTGGGTGCACACACCACAAATGTCATGATGACTTGCATTTGAACTATTTACATATATAGAAGAACATAATTACATGATTTGAATTGTCCCAATGATTGAAAAATGAATGGCTTGTAGAAAAAGAACCATGATTTCAAGTATAAATTGTTTTCCTAAATTCTATGTTTTGAGAATTTGGAAGAAAACGAAAGTCAATATTTAAAGTAAGATTAAAAAGGATAAGATTTTCATTATATTAAAACAAGTAAAAGTCCCTTTTTCATCAAATATATTGATGCTCGAAAAGAAATAAAAGTTCTTTATTTAATTAAATCATGGCATATGGAACACATAAACCTCTTCAAACAAATAATCTATATATATATATACATGTATGTATATATAGTATATATATGCATATACATATTTATATTTCTTATCAATTTAATTTGATAAGCGATATTATCAATATCAGACTATTTGAATCTAAATGAAAATCATGAGGAAATCCCAAGAAGTTCGTGGTCTACCATTAGCATTAAGGAAAAATTCAAGTTATGAGAGTGGGGTGGCAACTAACCAATGTTGATTATCATTTCAAAACGGCCCCTTAGTGGAGGGCAAAAAAAATTGAAGAAAGTTGCTATTCTGGAAGAATAATATCAACGACACCATCTCACAGTGAACGGGTTGTTTGACCAAGCATAGTGGGAAAAATCCAAAGGAAATCCTTGATTACAGAGGTACTTGGTGTTCTTTTCATTAAAAATGTTGCTTTTCATTTCATTTTACAGTATTTTTTATCTATGCCTGACCGAATCGCTATCATGTCGATTACATCATTTTGAATAAAGATTTATCATTGAAATCCTTATGCATTTTATACGAGTTATATATATATTGAGTATAAGCATAGCTCTGTTGTTTCTATGCCCAGATTTGCGAGTGAATGTATCACCGACGACTTGGATGGGAAATTGTAAAATACCATGTAAGACTTAATTTCATTGGTCTTGTGCATAAGAAGCATGTTTTCTAAATAGAAAGCTTTTCATAGGGCTATCAAGGAGGTCTTGATAGGCCTGTGAATGGAGCATTGTGTGTTATAAATTTTTGCCACACTCTTAAGGGTAGGCCAAATCTACCATTGAAATAATTTGATATACTTTTTATTTTGATTAATATTGTTATCCATCTGATGGTTGTCATGCGGAGAAAAGCCATCACCTTCAATCCTAGCATCGAAGGGTATTCCAAATGTTATTGTTGCCTCATCACCGAGAGCGATATTAGGCTTATGATGCCTGAAGTTGTAATTTGGGTTTCTCTTATTTTTAGTAGATTTAAAAACCCTATTTTGAAGTAGAGACAATATGATTCCATGTTGACTAGTCCTTAATGGGTGAAGGTTAAACAGTGATTTTGTTCCCTTAATTTTTTGCATGTGTAGTAGTGTAAATCTTCGTTCATCATGAATGATTCCCAAACATTCTTGAGAAGATTAACAATTGGCCGAAGGTAGGTGTTATGGCTATGGCCTCGACCGCCTTGAATAAGCCACAATCAACGTATGTGGGTTGTTCTTAGAATGATATAAATATAGTATGTTAACTCTGAATGAGGGTTTTCAACCCGAGCCTAGAAAAAATCTATTTCTTGATTTTGATCATTTTATCCTTGTTGATAAACGATTAGCATGTCATTTGAGCTCTTTTAAATATTTTCTTTTAAAAGTAATAATAGCTTCATTGGGTTATCTTTTACATGGAAGTTTATATACAACTATTTAGAATGATTAAGCTTGGATTAACAAAGAAAAGGAAAACTTGGAGTTGTAACTATAAACTATTGCAAAAATGCATCATTTCTTTATAAATTGTAACTGTTTAGCTGCAAACAACATTAAATGAATGTAAACCATTTTATTGTAAAATACCATATTTTCTTATAAACTGCAATTGTTTAGCTATAACATATTACTATCGTAAATAGTGAATTTTTTGATGTGAACGACATCATTTTTTTATAAACTGTGAACGTTTTACTTGAAACAACATTATTCTATAATTGTTTAGCTGAAAATAATATTGTTTTGTTATAAACATTAAACATCATTTTGTAACTATTTAGTTGGAAACAACATTGTTTTGTAACTGTTTAGTTGGAAACGACATTGTTCTGTAACTGTTTAGTTTGAAACAATTATTTTTTTTTATAAACAATATGCATTCATCTGTAAATAGCGTTATTTTTTTTATAAACTATGATTATTCAGCTGTAGAAAGCACCATTTTGTAAAACAGTAACTATGTGAATACATTAGAACATGTTTTTATCATAGAATTGAAACAAATGACATAACCATGTGTAGGAAACTATTCAATCAAATTTTTTCTTAAAATTCTTACTTCATGTAAACTGATAGACTATATGATATTCTGAGACATTATTGAATGATAGAAATTTGATCTATTGGTTTTAAATTTAGAATGTATGCACAAAATTCATAACTTAAGTAGGTGCATATATGTGTATGCACGTAGACCTTCATCTATGCCAATACACATACTTGTGACATACCTTATTTCATTTCCTACTTTTTCTTTATTCTTAATTGAATACTTAGATATGATGAAAGTAATCTTGTGACATGTGTTTAAAATGGAATGGATAATGTTTGATCAGTTTCCATTAGATTTATTTCTGAATTATAAATTGAATAGAACAACAACACCTAGTAGACTAGACCACCTAAGGGGAGATGTTTCTAGAAGGTAGTTATTTGTTATGAGATAACTTGATGTTGAAAGTTACCTTCTACGATGGGTACCAAGATGGATTTCATAGACTATAGGTTTTCTTTACCAAAACCTATTGTTTGATGTTGCAATAATATTTTTTTGCTTGGACAAGAAATTTTGTTCATTATGTATGTATGGACTATGCGATGACACTCTCTGCCATTCCTAGCATAGATAATGTATTATATTTTCTGACTTGTAGATAGAACTACATGTTGATGTATGGGCACACACTAGATTCCACCTTGTGGATTGTTCTCTTGCTAAACGTTTTGTGTAGTGTCGGGTATTCTTCAAGTTGGAAGAATTATGGGGAATAGTAAGCTTCATGGTTGGGCGGTAAAATGCTTCAACCATGTTCTTGTCCACCACTAGATGTGAGCATCAAGAGGAACCTTAGATGTATATACGGCTATTTAGTCTATAATGTAAACTTGATGTAAAACCTTGATATAACCTTGATGTAATAGTGGTACATTGTATTGACTTTTTGGCCTTAAGCGCCAAGTAAAACTTGATATTGTAATTGAATTTTGAATTGAATATATAAATCTTGACTCATTTTAATTAGACGTGTGTTGCTATGTTTGACTATAGCTTCTTAGTTATGTCTTTTAATTTGAATATATTCATGTGTCATTGCAATAATAATTATTTAAGCAATAATTTAGAATAGGTTATTACATTTGGTATCAGAGATAAGGGTTCAACTCTAGGACTTTTGAGTCTACCATAGTATCGACTAGGGATAGTTGACCCTTGACCAAATTTAGTTGTCCTAAGAATTGATCGAACGTGGATTGAATGCAGGTATGGGAAGGTCAAAGGCAGGACGAAGGAAAGGGAAAACCATTAGGACCTCAAATAAGAAAGTCGTAGAAGAAGAAAGCGCTAAGACTGAGGTTCACCAAGAGATTCCCAATGATGAAACTCTAGCTCAATACATTACATTAATTAAGATAGAGAGAGGCAAGAAGATTGAGGAGAAGCGAGCACCTAAGATCAAAAATCGCTCCACAAACAAGGATTGTCCTCTAGGGTGTGTACCCAATGCACCCTTGTTAACTAAAGAGGAAAAGGACAGCCTTTGTGCTCAACCATCCTCTTCTATGAAACTTGATGTAAATTTAGATGAGGACCCAGAGGAATGTACTCTTTCTGATGATGATAAAACTGAATAATGTAACAAGAAGCTTTGTAAATAAGGTCTATTGACCCACCCTTGTTATAAATAAAACAAGATGATATTTTTTGTGTGTTCAAATGAAGAGCTCCAAAATATGTTTCCAATGCATGAATGTGTATGTCCTTGATAAATGAGTGATATATGAATGTATATGTAATGAAATTTAGAATCAGAACATTTACTCATAGAACCTAGTGTTAATATGTGATAGACGTGAAATGTGATGCAAGTTAAGTGTAAGACAACATGGTGACCACTAGTCAAGAGACAAGTGGAAGTGGGCCAGTTAATGGACCTAAAAAGAGACTAGAATAGATTCTAGAGCTCTTGAATAGGCAAGAGGCTTGCATGGATCACATATAACATGAGGCCTGAGTGGCACACGAGGACCGAGACCGTAGGAATGTAGAAGTTAATCAAGGAGATGGTGGTCCAAGAGTAGGCCCATGAGGTATAATTGAGGAAGAGCTTGGAAAGGATCTGAAAAGAGTGGTACCACCTAAGTTTGATGGTAAGGCTATCAAAGTAGGAGTAGAAGCATGTATTTTTGAGATGGAAAAATACTTTGGGCTCTGAAATATTTCTGACCAAACTAAAGTGGCATGGGCTACATATCAGTTCTCAAGTGAAGTAGTGACTTGGTGGGATAATGAGAAATTAGAAAGGAATCTTCAGCCTATTGAGATCACTTGGGAACTCTTCCTTCAATCCTTTAGGAAGAGATGGTTACCATAGATTTTCTTTGACAAGAAGGTGATAGAATTCTAGAATTTAACCCAAGGGAACATGACTATGATCCAGTATTAGGAAAAGTTCACCAACCTATTGAGGTATGTACCTTAGTATCATGGAGATGAACATTTATGTATCCCAAAATTCATAATGGGAATGAGACCCACATAGGAGCTGAAGTGGATATTCATGATCCTCTTACCATGAATGAATTCTTCCAAAAATCCACCAAACAAGAACAAAAATCGCAGCAATTATCCAATCTCTGTAACAATTCAAATCCTGAGTCACGGTATGGGAAAAATAAATTTTATAAAGGAGACAAGAACCATCAGATCTATAATCTCAAGAGGGGAATTGAGTCACAAGAGAAGGGTGAATATGGTAATGGTGGAAAGAACAAGAAGGAAAACAAAAACAAGGGTAAAGACGACCAAAAGTAGAAGGGCTTCAGAAAGGACAAGCCTAAAGTTCACAAAGGGCCTCACAATAGGTGCTATACTTGTGGAGGTGATCATTATGCCTCAAATATACCACAACGGTCAAATTCATAGAAGGAAGGGAACTATCAATAGAATCGACACCACCAATTCCACGCTGCAGTGGATAACAAATAGGCAGAGTATCAGGCTTCGCTAATTCACCTGACGGGTAAGCTCTATGGCCAAAATATCTCTATTTTAATTGATACCAGAGCTACTAAATGTTTTATAGATCCTAGAGTAATTTCCAAGATACCAATTAGACTTGGATACATGGAAAACTCATGGGCAGTCCAGTATGGTAATCGAGCAGAGCATAGGGTAGATACCTATCTCTTTTGCAGCGAGTTAGAGCTTCAAACCTTCCAAACCTAGGTCAACCTATATGTGGCACCTTTAGGCTCATATGATGTAATTTTGGGAATAAACTAGTTAACTGAGCAAAAGTTGTGGAAAGGACAACTTAACATTCAACCCAATATATGATAAATTATGGAAACCCAGTCGAGATTTGTGGAGTGCAAATACCCTTAGAGATTAGACAGATTTTTGTTATGCATCTCAAGAAGCCTCATTGAAAGGGATGTACAATCTATGATGTGCATATCAGAAACCCTAATAGAAAGGAACCATATTTAGATGACTATCTTGTTCTCAGGGAGTTCTAGGATGTATTCCCTGATGAACTCACAAAGTTGCCTCCAAAATGAGAGTTTGAATTTTCTATTGACCTTGTACTAGGAGCTAAACCTCAATCTAAAGCACCTTATCAAATGACCACCACTGATATCTATGAGTTGAAAGCCCACTTAAAATTTTTTTTGAACAAAGGGCTCATTAGACCCAACGTGCCTCCTTGGGGAAAACCAGTCATATTTGTGAAAAATAAGGATGGAACCTTACGTCTGTGTATAGAATATTGAATGTTGAACAAGGCAACCATCAAGAATCAATATTTACTCCTAAGGATCAATGAGTTATTTGACTAGATGAAGGGAGTGACAGTGTTCTCAAAAATTGACCTCAGGTCGAGGTACCACCAGTTGAGAATTAAGGAAGAAGATATTCTGAAGATTGCTTTCCAAACTCATTATGGACATTACGAGTTCATAGTGGTACCTTTTGGATTGACTAATGCACTAGCAACTTTTATGCACCTCATGAATAGTGTATTCAGAGAATGTTTGGATGACTTTGTTTTGATCTTCATTGATGACATCCCAATGTACTCAAAGTTCGTTGAAGAGCATCATAGGCACTTGAGGATAGTTCTACAATGGCTAAGAGAAAAGAAAATCTTTGGGAAGATATCCAAGTGTTCATTCTATCAAGATTGGGTGCACTATTTAGGCCATGTTATTTCAGTCGAAGGAGTCTTTATAGATCGTGAAAAGATCAAGGTGATCGCAGAATGGTCAATGCCTCAAAATGTGGTAGAAGTCCATGGTTTCATGGGCCTCGTAGGATATTGTAGGAATTTTGTGCAAGGGTTCTCCCAGATTGTGTCATCTATTACATAACTCTAAAGAAAGGGAATATGGTTTGAATGAACCAAGAAATATGAGAAGGCATTCCAACTCCTGAAGGAGAGCTCACGACAGCACCAATGTTGACCATTCTTGACCCTAATGGAAGATTCATAGTAATAAAAAATGCTTCAGGAGAGAGATTGGGAGAAATATTAGTGCAAGATGGAAAAGTGGTGGCGTATGAATCAAGGAAGCTTAAGTAGCACAAGGCAAACTACGCGCCGCATGATTTAGAATTAGTCGCAATAGTTCATGCATTACAAATGTGGAGGCATTAACTCAGGATAGACCACTTGGGATTGAGATATTTTTACTCAAAAAACCTTAATGCATGGCAAAGAAGGTGGTTGGAATTCCTTAGTGAGTATGACTTTGGGCTTGAGTATATAAAAGGAAAAGAGAATATAGTGGCTAATGATCTTAGTAGATGAAAAAATTTGGTAGCCATGGTCTCAACAAGGTCTAACTTGAGACAATAGGTGATACTACATCTACCAGGGGATGAGCACTATGAGAGAGTGAAGAGCCCCCTAGAAAAGAACCCATTAGATCATTGGTTCAATGGGTATGAGATCGAACCAAATGGCATTTTGAGATAGCAAAGAAGAATGTTTATTCTAGACCCTGGAGAGTTGAGGAATTTGGTATTAGAGGAGGTTCATAATTTACCTTATTCAAGACACCCCAAAGTATCAAAGATGATTGTAGAATTGAAAAATTTGTACTTTTGGCCTAAGCTCAAGAAGGTTGTAGTAGAGTACGTAGCCAAATGCTTAGATTGCCAATGAGTCAAGGCTAAGCATGCACATCCAATTGGGCTATTGTATCCTCATGGCATACCTGAGTATAAATGGTAGGTGATCAGTATGGATTTCGTACAAGGGTTGCCATTGAGCAAGAATCAACATGATGTTATCTTGGTTGTGATTGATAAGTTAGCCAAGATTGTGCACTTTATTCTAGGAAACCTTAACAATGGATCATTGACCCTAGCTAAGAATTTTTTCCAAGAGACTATCATTCTAATAGAAACACTTGAATGACCTCAATATTTTTGATGATCCCGAATGTTGCATTGGGATCGAAATTGAATTTCAATTCAGCTTATCATCCTCAGACTAATGGACAGATAAAGAGGGTGAATCAGGTGGTCAAAGACCTCCTCTGAATGTATTGTATGGACCAACAGTATAAGTGGGAAGAATGTTTACCATTGGTAGATTTTTCTTATAACAAATCTTATCACACATCTCTAGGTATGACATCGTTTGAAGCTCTTTATGGGTAAAAGTGTCATACACCTATCAGTTAGGATATATTAGAGGACGGGATCATAGTAGGACCTAAAATCATTAAAGAAATAGAAGAACAAATGAGATTCATTAAGAGAAGATTGAAAGAGGCAGAAGACCGACATAAAATTTATATCGACAAGAAAAAAACCCTTAGACAATTTATGATAGGGGACAATGTTTTCTTAAGAGTCAGGCCTCATAAAAGTTCTATTGCCTTTGGAAAGCATTCCAAGTTGGCCCCAAGGTATGTGGGACCGTTTGAATTTTTGCAAGTGATTAACCTAGTTGCTTATAGACTAGCTCTACCACCTTCGTTGGCTTGACTTCATAATGTGTTTCATGTTTCTTTTCTTAAGCCATATCATCTTAATGCAAATCTTGTGCTTGATTGGCAATCTTGCAGGTGCAGGATCCAGGAGTGGTGCTAGTGGATCCCATTAGAATCCTAGATAGATGCAATGTAAACTTGCGGAGCAAAGATATTGCTCAGTTTAAGGTCCAATGGGATCGGTACTCTAAAGACGATGCTACTTGGGAGGATGCGGAAGAAATAGAATGCTCCTTTCCACATTTTCTTTCTTGAGAAAGACTTTAATATTTTTTGACTGAAATATTATGATGTTTTGATTTCAAACAATTTGATATGATGTTGAAATAGACATATATGTTTAATTTTGATTAAATAGACATCAGGACGATGTATCTTCTAAGAGGGGAAGTATTCCATAACCCAAATTTATTGCATTTAATTATAATATGATAAATTTAATTTTTGGGGAAATTCAATATGTTGAATGGAAATTTTATATTTTTGAAACAATTGAAATAAGTTGACCGTCATTGACTATGTGATCTTTTGAATTACCTTATATATTATTATGATTTGAATGTTATTGATGAATCTTGGCAAGTGCAAGTGTGTGTAGTCCTAGGATGACAGGTTGAAGGACGAGAACATGATTGAAGTAGGATCATTTAGCCGGATCAAATGTGTAGTGTAGGAAAATGCATACCCTTGCATTTTCACACTTGTTTGGGCCCACCTTGCTTGATTTATCTTTATTTATGTCTTAATTGGTCCTATTTTATATCCACAAGCCTAATAAATTATATCTTTTAATGGCTAATCCCGATAAACATCAAAGGATAAATGACAATTTAATGATTATGGTTGTGTGTCCTTGATTTTTGGGTCTAGACTAAGATGCCACCTAGGGCTTCTTTGTCCACCAAATGTCTTGGGACCCTGATTTCAAAGGAACCTTAAATGTGCCCCTTTTTGGAGTCTGTGCCCTGAGTTTCAAGCCTTGGGACTAAGACATCACCTAGGGCGTCTTAATCCCCCTCAAGTTATTTTTGAGATTTAATTTCAAATCTTGGTGGGGTTTAGCCTCCTTTAATAAATGAATTCATATGTCGGCTTATTGTGGTATAATTTTGGGATATTAAGCATGGATAAGCATAAATACAAGGTTCTTTCATCCATTTTCATCCTAGCAACTTGATTATTCATTCCTAATGTAAGAGAGGGGGACCAACCATGTCAAGGCCCCAAGTCACGGAGGGCTAAGAGCAGAAGGCTGCCCTAACTTACCTCAGCATAAGGGAGTGTTAGAAAACATGGGATGTGAATGATGATAACCATAAAGTCCTTTGATCACTATGCAGACCCGAAACTCGAAATGGGGCTAAGAGATTCAGTCTTCGGGGTCAACATTGTGTCTCAGGTAGCTCTCTGCCTGAGGAAGAAAGTGCAGTTCCAGGACGACAGCGCAGCGCATAGGCAGCTCTCAGGTGTGTTGGCATTCGTACCACTAGAGGACTAAAGAGACAAGGTTAAACACAGGAAAGAGACTAACAACCTAGCTAGCTACTTTCGAAAGGCCAAAATAACACCATGACGCAAGAAAAATAGGTAGAAATATGATAAAGTAAATACACAAGAGTGAGGATGATAAGAATGATCTCACAAAGGTACCCATTCGCCAACTAGCTCCAAGAATGCTTCCACCTGCACACAAGAGAGGAAAATTGTTGGAAGGTTGTATAGGGGTCTTCCTTAGTCAACCCCCCATTTTGTTATTTCCACCTCCACAGACAACCAAGATAACGATAATGGAGAAAAGTATGATAAAGTAGGAAATGAAGGAAAAAGCACAAAAGCGCTACAAAACATAGTTATGCTACCCAACCAAATCATAGAGGACAGGAGTAGAAAGCTTACCACCTCTGCCAAGAGCTCACAAGCTAATGGGGGAGAGAATGAGAGGACTCAAGCCTTTGTTGCAATGTTGTTTTTCCACACTTTCTCTACGGAGTTGATGGAGTGTTGATGTTGCTACTATGGAGTGAAAAGTGTTGCTTAGATGCTAAGAGAATGTTGTGTAGAGAGTTGAGTTGAATACTTAGAGTGCTTAGAGCTTCAATTGAATTCCTAAAGCCTAAAATGGATGAAGGAAGAGTAAGTTTGAAAGATAGAATGAAGGAAACGGCCATATTTGGGTTAGTTGGTCAAAGAGAGCGTTACAAATTGACCTCCAATGGGAAGTGTAATGCCTCTACAGGCTCCATTCACGGGAATCTACAAAGGACATAAGCACGTCATGTGAATGTCTACATGCCATGCGGGAATCCCCAATAGTTATTCCTCTACCGACACACAAAAAAAATGCCAAGTGGAATGAAGGCAGCGGGCTTATGTGGAATTTCTCCTTCAGATTTGGTTTTCTAAGGTGAGGATGTGTAAAAGGGGAATTTTCATAAAGGGTGCAAATTCTCTCTTATACATTTTACCCCCACTTTAACGAGCATGAATATTGATGAGTGATTTGATAAAGTAGAGCAGAGAAGTAATAGAGTTAGAAATTTATACCTGAACCGTCGAGGAAGCAGACTGCGATCTCACAAACCCAAGAGCACAAGACAAGCAAAGGACTTCACAACCTCACAAAACTATGAAGCGAAAGAAAGAAATCATCTTACAGGCCCAAGAACCTGCAAGGAGGAAACCCCCAAGATCTGTCACATGAAGGGAACCCCACGAAGTAAGTACCTTACAGGCCCACAGACCTACAAGGAAGGTGTCCTCGAAGATCTCTCGCATGAAGGAAACCCAAGAAAGTGGACTCCATAAAGTCAAAAAGAGGCTTCACGAGTGCACCCCTAAAGTGACATATTTACCCACATATAGAACATGTCAGGAAGCATGCATGTAGGAAAGTAAGTAGACAGTCACACAGATCATCAAAAAATTGGAAAATTTTCAAAGGGGTCCCTTGGGAACCCTTCAAAAGGAGGAGGGATCCACTCAAGGGACCCACTATTTGAAAAGTGAGGTCTAGTCAGGCTACCCCCAAGCTAGATGCAAATGATATGAAATAGGCCTAGTCAGGCTGCCCCCAAGCTAGATGCCATAGAGTTCATTTTGAGATAAAAAAAAATTCAAAGGGGCTCCACTCAAGGGATGCATTTTTTGGAAGCTAGTGTTTTCTTTCTCGAATCGATTCATAATCAAGGAATCCTTTTGAAATATGTTAAATTCATCAAGGAATTTGAAAGGAAGAATACACCCCCACGTCAGGGGAAGATCAAATTCATTCCCACTTCGGAGGGAGGTCCTCAATTTCTTTCTTTACAAACCCTTGATGAAGGAAACATCTTCCATTAGGGTTTCAAGTTGAGAATGTGATTCTTACAAAGAAGTGTGTGAAGAAACTTGAGAAAAGATATTTTGGTAACAAATACATTTTTTGAAGATCAAACTAATGTAGGGATGGTATTATCACACATGAGAGGGAAAAATCAAGCAAAGAAGATAGAAAGATAAAGGAAAACCAAAAAAAAGAGGAAAGAGACCACAGACAAAGGGCATAGGGGTAGCCTGATATTTTGGGGTCAAAAATGCTCATAAATATATTCAAGTATAATAATAGTATATAAATGAATTTTCATCAACCCCCTACTATATCAAGCCATGTGAAGAATGCACGAGAAGATAGTAAAAAATTAAAAATTGGGTTATCGAAGGGAAGCCTAAATGCCCCCAATGCTTTACATTGTCCCCAATTTTCTGGAAGTCAATCAAAAACATGGAAGAATGATGATACAAATATAAGAAGGTTTACAATACAAACACAACGCCTGTATCCAAGCACCAATAGGGGTGACGAGGGTCATCTAGACACACATAGCATGATTATGGGGGAAACATCACAATACACACACATCTAACCTAAAGATAAAGAAGAGGCCTCCCCCTAACACTGATCAACCAAGGGATCATTCACTTCCCACTCTAGATAATCATAGGGAGAAGGAGGATGAGCCTACAGTGGTGGAATGTTAAGGAGAGGAGCTTTCAACCCTCCCTCAACAAGGGCTAAGGAGGTAGGACCCACAAGATCTCCTTCACTCAGCTCTTGTGGATCTAAGGTCAATGAATTTGAAAAAATCACTGACAAGGTAGAAACTTCATCCATCAAGTTAACCATGCACTTAACAAGAGTTCCATGTTTCACCTCAACGAATGGAGGAGATTGCACCTGAGAACCACCGCTGAGCTCACCAAGTGATTCGGGAGCGGTGACAAACTCAATAGAAGCTGGGACTGGTTCCATTACTAGGAAAGAACAAGTTAGCATCGGGCCAACTTTCAATGAAGGTGGACTCCTCCTACGTCCACCATTGCTAGAAGGACCAATCTCTACATTTTGCTTCATCAAGGGAGGCGAGCTACCTGCAAACGAGGTAAGAAGGGCAAAGGAAGAGGAGGAGGAAAGAACTAAAGTAGATATGACCAAGGTTTTAGTCATATCTATGGGCTTTGGGAAAGGTAGGACATATGGGATGGATGTCAACAAAGGTGGCTCCACCAAAGGAGCGATAAACACTTGCACCTTTTTCAGGTCAGGCGCATTTTCACTCATAGCAGAAGCCGAAGGTGATACAAAACTAGTTTAAACAGAAGCAGAGGGGAGGAGAGAGGAGGACGTGGTAAGAGGCCCTGATATAGGGGTGGTAACCTCCTCTTCCTTCCTCTGTAAGGTGGCTTGTTTAGCCAAGAGAGCCTTTCATTGATGCTTGCGCTCACATGCAAGGTGTTTCTATGACTCTTTGAACTAGAGGCCGAAGGTTGCGAAGGAACAGAAAGCTCCTGCTCAGCCATGGGAGTGTCCTCCATAGCTGTTTCTAGTGGAGGGATAGAATCTTGAATGGTAGTAGGAGGAATAGGTTCAAAAAGAACAGGGGGATTCGACTCTAACACCTCGGTAGCAGACCTTTTCCCATTCACTGCTTTAGGAGCATAAGCGGTAAGAGGCTATGGAGGGCAAGACATAGAGGATTCCCCAAAGGGGGGATTTTTTCCTATCGTACTGAATGGGCCTAGGCTCCATGGGTAGGACAAGAAGCTCGAACACCGAACACTTGGACCTTTGCCAAGCGAGCACCATAGGATTGTCTCTCAAATGCAAGGCGGAAGCAGATGACACCACAACAGAGTGAGAGGAAGCATCAGGATGAACAATAGAATAAGAAGGAGGATTTCAGGACTGCTTCTCTTATTTTCTTCTACATTCCTTGGTAGCATCACTATCAATTTTCAGGCAAGCCCCATGTGAAACAACATAATGCAAAGGAGGGTACCTCACTTTCAGCCTGGAACATCCTTTCTTATAATTTTTTATATGTACGATATAGAAGGTCCTTCCTGGGTGGGAGAGGACCAATAGGTGTAGGCTAAAATTAATCTAAGGAATAAATACCACATGTAATCGGTTGTCTATAACAGGTGTCATGGGCAACATGTACAGAACCCCCATGAACATACTTATGGCATTTATGGACAACTAAGGGAATTGCATTCATAGCTACCAGCCAGGGGATACCCAGCTTCACTTTGAAGAGTTCAGACCCTAGGATAATGTCAAACATAAGGTTCATGAACTTAGGTCCAATGAGAACCGATAGGACAATGCTACCTAGAGGAGGTACGAAAACTCCATCATGTGTGCAAACAGTTCTCACAGGTGCATCCTATCCATCTTTATGTAGAAAGTTGATTAGCATGATCTTCTCAATTATAATGTTTACTTGAGACATTGGATCAACAAGGAAACCTTCTATAGTATTCCCATTATTTCACGTAGGAATGTAGAGAGGATATGGTTCTCTATTAAAGCCCATCGACAGGTCCTGTGAAGTAAAGGTTATACCGGTACCACTGCTCGTAGGTTGCACAAAGGGAATAGGTTGGTGCATAAAAGAGGCCATTACGCACACTAAACAACACTTTTACAGAGCCTCCTAAAGGCTACAGGACAAGGTAGTGACCCAATTAAGGTTTCATTATGCAATACTTTTGGAACCTTCCAACTACGCCTACTATGGGTTGCAAGTTGGGTTGTAAGGAAAAATCCTCACAACACACCTACAATGCTCCAAGAATACAAGGAAAGGAGCTTTCATTATTGCCAAACATAGCCAAAATGGTTCACGTCGGGTTCACCAAAAATGTAAGAGAGGGAACCCACCACGTCAAGGCCCCAGATCATGGAGGGTCGAGAGCAGAAGGCTGCCCTAACTTACCTTAGCTTAAGGGAGTGTTAGGAAATGTGGGACAAGAATGATGACAACTATAAGGTCCTTCAATCAATCTGCAGACCCGAAACTTGAAATGGGGCTAGGTGATTTGGTCTTCGAGGTCAACACTGTGTCTCAGGTAGCTCTCTGCCCGAGGATGAAAGTGTGGTTCTGGGATGACAACACGACGCACTAGTGTCTCTCAGGTACACTAGCATTTTTACAACTAGAGGACTAAAGAGACAAGGTTAAACATAGCAAAATAGACTAACACTCTAGCTAACTACTTTTAAAAGGCCAAAATAACACCATGACGTAAGAAAAATAGGTACGAATATGATAAAGTAAATACACAAGAGTGAGGATGATAAGAATGATCTCACAAAGGTTCCCGTTCGCCAACTAGCTCCAAGAATGCTTCCACCTGCACACAAGAGAGAGGAAAATTGTTGGGGGCCTGTATACAGGTCTGCCTCAGTCAAACCACCATTTTGGTGTTTCCACCTCCATGGAAAACCAAGATAATGATAATGGAGAAAAGTATGATAAAGCAGGAAATGAAGGAACAAACACAAAAGCACTACAAAACAGAGTTATACTACCCAACCAAATCATAGAGGAGAGGAGTAGAAATCTTACCACCTCCACCAAGAGCTCACTAGCCAATGGGGGAGAGAATGAGAGGACTCAAGCCTCTGTTGCAATGGTGGTTTTTCTATACAGCTTGCTCTATGGAGTTGATGGAGTGTTGATGTTGCTGCTATGGAGTGAAAAGTGCTTCTTAGATGCTAAGAGAATGTTGTGTAGAGAGTTGAGTTGAATACTTAGAGTGCTCAAAGCTTCAACTGAATTCCTAAAGCCTAGAATGGATGAAGGAAGAGTGAATTTGAAAGAGAGAATGGAGGAAAGAACCATATTCGGGTTGGTTGGTCGAAGAGGGCATTACAAATTGACATCCAATGGGAAGTGTAATGCCTCTATAGGCTCCAACCACGGGAATCTGCTAAGGATGTAAGTGCGTCATGCAGACGTCGGTGCGTCATGCAGGCATCCCTGACAATTATTCCTCTATCAACACAGAAAAAAAAGATAAGTGGAACGAAGGCAACAGGCTTATGTGGAATTTCGCCTTTGAATTTGGTTTTCTAAGGTGAGGATGTCTAAAGGGGGAATTTGCATAATGGGTGCAAATTCACTCCTATACACCTAATAGCATAATTGAGTTCACAAGAGCATTCAAGAGCAATTCATCAAGAATTTGGAGCCATCATCAAGATTCAAGAATCATGTAAAATACTTTATTACATCATGTGTATTTTTGAGCTAACATTTGTGATGTAGGGTTTTGATTCAAGCAAGCAATTCAAGTCAATATCCATCAAGCATTCATTCAATTCAAGATCTAAATTCAAGCTAGCCACTTCACACAAGTTTGCAAATTTCATAAGAAGGATTTGGTGAGTTGCAACATAACACTTTGTTCATTCATCATTTCCCTCCAATATTCTATTTCATTCTAAGGTTTAATTACCAACAAGGGGTTTGACCAAGGCAAACCTTCATTTACTAACAATCAACAAGTTTTTCCTCTCTTGCATATTTGTGTTTGCAGATTTAGGTAAGACTTGAAGATAATTTGAAGTAAAAATTTGTAAAGTTGCATAGAAAAGTTTTCATCTTCACAGAAACTCACCTGCAGGCCCGATCTAGAAGTTTTAGGACCTAAAATCTAAGAAGAAGGAAGTGCAAACCTTGAGCCTCAAGATCACATTAAGAGATTTCAGAAATTCAAGACGAGAATAAGACAAAAATAAGGGAATCTTAGTCCTCCAAGTGGAATTTTACAAAGATTCATTTGGATTATGTTCTAACATCCAAAGATTCTACATTCCCCCAAAAAACAACAGTGAGACTAAGAAAACAATAAGGGCATCTTAGTACTCCCTTGCATGTTTTGATAGCATTTTTGCTTTTCCACAATCCTCATCACATTTCCAGACTTCCCAAGTACACACATCCTAACTTTTTATTGCTTAATTTTGTCATTTGCACTCATCATTTGGCTTTCATTACTAGGTTTTGTGAGTTGAATGTTAAGTTGTATTTTCCAAGCTTTTGCTTGTGGTGAACCCTTTGAAACCTAAAAGAACCCCTCCTAGGTTTTCATTTTTGAGAATTGACTCACCTTTGGGTTGATAGTCAATCCAATTTGGGATCCTAGGACATTCTTGAATGATAATGGGAGAAAGGTGGTGCTCTATGACCTAGGTTATAAAGCATCTTCCTTTTTCACAATTGTTCATTTTGGTGAACCCAACATTTGTGGACATTCATTTTCTGATTTGGAGTTCACTAAGGCCCTAGATCTAGGTTGCATTCATTCTTGCATCACATCTTGCATTAGTGAAAGTGCATCTAGGGTTTCTCACATTTGCATTAGTGACAATGCATATAGGTTACATTTTTTCTTTCTTGCATCATCTTATCTCATTGAAAAACTGAAAATTCCATTGTTAATCATCCTAATTGCATTTAGGAACATTGCTATTACATTCAAAATTGAAAAAAATTGCATTCAATTGCTTGTCATTAGTCACTTTTTCATGCATTTATTGGCATATTTTTTTTCTTCTAAACATCAAGTCCCTAAGTAGGCAACTTGGGAACACTTTTATCAATCCAAATTTGCTATCTTTTTGAAAAAATCCCTTTTTGGGACTAAAATACCCTTATTGGCATATTAATCCTTCTCTGGGTTTTTACATCAAAATCCTTTCTGAGTTGATTGCATTCTATTCCAGTTTCTGGAACCTTCAAATTTCATCAACAGGACCAAGATGCCCTTGCTAGCATCTTAGTCCCTGTTGAGTTTGAAGCTGCAGTTTTCAAGATTTAGATATGCTTTTTTGTGCTTCCTAAGTCTCCTGGTAACATATACTATAAGTCTAGAAAGTTTTGGGAACATCTATTTTATGCATCTAGGTCAAAAGCATCAATTTAGGGCTCTCATTTTTGAAATCATTTCAATTACAAGCATCATTAGATCTGAAAATGCTCACATTTCTAAAACTTTGCATAATATGGATAAAAGTACTTTTCACTTTTGCATATACAATGTTTACATTCATAAAACTTTGCACGAGTTTGATAAAAGTGTTTTTCATTTTATGATACAGATTGTTTTCATTCTTAAAGTTTTGTATACATTGGATAAACATGTTTTTCATCTTTGGATATACATTGTTTACATTATTAAAGCATTCGATGAGATGGTTAAAAGTTCTTTTCATTTTTGGTCAAACAATGTTAGTACCTTACCTTTCTAGGAACGCTAAAAAAATTTCATATCCCCTCCCTATGAGAGTGTTTTAGTCAAAGAGAATACAACCTTAGACAATCCTAATGATCAGATTTGTTCTTTTCCTAATATCTCTCCTATTTGTGAAGAAGATATTTTGGTGTTAGAAGAACCAATCAATGATAGTTTTGAGAGTCCTAGTTGTTTCTCTCCTCTTACCTCTCTTAGTGAGCAATACATTGATGAATGAGAAGAAACAACCATAGGTAATCATGACGATCACATAACCATTAAAACTTCAACTAGTCTACATTCATATCCCAACATCTTCACCTCTTGTGATAATGTTCTAGAGGATGGAAGTGTAAGTGAAGATATGTTGGTGTTGGATGATCAAAACTTAAAGATCTATGAGAATCCTCTTTATGATCCTTCCCCTACCTATCCTATTTTGGAAGACATTATAGGACAAATGAATGAAATTACGAATAATCATGATAAATACATTTGTTTCTCTCCTAGTATCTCTCCTAATTTTGAGGAAGATGCCTTGGTGTTAGAAAATACAACCAATGAAATCCATGAGGAAAACATTCTTGAACAAGATAATGACATCATTGATAAGCAAGAAAAATCAACCATTGATTATTCCCCTACTTGTGATAAAGTCATTTTGGAGAAACTAATCCTTGACTGTCAAGAAAATTTGGTTTGTAGTTCTCCTAAAAACTCTCCTACTAGGAAAGATATCACAGTGGAAGAAAATGAGAACATTAACAACAATAATTCCTTATATGAAGATGATGAAGTAACATTAGACTCCTCTTCACTAAGAGATCGTGAAAATAATGATAAGTCTTCTAAGGTTATGAACATTAGATACCCCTTGGAGTACTCTCCCAATCCTAAACTTATCATTTATCCACCCTCTCAAAAACTGCAAGTTCAAAACAAACCTGTCCTTATCATCGAACCACCTAAGAACAATGTTTCACAGCAATCGAGTTACAATATCATTGCTCATACATACAACACTAGGAACAATCTACAACCAAGACAAAAACCTTCAACATCCCTCCCATTTCCAAACCCTATCTTACCAGGTCCTCCTCGTTTGCCTCCACAAAGTGGAAAGGAGTATGATCTTGTTGAAAAACTTAAGAATACTCCTGCTAAGATATCATTGTGGGACCTTATTCAAGCATTCCCTCACTATCATAACATGATTCAAAGTGCCTTGCATTAAGTTCCTATCCCTTCTAATGCACGACCAAATGACATAGTAGCCATGGTTCAAGGAATAAATGCTGACATTATTTTCCACCAAAGTGAGCTCCCTCCTTTGGAAGTGCAAAAAAAAATGATGATTTCATGATCATAGCTCAATACAATAGCATAGGGATGAAAAAAACCCTTGTTGACAATGTCTCAGCCTTAAATGTGTGTAGTGAAAACCTTTTGGATAAGCTTGGTATTGATAAATAAAAAAACCTACCCGCCTCTTTATCTATTAATGGATTTGATAACGTGAAAAACAACCGCTTGGTGTAATCACTTTACCTATTAAAGCTAGAAATGCCACATTAGAAACACTAATCCATGTTATGCCTCATGATCTTTCATATAATCTTCTTTTAGGAAGACCATGGATTCATGCAATGAATGGGGTGCATTCCACTCTTCATCGTAAAATGAAATATGTCTACAACAACAAAGTGTACACACTTGAAGCTGACCCTAAACCAAACAATTTTTTGAACATTGAGAAAAACAAAGAGAATCATTTTAACACATTGACACCAACTACACAAGTAGAACCCATGCAAGAACAACAAAAATATAGCTATCCTAAACCCTTCACAAATATATTGCTAGACGATTTGGGATCATTGAGTTTTGAACCAACATTCATGGGAGAATACAAGATCATAAACAAATAATCTGACAAGGGAAAATACAAGGCCGTAATGTCAACACAAAATTTGGAAGACCATTCGAAAGCATCCACCTAAACCACTTTAGAACAAATGACAACAAATTACACAACAAAATTTGATGAACTTAATCAAGATAAACCGATGAATCCAAAATAAATGAATAATCTTTATGGAAAATGTTATGAAATGATGAAACAACTTGGTTATAGTGGAAAAGGATGTGGCGCTAGAGAAAAAAGGTATTTGTAACCCTATAGAGCCTCACATGCAAGAAATAACCCATGGTCTTGGTTATTGTCCTTTGATAGAAATCAAACCATCAAACAAACCTTCACTCAATATCAACACTCTAACAAAAGATTCCTCTAAACCAACTTTAACAATAGTGCATCTTGAATTGATAGACACTAGTGGTCTTGATTATTATCCTTTGAAAGAAATGAAACAAACAAAGAAATATTCGCTTAATGTCAATGTCATCTCACAAAACACTAATGATTTGAAATCGTTAGATTTTACACCCTCCTATATAGTAGAGAACAAAATCTCATAATCTAAAGATTCTTGTGTAAGTATGACATCATCTCCTAAACAAAAGATATCTTTGTCGAAAAATAACATAACATCCTCTACTTTTCATCAAGAGTATATATTTTTGAGACTCCTATGAGATCATTTGATATCGCTCCCTCCAAGAACACGAAAAAAATTCTACTATAGGAGTTCATTTTGTGCATATCATAGAGTTCATGGTCATGCTACTAATGAATGTAAGGCTTTAAGTGATAAAATTCAACATATTAAGGAGTTTGGTGCTCTTCCTTGTGTTGAAGCACATAATTCCTCTAATTGATACCGGTTTTTATAGGAGCATGTTTCTCGTCAATCATTTTATATCATCCTTGTCCTACACTAAGTGGGGGCAAGGGGTTAAGTAGCCTTATCCTCATATATCACTTGTCGTTGTCTCTTTTGGCTAGCTGACCAACTTTCATGTATATATAAGAGCAAGCTTGTGGATGACATGCCTTAAGTTGGCTCACATGTGACATACTGAGTTATACATTTTGGTGGAAACCCCATCCCTTATCATGACATAGCTTATTGGAAACATATGACTTGGAATAGGACTTTTCGAGTAAGCTCTCATGTCTTCTTCTACTTTAAATCCATTTCTCACAACAATAGTGTTAGCAACTGCTTTAAAGTGGGGGCATACATCGACACTCATGTTTCATTGTACGATTTTCTTTCTTCTTACAATGCGTTCCTTTCTTGTTGGTGTTATTGGGTTTGATTTCCTCTAAGAGTGATATTTCTTTGACTTGTCCTCTCTTGGATACATTAAGCACTATGTTCCCTAAGATGAGACCTTTCATAAACTAAGAAAATACCCTTCGAACATTCCTCTTTCTTGTTGTGTGCATTTTTGTACCTTATTAAAGTCATGGAGGTATGGCTTTGATATGGTTCCTCGAGGCTCACCTAGTGAGCAACTAGCTTCACTAGCCCTTGTGAGTGTGCATTTTATTTTTGACCTTATCATAGTCATGGGGGTATGAATTTGATATGGACCTCTTGGGGCTCACCTAGTGGACAACTAGCTTCACTAGCCCTTATGAGCATGTGTTTTGTTTGCATAGTGGATAGCGTGTTCCACTTGTAAACCTTTTTGGGAAAAACTGCCTAGACCTGGTCCACAACATGTTGGACAGCTAGTCAAAGCTTAATCCGTTGCATTTTTTATTTTTCCTTTTTCCTTTTTCTATCTTTGATGGTGTATGTTTGCGATCTGGTTATGGATTCATATATCATCTGCAAGTGTGTTCTTTTGTGCCTATGTTGGTCTATCATAGGATCTTGATCTTGGGGGCTTGACCAACCTTTTGTTTATTGTCATCCTATCTTACTAGAATTCATACATTTTAACCCCTCTTGGTTATTGTCATCCTATCTTACTAGAATTCATACATTTTAACCCCTCTTTTTTGTGTGGTTGGCTACTTTAGTGTGAGTTTGAAGCAAGTTCATCATCTCACTAAAGTGGGGGCTAAATGTAATGTAGGAAAATGCATACCCTTGCATTTTCACACTTGTTTGGGCCTACCTCGATTTATTTATCTTTATTTATGTCTTAGTTGGTCCTATTTAACATCCATAAGCCTAATAAATTATATCTTTTAATGGCTAATCCCAACAAACATCAAAGGATAAATTATAATTTAATGATTCTAGTTGTGTGTCCCTAATTAATGGGTCAGGAAAAAGATGCCACCTAGGGCGTCTTTGTCCCCCAAAGGTCTTGGGACCCTGATTTCAAAGGCACCTTAAATGGGCCCCTTTTTGGAGTTTTTGCCCTGAGTTTCAAGCCTTGAGACTAAGACACCACCTAGGGCGTCTTAGTCTCCCTCAAGTTATTTTCGAGATTTAATTTCAAATCTTGGCGGGATTTAGCCTCCTCTAATTAATGAATTCATATGTCAGCTTGTTGTGGTGTATTTTTTGGATATTAAGCATGGATAAGTATAAATACAAGGTTCTTTCATCCATTTTCATCCTAGCAACTTTAGTATTCATTCCTAATAGAATAATTGAGTTCACAAGAGCATTGAAGAGAAATTCATCGATAATTTGGAGCCATCATCAAGATTCAAGCATCATGTCAAAGATGTTCTTGCATCATGTGTGTTTTTGAGCTAGTATTTGTGATGTAGGGTTTTTGATTCAAGAAAGAAATTCAAGTCAAGATCCATCAAGAATTCATTCAATTCAAGATCTACATTCAATCTAGCCACTTCACACAAGTTTGCAGATTTCATAAAAAGGGTTTGGTGAGTTGCAACATAGCACTTTATTCATTCATCATTTCCCTCCATTATTCCATTTCATTCCAAGGTTTAATTACCAACAAGGGGTTTAACTAAGGAAAACCCCCATTTACTAAAAATCAACAAATTTTTCCTCTCTTGCATGTTTGTGTTTGCAAATTTAGGTTGAAGATTTGAAGATCATTTGAAGTGCAAAGTTGCATAGCAAAGTTATCATCTTCATGAAAACTCACCTACAGGCCAAATTTGGAATTTTCGGGACCTGAGCTCTGAGAAGAAGGAAGTGAAGACCTTGAACCTCGGGATCACATTTAGAGATTTCAGAAATTCAAGATGTGACTAAGACATAGTAAGGGAATATTAGTCCTCCAAGTAGAATTTTATAGAGATTCTTTTGGATTTTGTTCTGACATCCGAAGATTCTGCATTTCCCTCAAAAAATAACAACGGGACTAGGAAAATAGTAAGGGCGTCTTAGTAATCCCTTGTATATTTTGACGACATTTTTGCATTTCCATAATCCTCATCATATTTCTAGACTTCCCAGGTACACACATCCTAACTTTTTGTTGCTTAATTTTGTCATTTGCACTCATCATTTGGCTTGCATTACTAGGTTTTGTGAGTTGAATGTTAAGTTATCTTTTCCAATCTTTTGATTGGCGGTGAACCCCTTGAAGCCTAAAAGAACCCCTCCTAGGTCTTTCTTGTTGAGAATTGACTCACCTTTGGGTTGATAGTCAATCCAATTTGGGATCCTAGGACATTCTTGAATGATAATGGGAGAAAGGTGGTGTTAGATGACCTAGGTTATAAAACATCTCCCTTTTTCACCGTTGTTCAAAACATTAAGCTAGATGGAATCTGGGTGCACACACCACAAATGGAATGATGAATTGCATTTGAAATTTTTGCATATATAGAAGAACGTAATTACATGATTTGAATTGTCCCAATGATTGAAAAATGAATGGCTTGTAGAAAAATAAGACCCATGATTTCAAGTTTAAATTATTGCCTAAATTATGTGTTTTGAGAATTTTGAAGAAAACAAAAGTACGTATTTAAAGTAATATTAAAAAGGATAAGAATTTTATTATATAAAAACAAGTAAAAGTCCCTTTTTCATCAAATATATTGATGCTCACAAATAAATAAATTTTTTTTATTTAATTAAATGATGGCATATGGAACACATAAACCTCTTCAAACAAATAATATATATATACATATACACATGTATGTATGTATATATATATATATACATGTATGTATATATATATATATATATACATGTATGTATATATATATATATATATATATATATGTATATATATATATATATATATATATATATATACATGTATGTATATATATATACAAATATATATATATAAACCAAAGAACAAATATAAGTGAATGTGAATGAATGTCATATAAATATACATATACATATTTCTTATCAATTTAATTTGATAATCGATATTATCAATATCAGATTGTTTGAATCTAAATGAAAATCATGAGGAAATCCCATGAAGGTCGTGGTCTACCATCAGCATTAAGGAAAATTTTGAATTATGAGAGTGGAGCGACAAATAATCAATAACGATTATCATTCGAAAACGGCTCCTTAGTGGATGGCAGAAAAAATGAAGAAAGTTGCTATTCTGGAAGAATAACTTTGGCACCATCTCACAATGAATGGGTTTTTTGACCAAGCATAGTAGGAAAAAGCTAAAGGAAATCCTCGATTACAAAGGTACTTGGTGTTCTTTTCATTAAAAATGTTTCTTTTTATTTCATTTTATAGTATTTCTATTATCTATGCCAGACTGAATCGTTATCATGTCGATTACAACATTTTGATTGAAGCTTTATCATTGAAATTATTGTGCATTTTATAAAAGTTGTATTTTTTTAGTATAAGCATGGCTCTGTTGTTTCTATGCCCAGATTTGCGAGTGCACGTATCACCCACGACTTGGATGGCTGATTGTAAAATACCATGCAAGACTTAATGTCATTGATCTTGTGCATAGGAAGAATAGTTGTTGAATAGAAAGCTCTTCACAGTGCTATTGGGGAAGTCCTGATAGGCTTGTGAATGGAGCATTGTATGTTATAAATTGTTGCCACCCTCTTAAGGGTAGGCCGAATCTACCATTGAATTGATTTGATATACTTTTTATTTTGATTATTATTGTTATCCATCTGATGGTCACCATGCAGAGCGAAGCCATCATCTTCAATCTTGGCATTGAAGGGTATTCCAAATTTTATTGTTGCCGCGTTGTTGAGAGCGATGACGGGCTTATGACACCCAACATTGTAATTTGGGTTTCTCTTATTTCTTGCAAATTGTAAAAACCATGTTTTAAAGAAAAGACAATATGATTCCATGTTGCCTATTCCTTAATGGTTGAAGGCCAAATGGTGAATTTGTTCCCTTAATTTGTTGTATGTGTAGTAGTGTAAATCTTCATTCATCATGAACGATTCCCAAACATTCGTGAGAAGATTACCTATTGGCTAAAGGTAGGTGTTATGGCTATAATCTCGGCCACCTTGAATAAGCCACAGTCAACGACTATGGGTCGATCTTAGAATGACAAAAATATAGTATGTTAATTGTGAAGAGGGTTTTCAACCCAAGCCTAGAAATGATCTATTCCTTAATTTTGATTATTTTATCCTTGTTGATAAATGGTTAGCATGCCATTTGAGTTCTTTTAAATATTTTCTTTCAAAAGTAATAACAAATTCATTGGGTTATATTTTACATGGAAGTTTATATACAACTGTTTAGAATTATTAAACTTGGATTAATGAAGCAAAGGAAAACTTGTAGTTGTAACTATAAATATTGAAAAACTGCATCATTTATTTATAAATTGTAAATGTTTAGCTGCAAACAACATTAAACGAATGTAAACCTTTCTGTTGTAAAAGACCTTATTCTGTTATAAACTGCAACTGTTTAGCTGTAGCAACATTGTACTATTGTAAACAGTGAATTTTTTTTTGCGAATGACATTGTTTTGTTATAAATTGTGAACGTTTTACTTGAATCAAACATTGTTCTATAATTGTTTAGCTAAAAATAGTATTGTTTTGTTATAAACATTGAATGCTTTATATGAAACAACATCGTTCTGTAACTTTTTAGTTGGAAACAAAATTATTTTGTAACTGTTTAGTTGGAAACAACATCGCTCTATAACTCTTTAGTTGGAAACAACATCGTGTTGTTATAAACAGTATGTGTTCATTTATAAATATCATTATTTTGTTATAAACTGTGTTTATTTAGCTGTAGAAAGTATCATTTTGTAAAATAGTAATTGTGTGAATACATTAGAACAGTTTGTTGTCATAGCATGGTTGTAACAAATGACATAACAATGTGTAGGAAACTATTCAATCGGATTTGTTCTTAAAATTCTTACTTCATGTAAATTGATAGACTATATGATATTCTGAGACATTATTGAATGATAGAAATCTGATCTATTGGTTTTAAATTTAGAATGTATGCATAAAATTCATAACTTCAGTAGGCACATATATGTGTATGCATGTAGACCTTCATCTATGCACATACACATACTTGTGACATACCTTCTTTTGTTTCCTACTTTTTTTATTCTTAATTGAACACTTAGATACGATGAAAGTAATCTTGTGACATGTGCTTAAGATGGAATGGATAATGTTTGATCAGTTTCCATTAGATTTATTTCTGAATTATAAATTGAATAGAACAACAATACCTAGTAGACTAGATCAACTTAGGGGAGATTCTGCTAGAAGGTAGTTAGTTGTTATGAGATAACTTGATGTTGAAAGTTACCTTTCAGGACGGGTGCCAAGATGGAGTTCAGAGAATATAGGCTTGCTTTACCAAAACCTATTGTTTGATGTTGCAACAATATTTTTATGCTTGGCCAAGCAATTTTGTTCTTTATATATGTATGGACTATGTGATGACACTCTCTGTCATTCCTAGCATAGATCTTGCATTATCTTTTTTGACTTGTAAATAGAAATGCATGTTGATGTATGGGCACACACTAGATTCCACCTTGCAGATTGTTCTCTTGCTAAAATTTCCATGAAGGGTCGGGTATTCTTCAAGTTGGAAGAATTCCGGGGAAGCATAAACTTCATGGTTGGGCGGTAAAATGCTTCAACCGTGTTCTTTTCCACCAGTGGAGGTGAGCATCAAGAGGAACCTTAGATGTACATACAAGAATATTTAGTCTATGATGTAAACTTGATGTAAAACCTTGATGTAAGCTTGATGTAATAATGGTACATTGTATTGACTTTGTGGCCTTAAGAGCCAAGTCAAGCTTGATATTGTAATATAATTTTGAATTGAATATATAAATCTTGAATTATTTTAATTAGACATGTGTTGCTATGATTGACTATAGCTTCTTAGTTATGTCTTTTTAATTTGAATATATTCATGTGTCATTGCAATAATAATTATTTAAGTAATAATTTAGAATGGGTTATTACATACAATGTGTATGTGTATTTGTATATATATACAAATATGGAGTATATATACATACACAATCATTATTTGAAGTTGTTAATCATCGATGCTAAATGTTATACTTACATCGATCTCTTTTTGGTTTATGGTGCCTCTGTTATGATTGATTGTTCCATTAAAGATTTGTTATTGATTAAACATTAAGGCACATAATGTTGGCCGATAGCTTGTATATCGACCCATTCTATGAGAATGTATTTTAAAGTATAATCAAATCCGAATAGTGTTATTCTTGTTGTTTTGATCTTGAACATTATTGAAAGATGAGTTAATCTAAATGACAAAATTTTCACTATATTTATTTGATAATGTTGGTTTAAAGAATGAATTGAAACTGTAAGATATGAGATTATCTAGGAAAACCTCCAATCAAAAACAAAACGACACTCTTGTCAGTGAGCCAAGAGGGTGGAAACTAGTTTCAAACCAACATAGTATTCCTTGAATAAAATTTGTTCTATGTAAACATCATTGTGACATTTTGGTTGTCTTGACCTTTGAATTTCAATTGAATCTCATTATGTATTTGACGAAAGTTGACATATTGAACTATGCAAATTCGTATGTAAATGGAACTTTCTTTTTAAAAGAACATATATGCATACACATTGTTTTTATAGAAGGCCATATATGTGTACATGCATAAATCTTCAATTTATGCATG
The DNA here is from genome assembly GCA_007115665.2 of Sequoiadendron giganteum. Lineage (NCBI taxonomy): Eukaryota > Viridiplantae > Streptophyta > Pinopsida > Cupressales > Cupressaceae > Sequoiadendron > Sequoiadendron giganteum. The sequence goes on from CM021109.1 coordinate 631,870,580, forward strand.
ACACATACATGTGATATACCTTCTATAAAATTGTTTATTTATCTTTATCTAAAACACATAGATTTTCATAAAGGAAATATTAGAAATTTGAATACCATGCATGAATTGTTATATTCTTACTATTGGAATGGATCATGTATTGTGACTGAATTTCTAATGTCATTTTATCAAAACTGGTTTAATTCCTTGAATATATTGTTAAACATAATTAGCCAAGATGAGACAAACGTGAACTATGTTGTTGATTGTTTGATTTCCTTATTATAAAAAGGATTGGCTAGCAAAACTACTAGAAAACAAGTTGATTGTTTTGCATAATGTGTGACTTGGATAATATGTATGTATCTTATGTATGTGGAAGGTTACCTTTCGGGACATGTTCGGAAAATGGGTTATCAAAGAGTATAGGTTTTTCTTTTCCAAAATCTATTATTTTAGTTGTATACAACATATGCTTGGCCAAGCGTTGTAGTCCATTATGTTGAATGGTTTAATTTGTATAATGTAACTCTTTGTCATTTCCTAGTATAGATCTTGCATGTTCTAAATGTAGATAGAAATTCATGTATATTTTAGGCACACACTAGATTCCACCTTGCATATTGTATCTCTTGCTAATATTCCATGCAGGATCAGGTATTATTCGAGTTAGGAAGAATTCTAGGGAAGTGTAGCTTCGTGGTTGGGTAGAAAAGCACCTAAACCATGTTCTCGTCCACTAGATGTGGTGAGCATTAAAGAGGGATCACATGGAATTCCATAATCTTGATTATTATACTTGTACTTCATGATGTAATTTGATTGACTAAGAGGTGATGTTGGCTTAAGTCAAACATTGTAACTTATAAATTTGAAATTTGGAAATGAATATAAATTATTATTTTCACATATGTTGTTATGATGGAATATAGCTAATTGAATATGTCTTTAATTTATTATTCATAATGTCATATTTTATTTTTGAGTGTTATTTGTGTATGAAACATTACAATTTATAATAAATCAGCTTTAAAGTTGATATTTTCTAAAGTGGCATTACAATTGTCTACTTAGCTTTTAACTTCTAGTTAGTTACTCTTAGACTTAGGTGTCAATTTTTAGGGTTTCAATTAAGTTGTTTTCAAATCCTAAATTCTAGGGTAACCAAGATTGTATATATATCTCCTCTTGGGTCAATATTGAAAGATACAAAAAACTTATGCAAACTCGACATGGATTCCTACTAGTTTTTTAATTTTAGAAATTTGATATTAATCAAAGGATCATGCCTACTATATGTCTCATTTTTTTGTGATCATGTATTGATATTTTCCTTTTTATTTATGTAAAAGTAAAAAAATTGGTGTTATTTGTGATGCTAATTGACTTATCATAGAATTGTCTTAGAACTATGCATGGAATATGGTGATTTTGGTTTTATGCAATTTAAAAATATATTAATGTGATTTCTTTAGACTCTTGCATGAGTAATGTATATGATTGTATGAAATATTAGTCATTAAATTATTGGTTTGGGATCTCATCTAACATTTCAAATTTGATAAATTGAATGTGTTTATCATTATCCAAAAGATACTTTAGAATTATTTTTTCAAACCTTGGAATCTTTTTAATTTTCTTTTATAGGTAAATTAAAATAAATCTAGATATATGGTTGGTAAGTCATAATATTATCAAATCTATAGTAAAATTTTGCATGAAGTAAGTAAATAATTCCATATTTGTACTTTTGAAGCCTTGAATTCTTTATTTTGATATAGCTCTAAGCATTAGAAGTATTATTTGTGTTTAGAATTAAATTACTAGCAAAGAGCACCTTGTAAAAAAATCGCATAGGCCACTTAGCCATCCCACATGGTCAAGACCTAACTAAAAATGAACCTTGGAGTAGGATTCTTTACTTTTCAAGAGGATTAGAGTGGTCTATTGTTCTACTTAGAGTTGGTGTGCTAAAACCACCATCAACACTATTCAAATTATCTATAGTTTTAACATCTTGAACAACATATATTTAAACTTAATTATTCCAATAGGAAGTCAATATTGTATAATTTTTATTCTACTATCATCATCCAAATCAAAATAATGAGGTGTTATAGTTTCATTAAAAGAAGAAACAATTTTAAATCCAATCACCTCATCAGTAGTTAAAATAGTTATATGGAAAACCACATAATGATTGTACTAAAAGCAACCTACCTTTGTTGAGGAGCACAATTTATTTAATTTTAAATATATATTGGTGGTGAAGGATAAAATTGCATTGGCTAGTTTGTATAGTTAACTAGATTCAATATTTTTGTGTTTATGTATAATGAGGGATAACATTTTTTCTTTCTAAATAAATCATAGGGGTGTGCCCAAAAATGTATCCCATAAAATTTTTTTCCACCACACAATCATCCTCAAAAATAGATATTCCTAGCACTTATCTAATAGACATTGGAAACAAGGGATCTAGTTATCATAGGTAACACTCTAGAATAATGACATATATTAACACAATTGGATCAACTAATTTATCAAGTGATTTATGAAATCTATAAATAAAAATAAAATGAAGCCATTGGCCTCTTTCATGATTGCTATAAATTATAAGAAAGCCTCTCTTAGATATAAACTCTCTAATTTTTTTCAAAAAGGAGGTTATAAATCTTTCCCATGAGTATATAGTGTTTGGTGTAAGGTGGATATATAAATCACATGTATCATATCCTTAAGGTGAAATGAAATAGTTTGTATACCACATCATCATAAATGATCCCATGCTACACCATTAAGTAATTGAATTTCCTTACATACTCTAATTTAGTTTACCTACCATGGGGAGAATAGGAAGGGAGACACTTATAAAAATCCTTAGATATTTCATGGACATCTTTAGGGACACCTATAATAGAACTACCCAACCAATAAATCACCATTTAAGGGAAATTACATCTAGTTTAACCCTCCACTCGATATTAAGCCTTATACTTTCAAATTTTAGTTTCTATTTGTTTCCATTTGGGGCCTCCTTTGAGTATCAATATGTTGATACACATTTTGACACAATATTTTAGGAAAGATAAAAATCTATCTCACCTCTCTTCGAAAAGAGATAACACACCCCAAAGTTTATATGACAAGATCTTGGCCATGACTGGGTAACTCAAATGTTTATGTTTTTAATATTTCCATAAAGGGATTAAGGTGGGAAAATAAGAGAAGTGTAATGCAATGTCCTATTGTAATTTTACACTAATCAACAAACTAAGATTTATCAATGTACTCCATCTTATCTAACATTGATTGGATATTGTATTCATTTTCATGTTCATGTGCAAACTAACAATATCAAAGTACTTGCAACAAAATGAATTTGGCTTTTCAAAATAGGGCACAAGATCAAATCCTACTCTAAAATCTAATCTAATCCTAACTCTAATAAATTTTTAAAGAAATTATAAATAATTTAGGACAAAGATAAAGTAGGGAAAAGTGAAATTATTAAACCTATTTTATGTTGCCAAACCCATGTGAAATAGACAAACTCAATGAAAACAAGAAGGTAAAATCTTCAAAGGGATAGATCAACCATGAAGATATGCAAGTACAACCACCATATTTGTGGATAGATTAAACACATAATACATCATAGTCTTTAATTATAAATATATTTCATCAAGCACATTCAATTTAGATTCATCATAATTTGGTGAATTATAGATATGAAATCAAAATAACATAACTAATTTTTGGAAAACCAACGAAAATGATAACAAAAACCTAAGAAAACTAAAAATAATTTTTACAAAAGTTACAAATTTGGCTTTCAACCATTTGCAATGTGAGTTCACTAGGTTTTCATATAGATTTTGAATAAAACAACTTAGTATTGATATCAAGTCCATTGTAATAGTTTAATTCAAGTTTCTAATTTCAAGGTAACAATGCACCTAATTCATAATTCCAAGGTTAAAAAGGCCCGCCACATTTGAGATTACAAGGTTTGATTCAAACATGTGTCGTGTAATAGGGTATTAAAATCAATAAATAGTTTTCATTTTGACAAAATCATTATAATAATTTCCTTTAGATAGGTCATGAACAAGTATTGATAAATGTGGCACACAAGTTCATTGAATGGAACTTTTCTCCATATCAAAGGTCTCCTTGTTGAGTTCATGTGTAATGTTTGAATGTAAACAACCTTGCTACTTTCATCTCCTCTCCAATAAGAAAGTATTTTCATTTAAAATTGGTATCAGTAGACTCATTAAGATAAGTACCTAAATGAAATCTCTAAGAAGTATAGCTCCAAGAATTACCCATGATTCACTTTAGTCAAATTGAGTTCTAGCATTTACCCTCATCAACTTAACAACTCTATATTCTCCAAATATTACATATAGTAGTTCCTTACATAAATATTCATTTAAAATAAATATAATCTGGTTACAAAATCTTATACAAACAAAAGAAAATTATCAATTCCTTCAATAATAATCATAATAATTATATTTGAATCTCACAATATCAATCAAGTTTAGTGGGTGCATAATAGAGGAAATCAAGTTTTAATTCCTTATATAATTTTGTCATGTGTCAAAGCCACCCTATATATAAAGAGTCATTTTATCTGTGTTCATATTCTCAAATTCTAGGGCAAGTTCACAATCCAAGTCAAAGTCAATATTCAAAACTCATGGTTTAGCGATAGTAATAGCAATTTGAAATATGAATAAAAAAGGGAGCATGCTAGGGTAGGGTTTTTGGTTTTTTCTGCATACTTCGGTTTTTTCGCTATCATCTAGTCTTACGTCGTACCATATTAATTGCGGGAGCTTTAGCTTTAAATTGTTGCAACTAGATTCAGCCCAACAATTACTATTGGTGTTGATGGTTTGGCATATGTGAACTATGGCTCCTTTGAACAAGTGACCCTAAAAATTTGTGCCAAAAGTATTTCACAAGGTATGCCTTTTAAGACCCCAACAAATAAGGTTTTACCCACCTCAAAATTTGATTCTGCATGTCAATGGTTAGAGCAAAATACTCTTATTGGTTATTTTGTTGGAAGGTTCCCCCCTGAAAGCATGCTATGAGATTGGGTTGTCAAGTCATGGGCCCCTCTTGGGATCCATCAAGTGACGGGTTCCAAAACCTTAACAAAAGGTTTTTTCTTTACCATTTTGATGAAGTCAACCATGTTCAAGATATTTTCTAGCATGGGCCATGGTATGTCCAGTCGTCTCTGTTGTTTTTTCAGCCTTGGTCTCGAGAATTTTCCATCTTTGATGCTAAGAAATTTTTTGTGCTTGTATGGCCTAATTTACCAAGTCTTCCTCTACCCTATTGGTATTTTCTCCCAACTATTGCTTCTTCTTTTGGGAAGGACATTTGTGTTGAGGTTGATCATTTTTATCATGCTCAACCCTAGAAATAGGTCTGTGTCAAATTGAATTTATCTTGTGATCTCAAAGACACAATTGATATTCAAATTGGAGGCATTTTTCACTCTTAGCATGTGCTCTATCTGAATTTACCAAATATGTGCTTCCAATGTCAATCCTCAGAGCATAAAATTAAGGATTGTTCGTTGGTTGTGCTAAGGGTTAAGACCCCTCTGAAGGTTCCTAAACCTTTGTAAGCTTTTAAGGTTTCTAAACCAAAAGAGAAATGGACTACGATGACTCGCAAGGGGAAGCTTACCCTATCTAGCAGTGTGCAAAGAAAATCCTTTGAGCCGACTACTATGCAACCACAACATATGGATTCAAACCCTTATTTGAAGGGGAAAGATAGTGTCATCTCGATCGACACTAAGGTTCATGTTTGACCAAAGTTTGTTTGAATGCCTCAACCGACCTCGATTCTCTCTTCTCAATTGCAACGTTTGCACTGCTCTCACAACCCTTTTGGGCACGTGGAGGAAGGTGAGTATATTCAAGAAAAGGAAAGAAATGGTATGCCTAGTTTCCAAAAGGCTTCAGAGTTCTTGCAAAATCATTACTCTTCTTTAGAGGAAGAGGATGATATGCAAGAATTTTTGTCATGAATTTTGTATCATGGAAAGTCTAAGGTCTCACTAACCTCACTAGGAAGTATTATGTGTGGGATACTAGACAACATTATCTTGGTATTGATGTTTTGTGTCTTCAGAAAATTAAGATTGCTTCTTTCATGCTTTTTGTAGCATGTCAGATTATTTGTCCACCCGGCTTGGTTTTTTCTTCCAATCATGAGACTGGTCATGGAGGGGTTGTCACCCTTCTTACGCCACGATGGAATTCTTGTGTGATTGACCATGGGTCTGATCCAACACAACCACTTGTTTGGATCCTCATGTCGATTAAAAATCATTCTTTTGGGGTCATCAATGTTTATGCTCCTAATGATGTTGTTGAGAGATCCGATCTCTAGCGGTGGATTGTGGATTCAATGTCCCTGCCACTTGGGTGTTGTGTGGATACTTTAATATGGTTGAGGTGGCTTCTGATAAAGATGGGGCATTGCCCTTTCAATTGACAGTTGGTGTGCACAAGGCTTGGTTTTACATGCATAATAAATTGGGTCTTTTTGATCCCAACTCTTTTTGCCACCACCCTCAAGATGTTTGGCATACATGGAGCAATTTTCGGGTAGGAAATGATAGAGTTCTTAAATGGCTTGATCATGCCATGATAACGATGCAATATTTTTTCTCTTTTACCTCCTATCAAGATCTTCCAATGATGCCTTTTCCTAAGGTCACCCTGTCAGACCACTTTCCCATCAAGTTCACTATAGATTGGCAAGTGGGTTTAGAATGGCCTTCCAAAACCCAGTTTGTTTTAAACACTTTTTTGTTCAAGCATCAACCCATGTTGGCCCACATTCATAGGGTTTGGAACTTGGAATTTCATCCTACTTGGTAGTCTGGGTGGATTGCTTTGTGGAATCGTTCTATTCAATGCACTTATCGCTTTATTTATATTTATGGACATCAATTGGCCATTTTCTATCAGCGGTCCTATGAGGCCACCACCTCGAATCTTTGTTGTGCCATAGAGGCACTCTTTGCCAACCCATTCTCTCCTAGTTTGCAAGTCTGCATGGCCCAACTTCATCGCTATAAGCAAATTGTTGATAATCATGATGACAAAGTAGCTCATATCAAGGCTAGAATCCATTGGCTTAAAGTGGGTGACCGAGCCTCTAAGGAATTTTTTTTGCTCTTTGTGCTCGTCATTTAGCACCAAGAATCAAAAAAATCAAGGAAGGCCAGATGATGCTCTCAGAGCTATCAAATATCTATTCGCCATCATGCAAAGTTTTTCATTGCTCAGGAAGTCTCTCCTGAGCGAGATCGTTCTCTTCAAGAATGCCTTTGGGTTGTCTCGTCTAGGATTTCTAAGGCTCAACACTCTTTTTGTGAGAAATTGCTCTCCACGGAGGATCTAGAAGAGGCTATTAGTTCCATGGCTAATGAAAAAGTGTTGAGATGCGATGGTTTTCCATGTGGGATCTACAAAGCCTTATGGCCTTGTGTGGGTTCTAACCTCCATAAGGTCTATCTAGAAGCCTTTTATAATAAGTCTCTAGGTAAATTGATCAATAAAGGAAATATCAAATTCTTACCTAACTAGGGAGACCTTGAGGACATTTATAATTGGCAACCAATTACAAAGCTTAATGTCTCCTATAAGATCATTATCAAAGCCTTAGCTCTGAAGATTCGCCATATGTTGCCTCAAATTGTTCAGTCTAAACAATTTAGTTTTATCAAATCCAAGTTCATTCTAGATAATATCATTGTTGTCTAAGAAGGTATGGAATGGGCATGGTGCTCTAAACAACAAGCTATCTTTCTGAAAATTAACTTCGCCAAAGCTTATGACTGCATAGAATGGCCCTTTATTCTGGCTATGCTTGGTGCTCTAGGGTTTGGCCCTAAATTTAAATTTAGTTTGTTAAAATGTTTTTCATGAATTCCTCTACATGCATTACTATCAATAGCCACTAATCTCAAGCCTTTGCGCTCCACCGATCCATTCGACAGGCGTGTCCCCTTACTCCATCTTTATATGTGGTTGTTGCTTAAGGATTTGGGTATTTGTTTGCAAACATTATTTCCTCTGGGTGGGTTCATGGTATTGCCTTGTCTGATTCATCTATCTAGTTGTTTAATGGTCACTTTTGATATGACTATTTTCTCAATCTCATTGAAGAATGGAAAAATGTCAAAGAGACCCTTCAATGCTTCAATACTTTTTGCTTAGCCTTTGGTTTTTCCATTCACTGACATAAAACTCAGTGTTATTGTCAATCCTTTCTTCCTACACCTCGCTGGCTTTTCGACTTTGGCTAGAAGTGGATTGGTCATGGGGAAGTGTTTTGAAAAATGGGCATTCCCTTTGCCTTTTAGGCTTCTTTGATTGACCTTTGGAATGCGTTCCTTTCCAAGATTGAGAAGAAGCTCCCTTATTAGATCACCAAGCCTCTTTTTTTGGCTAGTAAATTTTAGATTTTCTCTAAAATTCTTCCGACCACTCATCTGTATTATTCTTCTTGTTGGGCCCCATCTAAAGCTTCTTATTTGAAGCTTGATATAAGCCTCTTCGTGAATTTTTGTGGGCCTCCTCAGAAGACCACGAGGGTTTTCACTATGTTGTCTGGGAGTTTTGTTGTCTCCCACAAGACTTTGGTAGTCTTGGGCTTCTTTCCACACAATGGCAAGGGTTGGCTCGTTGTGTCAAATGGATTGTGTGGGCAATTTCTAGAAATGAAGCTTGGAAAATCCTCCTTAAGCATTACATTTCCTTGAGTTTCTCAACCAACCAGCCTGCTTGGAAGGGGATTGGCTTTCAAACCCTTCTAGTCATGAAAGGTGCAGTTCATATCGAAGGCACCTTTGTTGCCAAAGCATTTGGCATGATTAGGAAGTCGTCAAGTCGTGGCTTTGGTGGGTTGGTTCTGGTTTTTGATATGGGTTGTCTTTCAATCAACACAACCTTTAGTGGCCTCTGCTTATTCAAGCTCAAGGGCTCCCTCTGACTCGTTTACCTTGGGTTCATGCCTTGTGAATTCATAAAAAAGGCATCCACATTCCTCGTGACTTGTTTTCTAGAGCTACAATGAATCTTCACTCTTGGAAGGATATGAAAATTCAATTTCGACTCTCTCGACCAGATTGAGAGACATTTGGCATTGTCCTATCAGCTCTTTCATTGGGCATGATACACAAGATTGGTATTCATATTGGCAAACCTTGGTGGAAAGATTGGCGTTGGTTTCCCAACACCACTTTTTGCAACTACAAGCCACGTTTGGGATATTGTTGGCTTTCTTCGCACCTCCCTATGGTGTCAATACTGAATCTTCAATTGCATTTGCAATCACCTCTGTCAGTTTGGCAACGTTGGTTTCATAACATTTGGTCGGTTGTTATTGAGCCTAAGCTTGCCCACTTTGTTTGGTGTATTCTTTTCCAAGGCTTGCATGTGGGCTCTTTCCTTTGACATATGGAAATTTTGGACCCTTGTTCGTTTTGTGGACAACCTGAGTCCTTCAAGAATCTCTTCTAGTTTTGTCGTCGTGCTCAACAACTTTGGAGTTGGATTCATGATTTTTTTTGCTCCTTTCAACGAAAACCTTTTTTCTGGCATATGGCTCTTTTGGGGGGATTGGCCTTACCCATGTCTGGCATGCTTTCAGGGTGGAGATTTTATTTTCCTTATGGAAAGACATAAATGCTATTATTTTTCTCACAAATCCATGTTGATAATGTTGCTTTGTTTTTCACTAAAGCTACTATTTGTTCTAATGTAATGCTTTAGACTCAAGTTCAAGCCAACAAGGTGGCCCTAGAGGTTGCCCACCTTCAAGAATTGTTAGATCACTGGGGTAATGCCTCATGCAATGTGGCCAAGGTCTCCTCGAACAGTTCTGCTTCCTACGACCGTTCTCCACATCGTAGTCGATGGCGTGGTCAAATCTTCTTAGCTCAATGCTCACGATACCCCAGATCTCAGGTGCCTCGTTGCCACTTTGGTGGCAAGAGCGGTTCATCTCAATGCCACTCTTCCTTGCCTCTGCTTGGAGGTGCTACCTCTAAGCGGCCCTCGAGTAGGGCGAGGTCGACGACTGGTGGTGGCGGTGGTTGGCCTTCTTAGTTGGCTAGAGTCTTCAAAGTGGCTCCCTCGATCAGCTTTGGCTATTTCTCTGACACGAAATGAAGACAGAGACAGAGAAGAGTGAGAAGATAAGGCTAAAGACGGGTGGTCTATTCCTGAAGTCACCCCAAAACTCGCTAGTGTATGAGGTAAACTAAATGATTGAGACCCCCCTCCGCCTCCCACTTGTGTTGCTCTCGCCGCTTAACGACTGTTATTGTTATTGTTGTTTATTTGCTTTTCGGATTCTACCTGTATGACTTTAGGAAGTGACCTTACATCTTTTTATTTTTGTGAATGTGTATATTTTATAATTAATAAAATCCGACACACATATTAAAAAAAAGAGCAAGCTCATGATTTGCAATCGAGTGCACTCATTTGTTTATTAAGGTATCTCTTTATTTCTATCTCTATTCTTACACATCATTATTTGATTCGTGGCAAACACCAAACCCAGTCTCCACCAATGCGTGGCAACATAGTCTATTTTCGTTTGGACACATACTTGGGCACATTCAACATAAAAGTAAGATTAACACATCTTCTAAATCCATGTCTCGGTAAAAACACCGAAGATAAAATGTCAACCCACTCAGTAATGGTGTTCGATATTTGAACTCTGTTAAATCACTACTCTGCAAAACTGACATGAGTCGAACGTTTATATTGGCAATCACTTAACTTATCGAGGCAATGCATTGGGAGATGGAAAAGGCATTGGACGTTAGGCAGTGGGAAATGAGTTACTCATAGCATAACGGGTTTATTAAGGTATCAGACTCACGGCATGGGCTTTGGGCTTTGGGCTTTGGAGAGCGACTTGAAAGGTGCCCGCACTCCCGATAATCGATGCTCGATTGGTCACTGTAAAAAAGCAGTTAAGAAGCCCGGGGACCTTCATGAACAAGTCAATTCAAAAACATAAGAATAGAGACTCCTAAGCAGGTCCATCATCAAGCACATGGACGACAGCCTCACAGATTAATTAACCCCACTGCAGGCTTGTGTTTTCCCACCCAATTTCGAAAGTCCATCGGAGTTTTAGACTGAAGTTTTGAACATTAAATCAAAATACAAGGGGTCTACGGGTTTAAAACAAGGGACTTCGCTACCTAGTAAAGAAAGCCTGAGCTCGTAGAGTTGGGAAAAGGGCAAATATAAACAATTTGCATAATATTTTCCAGAGAAACTCTCTTATGAATATATATGAATAGAGTTTTAAAACTAGGGCCAATACCTATATGATAGAGAGCCCCGAAACTAGACCCACTACACCATCAAGATAATAATATAGATCATGACGTATACTTCGAATGTGAAAAGGATCGTAGAAAACAATTCAAAGCATAGATTTTGTGAATTAAAAAAAGAGGTACTTACCCTGATAGAACCATAGGTCAAAGTGTCTTATTATAAGAAATGTACTAAAACCATGGGAGAAAGGAAACATTTATGTGGAGTGACTTTCATCATTGACATATTTGTACTTTTTGTGAAATTCAAATTTTCAGTTCAGAGCAAGCAAACCAACAACTACAATATCTTTCGGTGCACGGGTAAGTGGAAATGGTTTACTTTTTTCTTATTCATGTTCATTGATATTTGTTTAGTTTTTCTTCGATTTATATCCTTCAGCTTCACATTGAAATTCTTATTTCTTGACAGGGTATTTAATTTGTTATTGAATTCAAAGACTAGGCAGTGCAAGGGTTTTGGAAAATAGGTATCAACAGTGTTAGACCAATTAGGAATGCAAGATCTTGGTGTAAATACTGGTGACTTTGATGATGATGATGGGGTGGCATAGTTAGACTAGCTCTCTTGCAAAAAGCATTTTTCATAAATCATCTTACCACCATGTCTGTTGATTTAAATGGGATTGACATGCGAGTATTAGTAATATAAACCTTTCTCTTTTGCAGTCTCTCAATGCTCTCTAGAGCTATTTTGATGCAAAAATTAGATAGGAGTGGTACAACTACATGGTATTGTATTTCTTGCTTTTTCATGCTAGTGTCAATATGATAATTGTTTATCATCAATTTTGTGTCCGATTACTTCATCCTTGTTTTGGAGCATCAAAATTTGAATTTGTAAAGATTATATGGATCAAATTCATATTTGTGAAAGTTATTGTGATTTGTTCAATAATTTATATTTTGGCATGTTTATTGCAGTGTTGTTGGATTAGTTGCAACTATATCTCTTTCTAATCTGGCTCTAAGCATCCCAAGGTCAGTTTTTCCTGGCATTTCTACTTTAGTGCTAGCTCCTGTTCCAATACTTGGAACGACTCTAATTCTTAGTTATATGGGGCTAGAAGGCTCTGCAATGATGATCTCAATTGTTGCTCCCCCAACTGTGGATCCTATTGGAGTTCTTAGTGACTTTTTGCTACTTAAAAATATGTTTGATCAAAAGATTGAGGTTTGTGTAAGCGCAACCTATTTTGACTACTTTTTTTGTCTCATATTTATTCTAATAATCCAGAAGTAAACATTTTTGTACTTGTAATAACCAAACTATTGTATTGTAGACTGAGCCTAATTTTGATGTGGATATTAAAGAGGATGTGTAAGATGAGTGCTCAAAATTTGGTGTAGTGAAGCATATTTTTGTGGACAAGTAAGATTCTTATTCTAAAGGACGACTCTTATGATCCTATAGTAGAAGTGATTGTTTGGGAAATTTTTTGTTTCACCTTCAAAAGGATGATATATTTTAAAATTATTCATATTATATGGTAAAATACATTTCATTTTTTGTAGCCATTAGTCAGATTAAGTTCTCTTTGTTTTTCTAGGTTTGATAGTATTAGTTGAGTACTAAAAATGATTGCATTGATCTTGTAAATAATTATCTTTTAAACTATATTTTTACTATCTTCCATTGGGTCTTGAGAGTGCATTTTTGTTGTGGTAGGTATAGTGCTAGTCATGTATACTTGTGTTTTGACAATGTAACATATGTAGTTGGTGCGCAACGTGCTCTCCATGGTAGATGGTTTGTTGGAAGATGATTACAACAACATTCATGGTATGTCATTATAGCTTCACAAAGATACAACTTACTATTGCAGGTCAAGTTATTATACCATGATTTAATTTTTTGATTTATGTTGTTTCTTGTGTAGCCTTCCTATAGCTATGAGGCAAAATTTCTTGATAGAAAATGATTGGGGTGCATCAAATATCAAAAATTATCAAGTACAAAATGCAATTTAAATGTTTTTTATGAAGTTAAAGGTGAATGGACATCTACTCACGATTACACAAAGCATTGCCCATAATATTGATTTAGGATCATTTTGTGGTTGGTTTGTTACTTTTTCATTGGGCATTTTTGAACTAGCTAGATTATTATTTGTACACAATCCATCCTATCGATTTCTCTCTTATTGTTTTTTGTGGAAGACCAATTCTTTAAATGCCTAACTTGTATGGAAAATATGATGGCATCTTTGGCTACCATGTGTATATTTTAGTTTTGTTCACTTTTTACTTTTAAGGCTAAAGGTTTTACTTTTTATAAATTCAATATGGCTCCTCTTCTCATAACCTATGTGGAATAAGTTATTTAATGCAACAACTCTATTAGGCATTCTAGAATCCTCAATATTACAAGCATGCATTAAAATATGACATTTAATCTCTAATATGAAAGGGTATTGTCAATGATGTTATTGTGGCTTTTTTCCTTTTCAAATATGGGTTTTTTCAAATGCATCATTGAGACTTCATGAGAGAAATTGGGCCTCGACATTTTCTTAAATGTTCTTTTTTCTTTGTTTGTTGTTATTTTTGAGATATTATGGTGGGAGGATTGAATAATTTTTTGGTTGATGTTAATATCAATAGTATTTTTTATTAAGATAATTTATTGAGATTTCTCATGTATAATTTATTTTTTAGTTTTAATAGTTTAAGATGCCCCCTAGATGATGTGGCTCCATCGGCAAGATGGGACACCTTTTGTAGCAAAGACGAAGTATCATATGCCTTCTCTTACTTGAATATAAAAGTAACGCTTGTTTTATACTCCCCCTTATTGTTATGTATCGCCAATTTTACATGTTAATATTGTATCACCAACATTAGTTGTGGAAGGCTTATTTTGCTAAAAATAGCATGGTTAGATAGACATCAGTAGAGTTGTATGCATACACATAAATGCTCAAATCTACTTAATCATTTTATTTAATTCAATTTGAACAACATATGAATGTACATCTCTAACCATAATAAATTTCACAAACATCATATATTGTTTCCTTGTGTGTTATGTAATGATTCCAGAAACATCATATATTGTGTCTAACCATAAATCTAAAATATTGAAGTAATGATTTTGTTTCATCACCACTTGTATCAGTGCATGTGCTTTTTATTGAACCATGTTTTGCAATTATGGATTTACAAAGAAATTCATTAGTGAACTTGAAATAATCAAATGGCATCATTTTGGCTTAGTAAGCATTAAAAAAAATATTCATTTAAGTGAGGATTGTTCAACATTCAACATTACATAGTGTCTATTTAAGAATTAAGACTGCATATTTGATAAATTGGAATATTTTTTTGGAAATTAGATGTAAACGAATAAGACATTAAATAGGGAATAATGATGAAAAATCAACATTGATATTATATATATTTTTATTATATCAACATAAATAATCAATATGCACAACATGCTTAATATCTCTAACCTCATTACTAATATTTCTAGTCACTCACTCCACTAACTTGTTCAAATCTATTGCAGACAATCCTCGCTTCCACCTTCAACTTCATAATAAATAAAACAATTTTGAAAAAATAAGGGAAAACACACAAGAAGGAAAAAATAGAAAGATTTGGATGCCAATTTTCAGCAGAAAATCAATCAAGAAGTTACACTATTACTATGTAGGGTGTAGTCATGGACTTTAATTGTATGCTTCACATTCAATTCCAGTAAAGATCATAGCATTTTCTATAGTAGACAATCCATTTGTCATAACATAGTTTTGCATTTGTGATAAGAAATAGTTGTCACCACAATCAATACTTTGTTATTGTTGAAAACCATATACATAACATACAAGTACTTTATTCTTTTTGTTAATTTCCATTTACATGAAATACAAGCCCTATTTTCTTCTTCTTAAAAACCACACACATATTTCATATGCAACTACTATTTGGAACTAATTGATTCACTAACCCTAATAACCAATGATTGTATACTTTATCCAAATTTGATTGAACTATTTTTGTTCTCGATTTGTTTACAAGTCAGAAAAACTGTCTTGCTAGTATTTGGCAAGAACATTGTGGCCTTGTTGAAATTGTCTAACAAAAGAAATGAACATGTTTAGAGTATGGTCATTGTGAAAATGTTAGTTAATTTGTCATAAGGTAGACATTGGTTAGAACTTGAAGCATTTTTAAAACCCTCTTCGTATTTTTTATGGTATATTTTATCTTTGGAGGCAAGGTTGTAAGAAAGTCTATATATGCTTTGTAAGAGATGTATGAAGGGTTGGATCTCTTGAAAAAAATTATGTTTTATTTATATATTGATTGTTGTAAATAAATATGTATGTTTTTAGTGTGTAGGAACATATTACAGGTGTATTTGAAGAAATTTGTACATGAAGATATGGCACATTCATTCCAGAAATGCTTTTTACTTGTATGGATTTGGAGTAGTGGAATGTAGAATCATAATCTTACTCTTGTTGGATTTTTTCCCTTTTAGGGTTTATTGAGGGTGTTTATGGTGTGTTACAATTATTATCTTATATTTTTTTCCACTTGAAAATTTAAAATTTTTGTATGCATTCTATACATTGTTGATAATTAAATCAACAAATATATAGACTATTATTATCTCCATTATTTGAGTAGGAAATATTTTGTTAGAGGTGAGTTGTAAGGTTGATACTACAAAATATATATGTTGATGATTTAGAGAAGAGAGCATCTAAAATATTTTATAGATCATCTAGTGATACCAAATTTTAGTTTGTCTCATTAAAATGGTGTCATAACAATGAAAGATCACATTATGTAACTTATGAGATAAGTATATATTTACATCTCATTCTTATTTTTGACACATGTTTATATATAGTATTAATTAATGAATTTAAAGTTGATTAATCTAGGATTTTTCTAGAATTTGAATTTAATGATATTTAATTATTTTATCCCTTCTAGATATATTTGTAGGGTTTATTTTATCCCCACAAATTAGTGAACCCAACCTTCAAACATCTCAAGGGTTTTTACCTAGGATTTTAATCTTCTTATTATTTCTAAAGAGAGAAAAAGGGGACCTTAGAGAGCAAGATCTAGAGAGAGAAGAAAGAGCTTTATTAAAAAGACTTGTCAAGAGAGAGAGGACCTTAGAGAGATGGATAGAGAGAGAGGACCTATCTAGAGAAGGATAAAAAGGGAAATAAAGAGTTTTAAAAAGATTTCAGTCAAGAGAGAGAGAGAAAGAGCTTAAAAAAGACTTAAGTCGAGAGAGAGAGAGAGAGAGAGAGAGAGAGAGGACCTTAGAAAGAAGGATAGAGAGAGATCTAAAGAAAGAGCTTTAAAAAGACTTAAGTCAAGGGGGAGAGAGAGAGAGGGAGAAAGGGAGAGGGGGAGAGAGAGGACCTTGTGAGTCAAGATAGAGAGAAATATTTAAAAAGACTTAACTCAAGAGAGAGAGATCTAGAGGACCTTAGAGAGAAGGATCTAGAGAGAGAAAGAAAGAGCTTTATTAAAAAGACTTAAGTCAAGAGAGATGACCTTAGAGAGGGGTTAAAGCACAAAGTTGTGTCACACTTTTAGCCAAATAAATAGTTTCGAGCAAAATATTTTTGACTGGAAAAGTTTCGGCCAAATAGGTTTCGATTGAAACCGTGTGGCCTATACGTGGCACACAAGGTTTTAGATGAATAGGTTTCAACCAAATCCTAAAAAATATTTTTTTCTCTTTGCTGCTTTGAAATTGGCTTATTTTATGTGTAGGGTTTCTATAGAAAGGGTTTCAGCCAAAATCCTTTATATCGAAACTGTCTATGTGGCATCCTAGTTGGTAGCCAACTCAGTTTTTAAAAAAATAAATGACTTTCAACTTCAACTAAGTATTTCTTCAGTCATAATGATATTTTTTAGAAAAATAAAAATACCCTTTTGTAGATCTTGGAGTGGTGAATTTAAATATGTATTTTTTTTAATATTTTGATTAGTTTTAATATATTTTATTTTTAAAATAATGCAAGTAGGTTGTTAAAGTTAAAAAAGAGGCTGATTAGAATTTTTTTTAAAAATAGTAAAACATATTAATTTTTTTTTAAAATAGTAAAACATATTAATTTTTTTAAAAAAATATATGGTGCACTAGAGGAGAGAGTCATCTTCAAAAGGTATAATTTATTTTTTGAAAATGGTTGAAAAAATAGATAATAGTTGACGTCCCATGAAAAATTATATCAAAATTTGATTTTTTTTCCATGCATTAGATATTGAAGTTACCTATTTGGAGAAAAAAATTCAGGGAAAAATGAAGTTTTTTTCAATTTATTTCTTGACGACCCGTGAACGTCACTTTTTTCTGAAATTTTCAGCATTACCAAATTTGTTCTTAAATTGATAAAAAAAAATAATGAAAACAATTTTTAAAAAATCTAAAAAAATTACAAGAATAAACTTCATCAAAAGTTATGCATTTCATTAGTTTACATCATTTTGAAATTCAAAACATAAAGACCACTTTTATATGGTCGAAGTTCAATTTATTTTTTTGTTGTTGGTCGATTCCTTTATAAAGTGTGACACAGGTTTGTGCTTTTACCCATAGAAGGATAGAGAGAGAGAGAGAAAGAGAAAGAGCTTTAAAAAGACTTAAGTCAAGAGAGAGTGTGGACCTATATCTAGAGAAGGATATATATATATATATATATATATATATATATATATATAGAGAGAGAGAGAGAGAGAGAGAGAGAGAGCTTTAAAAATAGTTAAGTCAAGGGAGAGAGAGATCTAAAAAGAGAAAGAGCTCCAGAGGGGGAGGGAGAGAGAGACCTGGCCTAGATCTAGATCTAAGGATCTAGAGAGACAAAGAAAAATCTTTAAAAAGATCCACTTAAAAGTTAGGAGAGAGAAAGAAAGAGTGAGAGAAAGAAAAATTATATCAAAATTTGATTTTTTTCCATGCACTAGATATTGAAGTTACCTATTTGGAGAAAAAAATTCAGGGAAAAATGATTTTTTTTTTCAGTTTGTTTCTTGACGACCTGTGAACGTCACTTTTTTCTGAAATTTTCAGCATTACAAAATTTGTTCTTAAATTGATAAAAAAAATAATGAAAACATTTTTTTTTAAATCTTAAAAAATTACAAGAATAAAATTCATCAAAAGTTCTACATTTCATTAGTTTACATCATTTTGAAATTCAAAACATAAAGATCATTTTTATATGGTCGAAGCTCAATTTTTTGTTGTTGTTGTTGGTCGATTCCTTTATAAAATTAGGAGAGAGAAAGAAAAATTATATCAAAAGTTCTACATTTCATTAGTTTACATCATTTTGAAATTCAAAACATAAAGACCACTTTTATATGGTCGAAGTTCTTTTTTTTTTTTGTTGGTCGATTCTTTTATAAAGTTAGAAAAGAGAAAGAAAAATATATCAAAAGTTCTACATTTCATTAGTTTACATCATTTTGAAATTCAAAACATAACAACCACTTTGATAAGGTCGAAGTTCAATTTATTTTTTTGTTGTTGGTCTATTCCTTTATAAAGTTAGGAGAGAGAAATAAAAATTATATCAAAATTTGACTTTTTTTCCATGCACTAGATATTGAAGTTACCTATTTGGAGAAAAAAATTCAGGGAAAAATGAAGTTTTTTTCAATTTGTTTCTTTACGACCTGTGAACGTCACTTTTTTCTAAAATTTTCAGCATTACCAAATTTTTTCTTAAATTGATAAAAAAAAATATGAAAACAATTTTTTAAAAATCTAAAAAAATTATAGGAATAAACTTCATCAAAGTTCTACATTTCATTAGTTTACATCATTTTGAAATTCAAAACATAAAGACCACTTTTATATGGTCGAAGTTCAATTTTTTTTGTTTTTGTTGGTCGATTCCTTTATAAAGTGTGACATAGGTTTGTGCTTTTACCCATAGAAGGATAAAGAGAGAGGACATAGATCTAGAGAAGGATAGAGAGAGAGAGAGAGAGAGAGAGAGAGAGAGAGAGAGAGAGAGAGATTTAAAAAGACTTAATTCAAGAGAGAGAGAGTGGACCTATATCTAGAGAAGGATATATATATATATAGAGAGAGAGAGAGAAAGAGCTTTAAAAATAGTTAAGTCAAGGGAGATAGAGATCTAAAAAGAGAAAGAGCTCGAGAGGGGGAGGGAGAGAGAGAGACCTGGCCTAGATCTAGATTTAAGGATCTAGTGAGACAAAAAGAAAAAGCTTTAAAAAGATCCACTTAAAAGTTAGGAGAGAGAAAGAAAGAGATTTAAAAGATTTAACTCAAGAGAGAGAGAGGAAGGTAGATCTAGAGAAGGAGGGAGAGAGAGAAGGAGGGAGAGAGGGGGAGAGAGAGAGGACCTTAGAGAGAAGGATCTAGAGAGAGAAAGAAAGAGCCTTATTCAAAAGACTTAAGTCAAGAGAGAGGACCTAGATCTAGAGAAGGATAGAGAGAAAGAAAGATCTTTAAAAGACTTAATTCAAGAGAGATATGACCTATCTAGAGAAGGAGAGAGAGAGAGAGAGAGAGAGAGAGAGAGAGAGAGAGAGAGAGAGAGAGAGAGAGAGAGATATAAAAAGACTTAACATGTTTGAGACTAGTACAAGTATGAAACTTATGATTAAATAATACAACTATGATTTACTTAATGTGAAAACCTATGAAGGACCCTAATACACATTCAATTGAAAAAAATATGAATTAAAGTTGTTTGAAAATGATGTCCAACAAATTCAACTAATAAATAACAATATATGGTGAAGAACATGTTCAACTAGTAGTCCAGATATTGGTAACAACATATAACTTTCTTGGTCCTTAATGTGCAAACTTATGAAGTCCTAATAGACATGATTAAATATATTTTGAAACAAATATATTGAAATTACAAGTTTAAATAATGTGGAAACAAATATATGCTTAAACTAAATATTCAAAACTAGAAATAACATCCTACTACATGGTAAAAACTTATATTAAATAGGAAAGAAAATATTTTTGGAATAATATTAAAAATAGGAAAGAAAATATGTGTAACTTGTTTCTTTCTATGATATCTTGCCAAATTTATTTCGCGCATCTCTTGTTCTCTTTCCTTTGAATACTTTCATTGTGTCTTATTTTGTCTTTTTTTTGTTGTCCCATTTTCTTCAAGTAAAAGATGACTTGACAAATTCTCTACCAAAATTTTTATTCTCCAAAATCTATCTTGATGGATAAAATGTGAATTAATCTTGCAATGTTGATATGAAAAAATGAAAAAATAAGTTCATATTTATATGCATATGAAATTATGAAAAAAATAACTTGGTCGCCTAGGTCTTCAAACAAAGGTCAATTGTTAAAAATAATTTTAACAATCCCCTTTTGTTCAAAGCCCTCCACAACCATTTTTTTAATATTATTTTATGGGGTTTGAGAAAATCCCCCTTCATTCGAACCCCCATTCACTCGATGGGGTTTTAAGGGGTTCAAACAAAGGGGTGTTCGCTTGAATCCCCTTATTTTGCCCTTGCCTCCTCCACTTGTAATTTTATGCAGATTTTTGGGTTTTGAGGCTCAAGTTGAGGATTAAAATGGAATCGATTTGACAAGCCTAGTTGGAGGATTATAGTCCTCAAAAAGAGCTCCCCATCAAGTAGTTTTAATATATTTTGGTTTTATTAGTTTTTTTAAGTTTAATTAAACTTAGGTTTTTCACTAAAAATCAAGCTCTCTATTCTGTACATGTGGAAAAATAGTAGATTGCCAAAAAAAATGAAAAATATCTATTCTCTTGGTATTGATGTCCTTGATCCAACAAAAAAATATTGAATTTTGATATATATAAAAAAAGTTATGTGCTACACAGTAAACCTATGTCTAAATTATAATTGGTTTGACTTCAAAACTTAATTAAGAAAAAAATATTCAATAAAAAACTATGAAACCAAATGAAGGAACTAGATATCATAGTTACAAATATAAATTTGAAAAAATTGGAATTTTATCCTTCATAGAAAAAACGTTATGTGCTACACAGTAAAAATCACTCTTTCAAAATGGTGTTTATTATTAAAAACTAGTTATCGAAGGAGATGGAAAAAGAAACGCAATTTGATTCCAAAAAATTTTAAAATATATATTTAGAATCTATAGACAAAATTTCACAAATCACTAGTTTTCATCATCTTCAAATTCATCATGGTTTAGAAGCTATAGGTGTCCAAAAGTGTAGATTTAGTTTAAAATTTTAATTTCAATGTCAAGTTTGGCCAAAAAGTATAACCCACTATTGTGGGATCACCCCAATAAGAGATAAAATCTCACCAAAACCAATACCCTAAACCAAAACCAACCTCACCTTATGTTTTTTAACATTGCTATATTTTATTCTTGAAGACCCATTTACAACCAACATACTTCCTCCCTTTGGAAATTGAACTAAGTCCCAAGTCTCATTCTTTTTCAAAACAATTAGTTCATCATCTATGGCTATCTCATTCATCTACATCATATATTTCACACTCCCACTTAGTTTCTCAATATAGGAGAAGTTTTGATATTTTTGAGTATCACATTTTGAATAAATATTGCCTTCCTATTCACTAGATCCCACAAATTGTCTCCTTTCATATTCTCACCATAGTTGGTGAAGATACATTTCACTACTTGATAATCCAATTTCAATCACTTCTACTCAGGCATGTGGACATATTACTTACAACTAAAAAATTGAAAATTTTTATCTATCCAAGCCTCCATTAGGGTTTTATCCTCATATTGATATATGAATTATTAATTGGCTAGCATGTTGTGCTAACTACCTCTACCTATAATTAATGTTCCAAACTAACCCAACAAAGCATACATTTGGCCCTCTCCATCAATGATATATTCATCTTTTTTACAACACCATTTTCTTGAGAGGTGTATTTAGTTGTCTTATGTTGTGCAATATCATTCTCATTACAAAATCTATCAAACCTAATTGAATAATACCCTCCTTCATTATTGATTCCAACACTTTGATCTTTCAACTAGTTTGGTTCTCTTCAAGAGCCTTAAAATCTTTAAACTAACTAAATATGTCAAATTTATGTTTGAGAAATTAGACTTGAATTCACCTAGAGAAATCATTAATAAAAGAAACATAGTACAAGTATTTTTCCAAGTAAGGAACATGTACAAGACCAAACACATCACTACATATGAATAAGATCCAAAATCCCATGAGACTCTGAGAGATAGAGTAAAATTGAACACAATTCTATTTATCATAATTGCAATGTTCATAAAATTCAAAATCAAGAGAAACCAACCAACACCTCTACAATATTTATGTTTTCAAGGTCCTAAGACCATTCTCACAATCTCTTGCATTCACTTGTGCCACAACATAGTCTTCTTAGCTAGTAACTTTCTCTCTAAGATGAGAATTTATTTGGCATGAGTACTTTAGATGCATGTCCACTTACAAAAATTTCTTTGGTTATAAGCCCACTTATATATATGTGCGTATAGGCATGAATTTGCACCCCTAACGCAAATTCCCCTTTACCCCCTTACACTTCAGAAAACCTAAGGCAGAGATTTAATTCCACTTAAGCTCGTTGCTCACATCACACTTGGTGTTTGCTTTGTGTGTCGGTGGGGGCATTTCTATCAGGGATGCCCACATGGCATGCAGACGTTCATGCAACACACTTACATCCTCGGAAGATTCTTGTGGTTGGAGTCTATAGAGACGTTACACTTCCCATTGGAAGTCGAAGTGCAATGCCTCCCTTCGGCTGGCCGACCTGAATATGGCCGGTTTTCATCTTCTTCCTTCATATTCTTCACTCTCTCATCCATTCTCAAGTTTTGCAAGATTGTTTTGAGCATTCTCTCCATTCCATTCACTCATCCACAAGCTTTGTAGCAGCACTTCACACTTCATAGCAGCAATCTACCACTCCATCACTCTGATAGTGCGAGTGTAGGACAAACACCATTGCAACAAAGGCTTGAGTTCCTCTCATCTTCTCCTCCACTAGCCTTGAGCACTTTGGATGGAGGTGGAAAGCTCCTCTTGTCTTCTCTATCATTTTGGTTGAGTAAGAACGTACTATTTTGCAGTGTATTTTTTTATGTAGCTTGTTTTCTCTTCTTTATCATTATTCCTATCGTTGCAAACTTGGTTGTCCATGGAGGTGGAAACACCAAAACGAGGGTCTGACTGAGCCAAACCCCTAAACAACCCCCCAAAATTTTCCTGCTTTTTTGTGTGCAGGTGGAGAGATCTCAGAGCAAGCTGGCGAGAAGATTGTTGTGCAAAATTATCTTCATCACCGGTAATTTATTTCCTTTATCACATTCATCTTTATGTTTCACTCTTCTTAATCTTATTTTGTAATTCTAGAAACTTCTAAACTAGGCTGATAGTCCCTCTTTTATAGTTTAACCTCGTCTCTCTAGTTTTTTGGCTGTACGGACGCCAGTGCATTGCGCTATCATCTCGAAATTGCGCTTTTGTCCTTTGATAGAGAGCTACTTGAGATGTAGATTTGACTCTAAAGATCAACTTGTCTAGTCTCCTTCAACTCCTAGGTTTGCAGAGTGATCGAAGGACCCATATTTCTCATCACTTTCATCTCACCTATTCTAACCTTCTTTTAAACAGAGATAAGTTAGGGCAGCCATACTTCTCTTGACTATCAGAGCGCACCACGCTGTCATCTCGGAATTGCGCTTTTGTCCTCTGATAGAGAGCTACTTGAGATGTAGAGTTGGCTCTAAAGATCAACTCGTGTAGTCTCCTTCAACTCTTGGGTTTGCAGAGTGATCGAAGGACCCACAGTTCTCATCAATTTCATCTTGCCTATCCTAACCTTCTTTTAAACTGAGATAAGTTAGGGCAGCCATATTGCTCTTGTCCTTTTGTGACCTGGGGCCTTGCAGTGGTTGGTCGTCCCCCTCTCTTACATTTTTGGTGAACCCGATGTGAACCAACGTCTACCCGTTTGTTGATGTTCTGAGATTTTTCTCTTATACCTTTCGATCGTTGTATTCTTGTGTGTTGTGAAATTTTATGACCTTCACAACCCAGTCTATGACCTTTGGGCATATTTTCAGGAGAATTTTGCAACACCTTCCGATGGAGAAGACGAAGGTCTCTTCTAGTTATACTACCGGCCTTTTCTCTTGTTTTGTGGTTGGTTTGTCCGCGCAAGAGCACATATCATGGGGTGAATCTAGATTCCTTGATGAAATTGATCTCATCACTACCCCTCCTACATCACCAACCTCCTTGTTTGTAGAGGAACATGAGGTCATCCATATCCCTTATGAATACGTCGCTATTCTTAGTGAAGGGTTGGGTGCATTGGAAAATCACCTGGAAAGAAACCTAAAGTTGGCTAGGGTTGCTAAAGTTATCAGTGAAATAAGATACATGGTAGGAAAAGATCGGATAGGTGTAGAAATCTTGGCTAGTCTCATTGTTCTGGCTAAAGCATGTGCCCCTTCTGACCGTGGTCGCATGGTACGAAGTGGCCCCTTCGAAGAACGTGAGAGACAGTTGGAAATGTCGGTGCCTCCTATGTTTGTATACATGATTGATGCAGTTCCCTCGGTCAATGTGCCTGTTGCTTCCAAAAACTCTGAAACTATCAAAGTAAATAGAAACCCTTTAGGTTTCCACTTCACCCCTTCTGTAGCCTCTAGTGGTGGAGGATTTGGCGAGATGATAGGTGGAGGCTTTGGTGGTGGAATCTTCAGAAGTGGAGGTGGTATTGACAGAGGCGGTTCTGATGAAGGTCATGGTGGTGGCCTTAGAAGTGGCGATGGCTCTAATGGAGGTCGCACTGGTGGCAATGGAATTAGTGGTGGCTCTGGCAGTAGTCACGATAGTGGTCTAGGCGGTGGCTTTGGTGAAGGTTCTAGTGTTCCTATGCCTTCTAATGACCCTATTATGAATACCCTTCTTCAGAATATGGGGAAGATGCAGAATCAGCAGGTGAACCTTTCCTAGGCCTCAACCCAACCTATTTTCCAACCCTTCTTCTAGCACAACCCATTGTCAGTTGCAATCCTAAACACTCCTTTCCTACAAGGGATGGAGATTCCTAAATTCAAGAAATACAGTGGTAAAGGGGACCCACAGAAACATGTGTCTACCTTTAACACCTTATGCACATACTTTTTCCATCACGATGCATTGATGGCAAAACTGTTTCCTCGACCCCTCAAGGATACAATGCTCAACAAGTATTGTTCCTTTCCTGACAACTCTATCTTCACATTTGATCAAATTGTGAACCAGTTCTTAAGACAATTCCAAGCCAACATCGGACCAAAGATTACCTTCTCTGACCTTGTTCGATGTAAACAAGGGGATAATGAGAAAATTATCGATTTCATAGTGTGATACCAGGTCCTCTTTTCGCAAATATCGTACCTGTTACCTGACTCAGATGTACATAAGGTGTTCATAGGGAATTTACAAAGGCCTTGGCAAGAGAAGTTTTCCCTTATTAAATACCCTTCTTTTGCGCATCTGTGTGCAACTTTATGGGAGTACCAACAAACGATGGTTAAGCTCGAGGGTTCCTCCTCACAATCTCGTCTTGAAGGGAATTCTATCATATCAATCTCTAGAAAAGGAAAATTTGTTGCATATATAGTATCCATTGTGGATAAAAATGGCCTCGAGCATGACTAAAAGTTTACGAGGTTATCAGAATTCTATTCTTCCATCTTACAAAATGTTTTGAAGGATAAGATTGTTAGCTTGCCAACCCCTAAACCAGTTAGAGAACCATATCTTAACTGGTATAAAACAAATACATATTTTTAGTACCATCAAGTTAATAGACACGATACCGAACATTGTATGCACCTACATCATGAGATACAGGATCGCATCGAGAACAGTACTATTTATCTTGATGGGAACAAACAAAACATGAAAAAATTAGTGGTGAAAGCTAATAGTGAATTACAGATATACACAAACCCATTTCTGTCACATTCTGCTAACATGATTATCGATCCCTCTAATTATGTTTCTTATCCCAAGGCGTATATTAACATGGTTACTATTACTCCCTCTCCTCATCTTGTGATCGGTTCACCGGATGTGACATTCACTTCGCAAGATATACTAGCAAATGACAAACCTTCTCCACTTTACATTCTCGCTTGCCTCACTGGCAACATTGTGATAAGAGTCTTAGTTGACCCCATGAGTAGATTGAATGTCATCATAGAGGAGACATTACTCTTAAATTCCCTAGAAAGGGAGGAATACAAAAAAAAAATCCATCATCTATACGCATGATGGGATTTCTCTTAAACCTTATGGGTTGATAATGATGTCCATCTCGGTTGGACCTAGGAACATAGACATGGTCTTCGATGTCATTCCTAAGTCGGACCTATTCAAGGTGAAGCTAGATATACCTTGGTTAGATTCCATGAATGGGATCACCTCCGTAATTCATAGGTGTCTTAATTTTTCCCATGATGGTGTTGTGCACGTAGTGCATGATACCAGATACCAGCCTGTGGTATACTGCGTTGGATCACTTTTGGTCCACTCCACTCGATCTACTCCCACAAAGAACATACCTACTTTACAAGAACTATGTGAAGTATAAAATTGGAGGCAAGGGACAATTGAGGTTGACCCTTCTTGTAGCAGAGAAGCCAGCTACTTTCTCCTCTCGAAAGGGAAAGGAGAAGCTCGCTCCCTCTTGGGATGACTCATCTACTCCCCTTTCTAGGGAGGAGTATTGGATGAACAAGCATGGGCTTTACCCGCTAAGTCGGATGATGCCTCCTTAGCAAAAACCCAAGATCAGGATATCGGATCTCCCTAACAAGTCTCTTGAACCCCAGTACTATCTGTATGGTAGAAAGAAAGGCTCGTGAAGATAATTTTTCTCACGACCTCTTCTCATTCCCCCAAGTGGAAAGAGGCCCATCACTAAGGTGTTGGGGTCGATTCCCCCTACCATTTTTGAACTTGCTTCTTCTGGTCCCATTCAAGAGTCTATGCTTCTGCTGGAAATAGTTATGGAGGACACTCCCATGGCTAAGCAGGAGCCATTCCTCCCTTTGCAAGCTTCAGCTTCTAGTTTGAAGAGTTGTAGAAACTGCCTTGTGCATGAGCGTAAGTGTCGGTGAAAGGCTCTTCTAGCTGAACAAGCCTCCTTACAGAAGGAGGAGGAGATGATTGCACCTCCTATTGTGTCCTCCTCTCTCCCCCCTTCTGTCTCTGTCCAAACCAGATCTGAATCTCTTTTGGCTTCCACCGCAAGTGCACATGCGCTTGGAAAGGTGCAAGTGTTTATCTCTGCTTCTACGGAGCTGCCTTTGTTGACTTTCATTCTGGATGTCTCACCTTTCTCGAAGCCCATGGATATGGTTAATACTTCGCTTGTATCCACTACAGTTCTTTCCTTTATTCCCTCGACCCTCCTTGCTTCGTCTATGGGGAGTTCACCTCCTCCAATGAAGAAGGTAGAGTGTGGTCACTCCAGTAATGGAGGACATAAGAAGAGCCCACCTTCTCTGAAAGGTGGCCCCATCTTGACCTGTTATGTCTTAGTGACAAAACTAGTCCCAGACTCCCCTGAGTCTGTCACCACTCTCGAGTCTCTCGGTGAGCCTAGTGGTGAACCTCAGGTGCAAACTCCTTCGTCCACTGAGGTGAAGCATGGCACTCCCGTTAAGTGCATGTTTAACTTAGTGGATGTAGTTCTGACCTTGTTAGCAATCTTCATGAATTCCTTTACCTTAGACCCACAAGAGTTGAGTGACAAATACCTCATAGGTCCCTCTGCCTTGGCCCTTGTTGCGGGAGGATCAGAAGCTCCCCCCTTAACATTATATTGTTGCAAGCTCGTCACCCTTCTCCCTACAATGATCTAGAATGGGAATTTGACGAGCTCTTGGTTGACTAGTGTTAGGGGGAGACCCTCTTCTTGATATTTAGATTAGATGTATGTGTATGTTGTGATGTGCTTCCCCCATGATCATGCTATATGTGTTTGGATGACCCTAGTCACCCCTGTTGGTGCTTGGATACAGGTGTGGTGTTTATGTTGTAAACCTTCCTCTATGTGTATCTTCTTTCTTCCATGTTTGTGATTGATTTTCGGTAAATTGGGGATGATGCAAAACGTCAGGAGCATTTAGGCTTCCTTCCATGTTGACCCAATTTTTTATTTTTATTGTGTCTTTCGTGCATTCTTCCTGATTTGGTTGGAGATTGATGATCCTTTGCCTTGTATTGCGGTTACATATTATTTATAAATAAAGGTAGATCTGATCCCATGAAACCAGATCCTCCTATGCCCTTTGTGTGTGTTCCCTTTTCCTTTACCTCGCTCTTTATCCTTCTCTCTTCTTTGCTTGATTTTTGCCTCTTATGTGTGACAATGCCACTTCTACACAACTTGATCTTTAGAAAACACATTTGTTGTCAAGCGAATATTTTCGCAAGACCCCTCACAGACTTCTTTGTTAGAGTTGCATTTCTCAATTTGAAACCCTAATGGAACGTGTTTCCTTCATCATAGGTTCATAAAGAAAGGACTTGGGAACCTCCCTTCAAAGTGGGAATAGTCTTGATCTTCCCCTCGCGTGGGCGCATATCCTTCCTTTCGATTTCCTTGATGAAGTGAACATATTTTGAAAGGATTCATTGATGATGAATCTATTCAAGAAAGAAGACATTATCTTTTCAATAGTGCGTCCCTGGAGTGGACCCCTTATTTTCATGTCAGGTTCTCGAGGAATCCCTTCAAAAGTTTTTAGCAAGTTTTATGGCGTCTAGCTCGGGGGCAACCTGAATAGACCAGTTTTGTCTCTTCGTGCCTAGTCTGGGGGAAGCCTGACTAGACCTACTTCACATCCTTATGTCTAGCTCGAGGGCAGCCCGACTAGACTTCACTTTTCAATCAACACGTCCTTTGAGTGGACCCCTCCTTCCTTTTGAAAGGTTCCCGAGGGTCCCCTTTGAAAGTATCACAACCTAGCGATGGTCTATGTGACTGTCTATTCAGTGTCCTATGTGGCCACTTCTTGATGTGTTCTATCTGAGGGTAAACATATCACCATCTTAGACTTTGCGGAGTATCCTTTGCTCAATCTCCTTCATGTGAGATTTCTTGAAGGATACCTCCCTTGCAGGACAGTGAGCCTGTGAGGTGCTTTTGTTCTTCAGCTTTATAGTTCTGTGAAACTATGAAGTCCTTTCCTACACTTCTGAGTTCACCAGATCATGCTTTTCTTCCTCGTTGGTTTAGGTATACATCTCTTCCCTTATTACTTCTTACTACTCTACTTTACCGAAGCACTCATCAGTACTCGTGCTCACTAAAGTGGAGGAAAAATGTATAGGCATGAATTTGCACCCCTAATGCAAATTCCCCTTTACCCCCTTACACTTTAGAAAACCTAAGGCAGAGGCTTAATTCCACTTAAGCTTGCTGCTCACATCACACTTGGCACCTGCTTTGTGTGTCACTGGGGGTGTTTATGTCGGGGATGCCCATGAGGTGCACAAATTTCTGCATGACGCGCTTACATCCCTAGCAGATTCATGTGGCTGGAGTCTACAAAGACATTACACTTCCCAAATTGGAAGTTGAAGTGTAATGCCTCCCTTCGGCTGGCCAACCCGAATATGGTCAGTTCCCATCTTCTTCCTTCATATTCTTCACTCTCTCATCCATTCTCAAGTTTTGCAACATCGTTTTGATAATTCTCTCCATTTCATTCACTCATCCACAAGCTTTGTAGCAACACTTCACACTTCATAGCAGCAATCTACCACTCCATCACTCTGATACTGCAAGCACAGGACAAATACCATTGCAACAGAGGCTTGATTTCCTCTCATCTTATCCTCCACTAACCTTCAAAACTTTGGACAAAGGTGGTAAGCTCCTCTTGTCTTCTCTATCATTTTGGTTGAGTAAGCACATACTGTTTTCTAGTGTCTTTTGTTTATGTAGCTTGTTTTCTCTTCTTTATCATTATTCCTATCATTGCAAACTTGGTTTTCCATGGAGGTGGAGAAACCAAAATGGGGGTCTGGCTGAGGCAGACCCCTAAACAACCCCCCAACATTTTCTCACTTTTCTGTGTGTAGGTGGAGAGATCTTGGAGCAAGCTGGCAAGAAGATTGTTATGTTAAATCGTCTTCATCACCCTTGCGGTAATTTATTTCCTTGATCAAATTCATCTTTATGTTTCACTTTTCTTAATCTTATTATGTCATTCTAGAAATTTCTAAACTAGGATGATAGTCCCTCTTTCAGAGTTTAACCTTGTCTCTCTATTTTTCTGGTCGTACGGATGCCAGCGCACCTGTAAGACGCCAGCATGCCGCATTTTCATCCCAAAACCACACTTATGTCCTCCAACAAAGAGCTAATTGAGACGTAGAGTTGACTCTAAAGATCAACTATTCTAGTCTCCTTCAATTCTCAAGTTTGCGGAGTGATCGTAGAACCCATAGTTCTCATCACTTTCATCTCGCCTATCCTAACCTTCCTTTAAACTGAGGTAAGTTAGGGCAGCCATACTGCTCTTGGCCTTTCATGACTTGGGGCCTTGCAGTGGTTGGTCCCCTTCTCTTACAATGTGTACATGAATTTTGATCCTAAATAGAGAAAATTAAAGAAATATTAACATACTCTACTCAAAACATAAATAGCACTCAAATTGAGAATAAGAGTTAACATGACATAAATGATTTCACCATGTTGGCCCTTGTTGCACCATGATGAGGTGGTTATGATCATGGATGGTTGGATGTGAGGGCTAGTTCTAGTAGAATAAGGCTACACTCAAGTTCTTGTATGCAAATGGCTTGGGTTGAGGCCAAATTATAGATTTTTGGCTGAAGGATTGGATGGATAAGATCAAAAGATGGGATCAATTGATCATATTGGTTGAGAGCCATGCAAAGATGAGAGAATGAAAAGTGTCCTCATGTGGTTGGAAGATATGGAGGGAGAGGGATTAAGGGGAGAATTAATGGTGGAGATTCTCCTTGGGAAGGTTGGAGGGACGAGATGGAAAGGTTAGTTTGGAGTACCCAAGAGGGAGGGGCAAGTACTTTGACCCATGTGGCATGGTACCAAGGCCATGTCATGTGTACATGTGGGGAAGTGCATTATTTGATGAAGGTTGACTAGGATTAGGTTGTATAGGTGGATGATTATGAGATTAAGTGGATCATCCCACTTAATAAAAGGTGGAGAAAATAGATAAATTAAATTTAATAAAAAAAATATTTATTTTTTGAGAAATGGATGGGTAATTTAGATAAATAAATAATTTAATCTATTTACTTAAGGTGGACTATAAGAGGAAGATGGTTTAATGGTTTAGGCTAGAAGCAGGTGTGGGTGAATAGTGATTTTATTAATTAAATAATAAAATATCTATTGAGTAATAATGGAATGAAAATGAGATAATAATTGAATAATAATGGTTGGAATCAATCAATTATAGAGGAAATAACTAGGTAATGACAATGGGTCATTTTTTTGTGTTTACATTTTTCACCTCTTTAAGATGGTGTTATAAAGTAGCATCACTTCAAAGAATATTAAGACATAATAATTGGAAAAAAATAGTTAGATTAGGGAATATGCCTTAGTCATTCAAAGTGGTAACTAGGAGGAAAGATGATGAGAGTGAATATGAGGATGAGGATTGAGGATGCCCCCTTGAGAGAACATGTGGGTTAGGAGAACATAGGTGTGCTCTTGAAATGGATGAGAGGATGTAAGATGATGGATTGAATGAGCTATGGGAGGATGAAGAGATAATTGAAAGAGGAAGAGGAAGGGATGAAATGCATATTTATTTTGTATTGAACTAAGAAATATTGATTTTATCTAGCACTCAACATTATGCACCAAGGTATGAGGAACTAAGGTGACAATGTGTCCTATGCATAGAAAATATAAGTCATAAGAAACTATATTCCATATATCACCATGATATGGAAGACCATGATATTATTGTGGCATGCAGGTTACAAGGACCTATATAGACGTAAGACAAATTATCATGCACAGAAAAATACAATGACAAACATGATGTTGCCTTGGTCAAGCTAAAAATCCAAGATTGTTTAATGGTTGATTGAGTGTTGTTGATGTGGGAATGATATATCCCAAAAAGCACAAGGATTAGGAAGGATACATCCTAATGATGATGATTATATTTGGATCAAGGCTTATAACAAGGCTAGAAAAAATACTTAGCTAGATTGCATAGATTAGGATTCACTTGCGATTTTGGATTGTGAGGAGAATTTTGATTATATGGGAGTGATGAAATTATTGGATCAATGGTATTGGATTGTATGGGGTGTGCAGGCTATATCTAGATACCAATTACAAGGGATGATGGGATGAGAGGATGAGGTGGTAGGAAGGATTGATGTATAGAGGATAGGGAGATGGAAATATTATGAGATGAGGGGATAGGAAGATAAGGATTGGAATATAGAAGAATTATGTGATAAGGATTGGGACATGGAAGGGTTATCATATGAGGGAATAGGAAGATAAGGATGGGTGATAGAAGGGTTGTAGAATGAAGAGATAAAAGTTTTTGATAGGGGATGAGCCAAATTATTGGATGGATGGGGGGTGTGACTAATATCTCAAACGACTGTATCACAAAGGAATAAGATGCCTCACTCTTGATATGCCACGTATGATGAGGCACTAGGATATGTATGATAGGATGAAATGTAGGATGATAATAGGTGTGATCCCTATATGTTTATCCTATTCTAAAGATGCAAATCTAACTAATATGCAATAATAGAAGAACACAAAAGGTACACCTCCAGATTAGCCTAAGGAATGATAACACAAAGAAAGATATCAAAATAATGATTATAAATGATTATACCTTTGTGTTGTTGAATCCCTTGGTTGGCCCTTGATGTTTGAAAACTTGTGTGCTCCTTGGATGGCTATGGAGATGGCTAGATGCAAGATGAATTAGATGATAAAATGCAAATGCAAATAGCTAAATGACTTGATTTGATGATGAGAGAAAATGCATGCAAGTTGAGTAATCAAATTGGTAGCATGAGGGTGAAAATGGCTAAGTGTTGTAAAATAAAAAAATGGTAAGAATTTGGTATCAAATGCATGAAGTCCCTAAATTAGAGAAAATATGGGGTATTTATAAAGGGATTTGAATTCTCTAAAGAATTCAATGGTTGAGATTAAACCAACAAGGCCAAGATGGAGGGCTATGGTGAGTTGCGGATTCAAAAGCCCTCACATCTTGACATGTCGAATGTGAGATGGCCTAGGATGAGATTATGTGGAAGTGAGGTGGAAGGAAGGTACATGATGTGGAGGAAGGAGAAGTACCTTGGAAAAAGGATGATATGACCTCTCAATGATCACATAGGGAAGAGGAGAATCTTGGGTGAATAAAAAAGAATTAAAAATTCACATGATTGGGGAATCTTGTGGATAAGACAAGGTTCCAAAAGGAGAGGTGGAAGGTACCTTGGACAAAAAAAGGTCCTTAAAAAGGCAAGTACTTACCCACATGTGACTTGATGTGTCAAGTCAAAGATTTTAGAAGACTTTAGCATATGTGATGTGAAAAGTCAAAGGTTCTATAATTTGCATGGGGAAGAGAAGATTCCTTGGAGGAATAAAAGTGAATTAAAAATTCACATGGGGAAGACAGGAGCCTTGGATGAATAAAAAGGAATTAAAAATTCCTTAGGGGATGGGGAGAGTTGACCAATGTATTGATTAGGCTTAACTAATCGGTAATTAGAAGATAATTAGTTGTTAATAAGGATTAGAAGCCAACTTGCAAAAGTTGGAGGATGTGAGACATCCTAATCAAGGATTAGGCATGTACACATCCCTAATGATGAGATTAGAGGATGGATTAATATTAAGGAAAAGGATGTGACATGCGAGGAATTAAATAAATTTCATATTTATTTAATTCATTTGGTGAAAAGGATAATAAAGGGTAAGGTATTTAATTATTAATTGAATACCTTAGGGATTTAGAAGAATTAAGGGTATTAATTAAATAATAACGATATTATTTAATTAATGCATGTAAGAGGATATTTAGATGAAAAAGGGGTAAATTTGGACAAATGAACTATCCAAATTTAGGTGTCTACAATAGGATAATGGATGATGGGTGGATAAGGAATATAAATGTGGTATGAAAATAATAGATGGTGGAAATCATGATGGATGAGATATTATGTAGGTATGGGATGGATGGATTGGAGGGTAGGAAGGATGATAGGATAATAGGATGGTGTAATAGAGGAATGCATTCCAATAGGTGTCTAAAGCATATATGAATGTTTTTCCCAATATTTATCAAGATCACAAGGAGGATGGAGGGATGGTAGTGGATAGGATAGGCATGTGGGATGTAGGAGATGATGGATCCATAGCAAGAGTAAACTTTCCCCCAAGTTTAATAAGAAAATAGATGGTAATATTTACACATGATGTATTTTTTCTAGTTTTTCATCATGGTACTTGCCTAAGGTATGATTTTTTCTCTTTACGAATTTTTGGAATTTTGGAATTAAAAAATATATATTTATGGGATGCTATGGATGGAGATGGATAAGATTAAGGATATGGATAAGTGGGTTTGGAAGATAACAGATAGGTGGTAGGGATATGGAGGAAGGACTAAATCATCTAGTTCTATACCAGAATAATAGGAGACCATTGGGAGTGATTGTTGCATGTTGGTACAAATCATTAGGATAGGTGGATTATGCAAAGTCATAGATGAAATATATTTGATGGGGGGAGATGTTTGGGATACGATATGGGGTGTTATATAGTGTATGGATGGAACCTGATGGGAGGAGAGCACAATAAGGGGATGTTATTAGGACCAACATTGGCACATATTGTGATGGATGTTGAATGATAGGAGGAGATATTGATGGATGGTGTGGGGATGATGATAGAGTTATGATGGCGAATTTTGGGACATAGGGGCCCAAAATGGATTTATGAGATAGTGGATGGTGACGGTTAGCTTGTGGATTAACAACATTGAATTTTATTTTGGATTTTCATTTAAATGCATTGTTACAAATATGAAGGTATTTTCATTGATTTTAATTGGTCAATTGGTTGTTGTTGTCATTGATGTCATTTATGTTGGTTATTGGTTGTATATATCGAGGATATTGAGAAATTGTAATAAAGAAAGGTTGCAAGTATTTAGTGCTTGCTCTAGTTTTTTCTTTGGAATGTGCTACTATGCTAGTGAGGATCTAAGGTATTGTTCATGATTGTTGGAAGCTAAGCTATATCCAGATTTTGGGTTTTTAGATCATTGTTCAGAGCGAGTTATGTTCACCAATTATGAACCATGTTTTTCTGTGTATCTGGTTGAGGTCTGAGAGAAATATAGTTGCTCCATATTTCTTCTTGTTTGAGTTTTATGACTTGTGGTTCTCAGGATAAG
Organism: Sequoiadendron giganteum; assembly: GCA_007115665.2. Lineage (NCBI taxonomy): Eukaryota > Viridiplantae > Streptophyta > Pinopsida > Cupressales > Cupressaceae > Sequoiadendron > Sequoiadendron giganteum. The sequence continues at coordinate 631,906,465 of CM021109.1, forward strand.
TTGATGAGGTTATGTTCAAGTAAAATTTGTTGACCGAAAATATTTGATCATGTTAAGGTTAAGTGTTCTTAATTGATTTATGTGTTTTACACTAGTATTGGCCGACCTTGTGTTAAACACTACTTATGAAGTTCATGAAGTATGGTGAAGCATGTTGGGACTTATTTAGGTCCTCATTAAGTGTGTCTATGGGTTGCACTCATTCTAATTCCAGCGTAGAATGTTTTGGCGCTGACCTAATTTGAATTTGTAAATAAAAATGGTATGTGGCCAACTTTGGATTGGTTTCAAAGTTGAAGATGGTATAAATATAAGCTGATATGTTTGTGAAAGGTGTGAGTGAATGCAAAAGCAAGATAAATGCGAAATAGTGTGTGTGTGATGCGAGTTGAAGTAGATCAATGTGAAATCTAATTGCAGAGTTTCTAAAGGTAGTGAGTTGAAGGTGTACTCTATCATTCAAGCGCGTCTGCAAGTGTGTGAGAGAATTATGGTGGAAATCTTCATTGCATTGAGATTTGTTTCTCTCTATAAAAAAATCGCTCTTGTCTTCTTTTGTAGTTCTCTAGCAATGAGCCTTTCGGGTGGTTAACCCTTACTGGACAGTGAGTCTTGTTTTGGATAGTGAGTCATGTTTTGGTAGTGAGCCTTTGTACTTGGTTTTGATATTCTCTATATTGTGAGCTAATCCTCACCGTGGTTTTTTCCTTTCCACATAAATATGGTGTCATAGTGTGTATTATTTTACTTCTTTCAGTTCTGCTTTTACACTTAATGATTAATCACATAAGCAAAATTAAGGATTTGTGAATGATAATTGATCTAACCTATGGTGGAAGTTTTAATTGCTACAATTGATTCACCCCCCCTCTCATTTGTCTTTCTCAACATGCATTGTTTCTTTTTTCTTTGAAATCCATATGATTTTAGTTTTTGCATTGGTGGGCCTTTATGACCTTCAGGATTTATTGTATTTTTTTATCATATTTTGTGTTATTTTATCATGTCTTTTTGAGGATACATAGTGATCTTCATATTTTGGTGGATGTTTAGCTTTATGTATTTTTAGTTTAGTATCCAAAAATTATTCCAATATAAATGGTATGGATGTGAGGACATGGATGATGTGGAGGGAATAGGGATGGATTGATAGATGTAGGATTTTAAAGAGGGTACATAGAGGGATGATTTTTAATTATGTTCATGGAGGTGTGCCTTTGTTGATTCTAATTAGGGATGATGGGAGTGGAATTTTTATGATGGGTGATAGGGATAGGGTATTGGTGGATGAGGAGATGGATCTAGGATGAGATGGAGGATAAGATCTTGGGATATAAGAGCCCAAAATAGATTTAGTATATGGAGGATATGTGATGGTGGATTGTGGATTGTGGGACATAAGTAGCCAAAATGTATTTGGAGGATGAAGGAGGGATAGTGATAATTTTTTTACATGTGTATGATGGAGGAAGGGGGATGGAAACAAGTGTTTTGGAGTAGTGATGGGAAGCACCTATTATGATTTTAGGAGAAGACCTCTTAGGTTTCATAAAGGTTCTACCAACAAAATTATATTGTGAGCCTTGACATATGTAGCCAAGGCCTTGTGAACACAGATTTTCTTTGATATAGATAGGGTCCAAGATACCTTTCTAATGAAGGCCTAAGCCTCAATAGTTCATGTTCTTAAGCATCCACTTCAATGTAGGATTTTTTTTATTTTAGAAGCGCAATGTGAGTCCATTATTAGGTGGAGTAGGAGTGGTGGTAGACATGATTTGTTCTTTTGTTGCAAGAGAACCACCATAGGTGAAGGTAAGAGGATCAAGAGGATAGGGTGATGGTGTTGGGACGGTCTGGATAGGAGGAGGTAAGGGATCATGAGAGAGATTATATGAGATAAGAGGATCTTGATTTGGATGGGGGGATATTTCAATATGCTTTAAAATAAGAATTTGGTATGGTTCAACTTGTGTGGGTAGTGTGATAGGGGATGAGTGTTTGGATGGACTCTTCAAATAGCGTGGATGGAGGGATGGGGAATTAATGAGGCTCATAGGATTGAGATGGGATAATTCTAGGAGTGAGAGATTTCGATTGGAGTTGGATTATATGAATGGGTTGGATTTTTTTAGTGGTTTGGATGATATTAGGAGTAAGAGATGGGGATTGGGTTTGGATGGTTTTTATGGGTTTGACAATGCTAGGAGTAGGATATGGGGATTGGGATTCAATGGTTTTGATATTTTATATGGTTTTAGTAGTGGAAAGATGAATAATAGATGTGGGATGCAGATGGGTTCCATCAATGATGACCTTAGATGGTTGAGTTGGGTGGCATGACTTTGCAAAGTTAATATGTGGAGTTTTTGTTGGTTCATTTTCTAGAAGTCCTTAGAGGAATGTTGGAGTGAAATATGTGTATGTTTTAGGCTTAGATGGAGGATTAGGATTAGATGGAGTATTGGTATCATGGATTTAAGGGTTGGGATTTAAAGATGGAAATAATGGGAAGGAATTGAGATAAGATGAAGATTGTGGTTTGGTGGTTTGGTAGAGACATGAAGTGGTGGGAGAAGGATTATGGATTGAAGGATTTAGATTAGATGAAGGATTATGACTATGGATTAAAATATTTATATTATGGATTGGAGGATTGAGATTATGAAATGGAAGATGGATTTGGGAATAGTGGGGGTTTGAAGGTGATGGTGTTGTTTGTCAAAAATGGAGGTATGGTTATTGGATAAAGGGTATATGTGGTTTATAGATAAGTGGGGGATATGGATGGAGGATAGGGGTATGTGCAAGATCATGGTGGGCCAAAAAGTGGCAATATGTAAGCCATATGTTGGCCCATGTGGCTGACGACCTTTTTTTTACCCAAAATTGATGAAACGAAAAGGGTTTTTAGAGGATATCCTCAGCTTTCCACCAATATAAATTATTCTGGTGGTCAGACAGACACCTACTTCTTATTTTTACCCTGAAATTTAAATACTACTGCATTGAAATTTCAAATTTTCACCAAATAGATTTCTTTTTTTGAAATAAAGGTCTAGTAGTTTAGAAACTACATTCAATTTGCTACATATTCTATTTTTACATTTTTTTGAAATAATATAGATAACTTATTCAATTTTTTATGTGAAGTTGTCTAACTCTGATTTTTTGTCTTTTTATTGCCACTTAAGGGCCTGTTTTTTCCATGTTGATCCTACACATACCCATAAAATGGAGTTCCCTTATCAAATATCGCATAATGATGACTATTGAATATGCTTGGAGGTGTGATGGGATAGCTTGTGGGAGATATTGCTTGGTTAGAAGGCATGGTTGAGTGGAAAATTCTTAGGGAGAGCTTGTTGGAAATGATGGCATTAAGGGGATCAATTCATATGCATCTTGATCAAATAGAATTTTATCATCATCGAAATAAGGTTGATTAATTTCATAATCATCAATGTAATTGGGATTTCCCTTGATTACTAGTTTTGGTCTTGTTGGGGGAGGGTAAAGATTCATGATTTTGGATTGGATGGGCATGGATGAAAGAGATTAGGAAGAGATTATTATAAGGTACATGGAATGGATTAAAAGAATATGAAAGAAGGGATCTTAAGATTTTTTTCAATATCAAAAGACCTTAGGTTTGATTTACTAAATATTATATTAGGATTTAGATTAAGATAATATTAGGATTTAGATTAAGCTCAAATTATGGTTTGGATTAAGTTCATTTTAGGATTTGGATTAAGCTCAAATATGTTAGAAGAATATGATTGAATTTGTGATATTTGATTAGGATTGGATGAAGGGTCATGTTGTACTTGAATTGGGATGGGATGAATGATTAAGATGATGAATGAGGTGGATCAGGAGGTTTTCCCTTCGCAATAATTGTAACCAATCACATTCAAGCAACATGTAGATGATTTTACATTAAAGGGACTTACATGATTTTTGACAATGAATACACACTCGCATGCCCATGATTACTCAAATAGGATTGTTAACTTAGTGTGGTAGCACACAATAAAATACCTCAATGAGTTGATAGGTAGGGATCTAGTGACAAGCTCACATTTTCCCTTTCTTTGGAGGTTGTCAACACCATGCCCAAAGAGTTTCTATCTCTACTCAAGGAGGTACATGGTGAGTAACTTTAGGCATGATATTGTACCTTGCACCACACTAAGAAATTATTGAAAGGTCTTATCTAGGCTATACAAGCTTCTAGGGTATTCCTCTAAATATTAGAAGGGTACGTGAGGAAAAACCATGAACACTATCCCATCACAAGCATGGGTTAGGAACTTTTTCTAAAAACCTCAGACCAACCCTACACTCCTATTCATGGAATCATCCAAACATCAGAGCTTTGCTAGACATGACATGACTAGATTGGGGTACAAATTTCATTTTGCTCCCTTTTTATACCCCCTGGTAACACATGGTTGAGTTCATCCCTTGGAGTGATGAAATCCCCAAGCAAGCCTCATTGATAGGCCAAAGCTGGGGTAAAGAATGAGAAATATTTAATGTTTAATAATAAGATCCAACTTGGCCTAAATGTCAATTTGGGGTGTAAACTTGTGAAAGATGTCGTGGCTATTTGCACAAGTGCTACAAGTAGTGAGGTGAGTGGGGATGAAAATGTGTTCCTAAAATCAATCAAATACCTAAGCTGAAAATCGAATTAATGTTTTTGTTTTGCTTCTATGGCAGGGATTGCGATAGAAATAACAATAGTAATGATTCTATAAATTAAACTCATAGCTATAAATAATATGAACAATCATAAACAAAGATAATCAGTAGATCTCACAATTCAATCATAAGTAATAAGCAGCAAACGTATTCAAAAAATAACAGAATTAAACACACTGCTAGAAATAAACACACTTATTATGAAAGCTAAAAAATCCACCAAACATTCCAAGAAGGGGTTGTCCTTCCTCCTCAGTCCGCCTGGTGCTGAAATGAAACTCCTTTATGTTGGTTTAGTCATGTGAAGATGCTATTCTATTTATCAAAAATAATACAAATTCTATATCTCCTTTATCACATAGCTCATATTTATAATAAATATGTGTGCAAGTTGTTTCCTATTTTTATGCCACTTTGCTAGTATTTTGTGGCTCATATGCAGTTGTTTTATTTTTTGAAACAACTCACCCTAAAATGTAGGAGCTTATTTAGCTCATGGTTACAATCAATCAAATAGAATATTATTTTAAATGTGAGGACATTCTTCTCCACAAAATTATAATTGAATATTAATTGGTTAAACTAAATAACCAAATTTTATGCCGATGGAGGGTCTCAAGTTTCATAGAGATAGGAGGCTCTCCAACCAGGTGGTTAAGAATTTCCCTTGCACTGACAAGGAAAGGTGTTGGGAAATTTATGCCTCAACATTCGGGTTTCCCTTTGAAGACTTGGCTGATTTCTCCATGTTTATGGAATTTACCACCATACCACTACATGCTTTCCTTAGAGGTGTGGTTGTGTGGTTTACCGCTTTACTGCGAGCCTCTATTACTTAGTTCACAGTTGGGCGGTGTTACCGCTCTACCATGGTGGTCTTCGTTTTGCGTGGTGGTGGCACATTGAGCGACAGTAGTCTGGAAGGCGAATACCTCCTTACCGTAGGGTGTCTGTCTGGTAATGGAGGTAGCACGGTGAGAAACACAGTAGTGGCGAGCTGGTGGGCTAGCGGTTACCGCCATACCACGGGCGGTGAGAAGCCTCACTACAATGGCCGCGGTATGCGGATAGCGATCAGTGGTGACTGTTACCACCCCACCACAGGCGGTGAGGATGCTCACCACGGTGGCTACGGTGAGACTGCTGGCAGTGTGCCAGAGCAGTCACCGCTCTACCGCGAGGTGGCCTTTCGACCTATGTGGTAGTGCGGTGAGATCGTTGATGGTCTGGCTAGTGTTACCACCACATTGCAGGAAGTCGTTGGATGGTCAACAGTAGCATGGTGGAGATGGTGGTCAGCGCAGGAAGTTACCGCTATACCGTAGGGTGGCCAAACAAGCTCGACAGTAGCGCGGTGTGGTCGTGTCTGGGCTCGGTGATGACTTGGGTGAGCTCGGTTGAGCTCACCGCCCTACCATGAGGTGACTCGGATAGGGGCGCGGTAGTGCAGTGGAGTCAAGGTGTGAGCCCGGATGGCTTATCGCCATACTGCGAGGCAAGACGAACAGGGCAACGGTAGCACGGTAGAAGGTGGGATGAGCTCGGGCGAGCTCACCGCATTACCGCAGCTTGGTCGAATGGACTCGACAGTAATGCGGTAGAAGGTTGAGAGTGTTGGGAGCTCAGTTGACTGAGCTTGATCGAGCTAGACTGACAGTCAAAGAGATAGGCGAATGGAGTGGTGGCACGTGGAAGGTTATCATTGATTGATTGACCGAAGTCTTGAGCGGTGAATGCATTAACTGCAATGCTCAGATTTAAACGGTTGAGAGGATCCGATTGTGGCAAAGAATTAAATTTGTAGATGGCTCGATGCGTGCTTGCAGGGTGACTTGGTCAAAGGCGGTCGGATTTTTCTGAGAGAGATAAGGTGCATATTAATGCCACCCGATTGGTTGGTGGACAGTGATTGAGAAGTATGACTTGGAAGAGTTGAATACTTGGAACTTGGTAAAAAAAAGGTGGTGAAGTGTTAGAGCTATATGCGATGGCATTGAAATGGTTAACACTTGGTGTCATAGATCAAATGAGATGTGAACCTGGTTTTCCTTGAGGCTGTACTGGCTAAGAGGTTGGCTGAGAGAGTCTTTTGAGGAGCTGAAGGGAATCTACGTGGTATGTCTTTGGAGACATTATAACTGTGTGAAGATTCTATTTTGTTGTTGTCTGTATTCTCCAGATGAACAAAATGTAATCTCCTGAAGAGCATAGCTCTAATATTTGTATTGTAACTATTTTGTTACTAAATAATACAAGTGAGCTGAGTGTTTTGGAGAGTGGGGTTTTTTACTCGAAAGGGTTTTCCCCACGTATATCTTTGTGTCCTCATGTTTGTCTTTCATGTTGTATGATTCATGTTCTTGAATCTATGCTTGTGTTGAATCTGTTTTCTGTTAAGCATTTACTTTTCTCAAAGGATCAATGGGGTATCAAATGTGCTTGCTTCCGCTTTATGGCATAGTTGTTTGTTTCTTTGTTGTGATTTGAATGAAAATCACTAAAGCACTATTGTATTAGATGTGTTCTATGATGACAGACCGACTCCGTATCCCCAAAAAGTGGTATCAGAGCTGGTTGAAGGAGGTCGAGGCTTGATGATACCAACAAGTGGTGCCAAAGCCTTCTCCTAGTTACTAAAGTTCTTGGTATTTTTGTTGTGTTGATTTCTTAGCTTGGAAAGCTTGAGGAAATCTGGAGAAATCGGTTCGTGATTAATCCTTTGATGAGTGGAATTTTTTGCTTCTTTGATTCAACACACAACTTGAAAGACGTTGGAGATGACTGGAGTTGATCATATTGTTGCAATATGGTCTGAGGCTCTTGGCTCGCAGCAGATGTTCTTGATGCAAAGGGAATGAGATGTGATTATGGTTGTGTTGCAGCGAAGTGTGGTTTCATACTAGGTGTCTGTGTGAGAGGCTCCCTGGCAGTATGAATTTTCTTGTGTTATTGTTCATCCATGGAGTATTTAGCTTGTGCTAGGTGTTTTCACTTAGCACTGAAGGTGGTTTCTTTTTTGCTATGATTTCATGGAGGCTATGAAGTTGATCCTGGTGGTCTATAACTTCTGAATATCTTGGCTCTCTCGTATGCTTGTGAATGACTGTGGTTTTTGGAACTGGTATGAAATGGACTTGTTGTTCTTGCTTACCTGTTTCTTGCACTCGCATGGTTCAAATTCATGTCTTTGGCTCTAAATTTTTTGTGTATATTTTCCTAAAAATTATATGGTGCATATTCATGTCTTTCATTGTTCTGGTTAACCATGATGGTTGTGTGCAGACTCCTGAGTCATCTAGATGAGCAGTGAATATGAAGATGCATGGGTATTTTATAAACACTATGGTTTTGCAGGTTTTGCACAGTCAAGTAAAACCTGTGACTTGTGGAGTTGTTGTTCTGCTATTTTCTAGACCCTAGTTTCTGGGGTGTGACTGGATGAGATAGCTGTAGTTCGACATGTATCTTGAGGAGGTGTGTTGTCTTCTCTACATGGGAGTGTCATCTTCTTTGCATGGGAGTGTTGGTATGTGTTTTACTCATTCAACATTCTTCTATTGTGTTTGCTTAATGGTTGCTTGGACTATGGTGCTTGAGTTGTGGACGTGATTGGAAAATCAGATCTGGTCTTTGATCTAGTGTTTGAGTCATGTTCGTCTACGTGGGTTGTTCTCTTTGATGATCTCAGTTTTGGAGTTTCTAGTGCGATAATAGATTTGCAGGTTTTTTGAAGTGGATCTCTGAGTTGTGTGGTTGATGGATTAGCTACCCATTGGGAGCAGTGAGACAACTCGGATGTGGACTATGAATATCCATGAGATTACTTCTATGTTGTTGTAGATCTATTAGTTGACCTTATCTGTGGTCACTTGTGCATTGGCGTAGCTGTTTTGAGATGAGAAGGTGAATGGAATTTTGAGTACCTGAATAGTCAGTTATGGGGACCTGTAGCATGAGAATCACAATGTCATGGAGAGCTGGATATACTGGCTTGTGTAATATTTTGACAGTGATGGTGTGGTCTGCGTAATCTGGTGATCTTGGTACAGTTCGGTGTTGTTGTTCGATGGACATGTTGTTTTATACCTAGAGGTTTTTGGATCAGTAGATGTTTGCTCATGATGCTTGGAAAGCTCGGTGTCATGTTTCAGTGGGAGCTTTAGCAGTGGCTATGAATTCATCACTTGGTGGTGAATGATCTTCTTTGGTGTTGCAGATGCTCTTGGTGGGATTCTTAGATCTTGTTGCTGCAGAAGGGTTTCTTTCACATCTGCATGATCACTATTTGAAGATGTGCAACATCTTGGAGCCATGGAGGAATTTGTTAGTTTTATGGCTAAGATGTTGGTGGTGCTTGATAGGTGAAGTTGGTCTAGAGGTTTGTCATGTTGCTTTTCTCTTGAGACCATGGATTGTTCACTTGAAGCATGGTATCTCCTAAAGGGGATGAGTAGATCATGGTGTCATGATAAGTTCCTGGTTTAGCTGGTTTGGAGCTTTGACAGTGGTTTGGTGTTTCTGTTTGCTTTGAGTACCTTGGTCGTATGCAAGAGGACTCCATGTTTATTGGAGTAATGTAGTTTGGAGTTAGCGTGAGATGATAGTATGTTGGTGCTCATGGATGCATAGAGAATAAGGTGAGGCTGGAATTCCTTTGAGAATAGTGTTGTTACAGCTGAAAGTCCGAGTAACCTGCACCTTGGTTGAATGCGAGTTCAATAGTGACCATGAAGGAGAATGCTCTTGGGTAAGTCACAGTGACTTGTATATCTTGGAGGAGAATTTTTTCTCTTCTTCTGGTCTGCTCGATGGTGTTTATTTGAAAGGTGTTTACCCATTACATCTTTCAAATGTCTTTTGTATACTTTATTTTTCATAGATATGAATCTTGAGTTGTCTTGAGATTCTGGAGGATTCATTATGAAAGATGGACATCATAGTTTATCTGCTTAATTTTTCTTTGAGGACTGGTAGGAGATATTAATATGGATTAGTCTGATCTTCTTTGTGGTGCTTACATTCATGGGTTTGTTGGATGTTGTTTCAGCATTGCCTTTGGGATGTGAAGAAGATCACTCTTATCACAGTTGGCTTTAGAGATGCATTTAGGAGGATGTTCTACAGATTTATGTTGTACAATGGTTCTTTTTTTTGGTCTTGGTCATCTTCCTGGAAGTTTTTTTTTTACTCTATGTTGGGTGAGAAGAACTTGGAAGAATTTTGGAAGACTGCTAAGAGAGATGGTTCCTGTAGCATCTTGTTGCAATTTGTGCATATCACTATGGATAATTCCTTGGTACTACATGTTCACATTGTTTCTATATGTTTTTTTTGGTAGACTGGTAATGCCATTGATCTTTCAGATCTAACATTACCCATGCAATGGGAGTTCCTGGATGTGCTTTGTCTTCGTTGACTGGTTGGCACATGGTGCTCGTGTTCTACTGTTGATGGGTTGTTTGTGTCGCTAGCATTGGTTTACTAATGGTGGATACCTTAGAGGTATGGATGATTGGATGGTTAGCACTTGTTGTGGGTGCTATTTTTCAGTCACATGGGTTTTGATTAGTTGGATGAAGGGCAGTCAGTTTTCTGGTTGCAGTTCGAGCTGATGATTTGTCTTGCTTTGGATAATTGTTTCTCTTTCTGTTATCACTTTTGTGTGCTTTGTTGTTGCTGCTATGGTGCCTTTGTCGCCTGAAGGATTAGATGTTTACGTTCCTAAGACTGGTGCTCTTTCACCTTGGCGTGTTCCTGTGTTTGGAGTTGTTGCTTGAGATGGTGGACATTTTTTAAACGTCATTGCAGGTGTCTTGGTTGGAGCATGGGGGCATTGTGTTGGTCCTTCTTCATGTTTGGAGGAAGCCTGAATGTCTTCGTCAAGTGGGAGATTGTTGGGAAATTTATGCCTCAACATTTGGGTTTCCCTTTCAAGACTTGGCCGATTTCTCCATGTTTATGGCATTTACTGCCATACTGTTGCATGCTTTCCTTAGAGGTGCGGTTGTGTGGTTTACCGCTTTACCGTGAGTCTTTATTGCTCAATCCACAGTTGGACGGTGTTACCACTCTACCGCGGTGGTCTTCATTTTGCATGACGGTGACGTGGTGAGTGGGGGCAGTCTGGAAAGCGGTTACCTTCTTACCGCAGGGTGTCTGTCTGGCGGTGGAGGTAACGTGGTGAGCAGCACGGTAGTGGCGAGCAGGTGGGCTAGCGGTTACCACCATATCGCGAGTGGTGAGAAGCCTCACTGCGGTGGCCATGGTATATGGCTAGCAGTCGATGGTGACCATTACCGCCCCATCCCAGGTGATGAGGATGCTCACCGCAGTGGCTGCGGTAAGACCGTTGGCAGTCTGCCAGAGCGGTCATTGCTCTACCGTGGGGTGGCCTAGCGGCCTCCATGGTAGCGCAGTGAGGCCACTAACGATATGGATGGCGATTATCACCACACCACAGGAAGGCGTTGGATGGTCAATGGTAGCACGGTGGAGATGGGGGTCAGTGTAGGAAGTTACCACCATACCGCGGGGTGGCCAAACGAGCTCGGCGGTAGCGCAGTGTGGTCCTGTCTAGGCTCGGTGATGACTTGGGTGAGCTCGGCTAAGCTCATTGCCCTACCGTGAGGTGACTTGGATAGGGGCATGATAGTGCGGTGGAGTCAAGGTGCGAGCCCAGATGACTTACCACCATACTTCGAGGCGAGACGGACAAGGCAGCGGCAACACGGTAGAAGGCAGGGTGAGCTCGGGCGAGCTCACTGCATTATCGTGGCCTGGTCGAATGGACTCAATGGTAACGTGGTAGAAGGCCGAGAGTGCTAGGAGTTCAGTTGACTGAGCTTGACTGAGCTGGACTGACAGTCAAAGAGATAGGCGAATGGAGTGGCAACACATGGCAAGTTATCATCGATTGATTGACCAAAGTCTTCAGCGGTGAATGCATTAACTACAAGGCTCAGATTTGAATGATTGACAGGATTTGATTGTGGCAAAGAATTAAATGCCTGGACGGCTTGATGCATGCTTGCAGGCCGACTTGGTAAGAGGTGATCAGATTTGTCTGACAGAAATAAGGTGCATATTAATGCCACCCGATTGGTTGGTGGACAGTGATTGAGAAGTCTGACTTGGAAGAGTTGAATACTTGGAAATGGGTCAAAAAAAAGGTGGTGAAGTGTTAGAGCCATATGTGATGGCATTGAAACAGTTAACACTTGGTGTCACAGATCAAATGAGATGTGAACCTAGTTTGCCTTGAGGTTGTGCTGGCTGAGAGGTTGGTTGAGAGAGTCTTTTGAGGATCTGAATGGAATCTACATGGTATGTCTTTGGAGACATTGTAACTATGTGAAGATTCTATTTTGTTGTTTCCTGTATTCTCTAGATGAACAAGATGTAATCTCCTAAAGAGCATAGCTCTGATATTCGTATTGTAACTATTTTGTTACTAAATAATACAAGTGAGCTAAGTGTTTTGGAGGGTGGGGTTTTTTACCTGAAAGGGTTTTCCCCACATATATCTTTGTGTCCTCATGTTGTATGATTCATGTTCTTGAATCTATGCTTTTTTTTAATCTATTTTCTGTTAAGCATTTACTTTTCTCAGAGGATGAATGGGGATCAACTGTGGCTGCTTTCGCTTTATGGCATAGTTATTTGTGTCTTTGTTGTGATTTGAATTAAAATCACTAAGGCACTGCTATCTTAGACGTGTTTTATGATGACATACTGACTCTGTATCCCCAACAAAAGGGAGGACCTGTTGCAGGCTACTAAGTGTAGCTATGATGCTACGAAAATCAAGTTGTTGTGGAGGGAGGTTTTGAGGATTATCATCAAGTATATCACACTAGATGGGAGATACACCAAAATTTTTGGGTATCACTTTGTGCTCCTGAACCATTTCAGGCACCAAGTTAGGTTCTCCCTTCCTTTTTACCTCTCTACTTCATTAAATTTGAATCTTCAGGATCATGTGTCTAATCTGATCAGATATCCCATAATTCATGAGGGTTTACTAGTTCTAATCTATGAACACTTTAAAGCTTTGTCAGCCATCCATCATACCCCTCCTCCTCACTCTGTCTCTGATAAGGAGGAGTTGGGTGATAGTTATATGGACAAAGATGAGTGGGATATCGAAATGGAGGGGGATGAAGAGCACCCTGTGGAGGCCAAGAAGAATGGCAATTTCAAAAGCAAGTCCAAGTCTTGTGCCCTCCCTAAACCCAATGCAATGACGTCTACTGGCAGGGCCAAAATTATTTATCCTGGGTCTGACATTTCCAATTTGAAATCTAAAGGCACTCCCAATGTTCCTCACCAGGGGAAAGGTAAAAGAAAATTGGAGGACCCTTCCTACCACATTGACCATGAGGAACCCCAGCACACCAATTCTTCTGAGACCTCTAACTACCCTACAACGGACAGGGAGGATAGGCCATGGTACCCTAGTGATCTTAAGGAAGATGACCACTACTTCAAAGCTAAGCGTGAGTACCCTGGCGACATCCTTGCAATTTTTCGCAATGGCTCTGTTGATTTTTTTCGTCTGATCAGGTGATTCTTCTTCGAGATAAAGGAGATAAAGCTTAACCAAAGGGGTTATAACAATAGGTTGGAAAAGGTGGAGGGGGATGATAACACGAGAAAGGACAAAGGTAGAGCGAAGGACCTATGGATGGAAGATGAAAATAAATATATGGTTGAGTGCTTGAAGAAAACTGTGGAGGATTTGGAGCATTTCAAAAATAATCATGAAGGAAAAAATTTTGGTATTGAGGGGAGGCTTAAAAATGTAAGAGAATCTATTCAGAAGGTTTTGGAAATGAGCCACAAAATTCTTAAATCCACTGCCAGTACTATGAACATGATGGTCGAAAATCTGGAAAGGGCTCATCAAGTAAATTATGTGGTGGAAGTGGAGGAGGTCAAAGATCCAGGTCAGGTGGAAGGGGTTGGGCCAAGCAAACGTACTAGAGCCAATCTGAAAAGAAAGTTGGACAAGCCCCCTATGGACATATAGGACATGAATCAAGTTGCTATCAACATGGACAACTTGGAAAAGGAGGTCACTGATATCCTGAGAAATCTGGCCTAGTGGTTGGTTTCTTGCAAGTGTTCTACTGGTCTTTTTGGTTTTTTGTTGTCTCTACACTAGTCTCTAGTCTTTCTCTATTGCAAGCTCCTCATATTTTGTTGAACTTTTAATTCTTTATCCTTTCTCTATATACTGTTAAAGGGTTTTGAGGCCCCTTCAAAACCCACTTTTACCTTAATCAAAAACTAAATAACCAAAGTATTTTATGAGAAAATAATTTGATGGTTGGAATTAATTTGTTAATATGTGTACCCATGGGTGATAAGAAAGCGACAAGAATTTTTCATTCTTCTCCAATGATGTTTCAGAATCAGCTCGCAGTTTTTTATGTTTTATGTTGACAGGTAAATGCGGTTCACCAAACAGTTGTGGTTCAGATTCTGACATATGCAATTTTTTGACAATGCATGCGGTTTTTTTGACAGTTGTGGTTTTTCCTATGACAAATGCGGTTTACCGGTACACATGCGGCTCGAAAATTGACAAATGTGGTTTTCATGCACACATGCGACTCAGAATGTGACAATTGCGACTCGTGACATGCAGACTATGAAAAGTGAAAGTTTTGATAGCCAGATGCGGCTTTTCCCCTAACAAATGCGACTCACTAATACACATGTGGCGATTAAACTGACAAATGCAACTTGGTTTTCTGACAGTTGGATTTTTTTTTAAAGTTGAAATTTTCTCAAAATTTATTGACTGACTTTGTTTTTTTGATCAAGTTTTTGATGAATACAGCAGAGAACAAACACAACAATCAAAGTATTTTCAGTTTTTGTGATGTAGGGACTGTTAAGACTCAAAAACATTTACAACCTAGGCTTTTAGGGCAATACTTGTTGAATTCTTATTTGGATTTCTCTAGCTACACATATTTATGGCGAATGACTAGTAGCTTGACCCCACAGGCTCCCCTCCATGGCACTCACTTATACGGGGCATCCAAGCTACTGTATCCATGAAACTCCCATGGCATACATTTCATTTCCACACATAAACCGTAAGAATATAAGATGACTTCACAGGGCCGACCCTGTTGCGCCAACAAGTAGGTAGGATTTTGGTAACTCTATAACAAGGTTTTTAATAAGGGCATTCCATTTGTGGGACACTATCCAACATCGGCGAGAGTCCATTTCTGTCCATCTCATCAGAATAGTGCTCGTGATTCGTGGGCTTTCCCCAAGACTCCTCTTTTATATACCGGCTAGAAGTCGCTTGGCTTTAGCATGCTACCGATCTAAGCCGTCTTGGGGTGAGTACCTTTTCCCACCAAGACAAGCCCAAGTTCTAGAGACAGTAACCATTTCTCTTACACCCAGGATCGCATGATTGTGCAAGGGGAGAGGATACTTCGGTGTACTGAATTGTAAGGGTTACAAATACGTGCAAAGCACCAGACAAAGAAGACAATGGTTCTTTTTAATCCAAATGACAATTGTTTATCCAACAAACAAGAAATTCTTTTTAAACCCATACGATGATTATCTATCTACCAAACAAAATCTTGCTTAAATAAATAAATTAACACAAAGGCATTAGGTCCTACATGCAAATTTATCAGTAGTTCTTTGTTCTTCAACTTTCATCCTGCAGAAAATTGTGTTTCACTTTAATTGTCTTCAAAGCTTCATCCTGCAAATACTATGTTATTCCCCCTAAACACAACTCAAACAAACATTAGCGAAAATCCAAACAACCCAAAAAGTGAAAACTAAAAATATGGATGTACGAAAATCAATTAAAAAGTGAAAAAAAATTTACCAGCCAGATGCGGCTTTTGGAGCCACATATGTGGTTCGACTGTTGACAGGCGGATGCGGTTCGTGACTTCGAGGATGTGTTTTGTGATGGCGGATGCGTCACTATTTTTCACAAATGCGGCTCATGGATACAGATGCGTTGTTTTACAGAGCAGATGTGGCAGTGCACCGTATGAAAAAACTACAAAAAAGAACAAAAAACAAAAAAACGGAAAGACAAAAAATATGTACGAAATTGAAGCGTGTTCATGTCGAGTTCACCAAATGTAACAGTAGATTAAAATAGAGATGTATCTTCGAATGATGATGAATAATCTGCAACTAGAATAACAAAGTTAAATCCTAGTCTAAACAATAATCTAAAATCTAACAACAAAGAACGAGGAAATAAACTAAACAAACTAAAACAAATTAATGGAAAGCTCTCACCGAATATGCATTCATCCCTTTGAATTATCTTGATTGTTCTTCTCCATTTTTCCTTTTCAGTATTCTTGCCCTCAGATATTTGTGTTTGAATGCAAGTATAGTTTTGTCGAGTGTCTAAGAAAAATATCAAAGATGAATCTCTCTTCTCAAAAATGAATGATTTCAGGAGGAGGAATAATTATAATGATAGGCCATTTTATAGATTTTGTGTTTTTGAACAATCGGCTCAGATTGAAAGAGAGATCAACGAATGAGATTGATGAATGCCATGCGATATGAGTTTTGTCTCAGATAGAACATGAGTTATAACACAAGTTAGAACACGAGTTCAGGAAAGACTAAAGATAGAGACTAAGTTAGAACGTGAGTTAGAACACAAGTTCAAGATCTTAATCTCCAAAAATAGAAGAAATAGACTTTGTATGCAAAAGCCAAAGTTGGAACTCGAAGACTAATGCATTCTAATACAAACATGAGTTAATTAATTAAATAAAGATATTTAATTAATAAAACAGATCATGCATATGAGTTGGAACTAGTTAACTGACCAGTTGTGACGGAGAGTCTTCTCTAAGAGATAAACTGGTGTTGAATTCAGAGATAACTGGAGAACTAAAATAGATCTCGAGTCAGAAGGTGAGTGAATGACTTAGATAGCTAAATGATAGAGGAATCTGACATAAATAATTAAATAGGAGACTTTAATTAAATAAATAAAGTAATTTATTTAATTTGACTATTTGAAAAGGATAATATAAATAATTAAATAATAAATATTCAATTATAGATAAAGGGGGTTAAATTGAATAATTAAATAAAGATATTTAATTATAGTTGGAAAATTATGATAAAGGAGGTAATTAAATAATAAATTATTTAATTAATAGATAAAGGGGGAAGAATTAATTAGTTAGTGACATAATTAAACAAATATGATTTATTTAATTAATCAAGTTGAATAAAGGTTATTTATGAATTAATGAATTAATTAAAAAGGGATATTTAATTAATAGAGGAAATATGTGTTAGAAAGGTTAATTAAATAATAAACATTATTTAATCAAGACCACGGACTATAGAAAATTATGTCGAATATGTAGTCGCAGGCCTAGACCAATTTTCGGTATCTACATTAATCATGTAGGTGTAAGTTTTGTATGTACCAAAGTTGCAGTCTCAAATGCTACGAGTCCCTTTGATGAAAATACTACTGAATTTTTATATTGAACATAGGTGGTAGCATGAAGGAATAAAAGAGTTCCAACTTGACCTTGCTTTGTCAACACCATAGCTCCAAAAACTATCTTACACCCACCATCATTAAAGACTACATCAACATGTCCAAGGTTGGTGTCTCCAATATTAGCTCCATTGAAGATAAAATATTTGAAGGGTGATATCCTTTATATTTGTACTTAATTTCTTTTATTGAATTATCCTCTGACATAGATTCTACGAAGAAATAATGAAAACACCAATTAGTTGAGTTCTGAATAGTATATAAATCAAGAGAACATGATAAAATCAATGAAACTTAAATATATGATATTTTCCCATAAGGTACCTAGTTATTTGCAAGGTAAATTTTATAACAAAGAAGATATAGTTTGAAATCCCATGAGAAACTCATGGGAAAGCAATGGAGAACTAGAGTTTTGAGATACATCATGTAATCCTAATTTGAGGATAAAGGGGCTTGGAATTCCACAAAGATAGAGGTGTTTTGAACCCTAAAGTTTTGAGATACATCATGTAAGCAATGAAGATCAAGGCTTTGAAATACAAGAATAACCAAGTATTAATATAAGGAAATTTTTGAAACCCCACAAAAATGATAATAGTGGGAAATTGGAGCTACAAATATTTTTATGCATTGATGTATGTAAAACTCTACAAGTCCGAGGAAGTGATAGGATTCAAGATTTTGGAGGTTTTCATGAAATGTGTAGGTAGGCACTAGATTTTTAAAGGTTTGATGGTATGCTACTAGTTGGGACTTCATACTTTATTAGTGTTAAGTATGTTTTATTGAGGTTGCATGGAACTTTGAGCCTCCAAATGTTTGAGTGATAGGAAGGTTCTATGGTTATGCTCATGTAGGATTCTATAGTTTGGTGTTTTTTAGGCTTTAGAGATGCTAGTTGCACCATGTAAAAGTAATGAGGGCAAGGAAAATATAAATGTACCATTGAGGAGGGGGTCAAAATACTATAGGGAAAACCACCTAAGTGCCCACATGTACTAAAAACTCCACAACTCCAATAGAAATGAAGGAGTTGGAAGAATTTGGTCCAAGTTATACACATAAAAAATTAATGTAGCCGTTGATTAATGATTGAATTCCTACTAGCCATCAATCTTATCTTTTTTTAGTTTTTTGTATTTTTTGGTTTGAAACTATCAGATTTAGATAGCTCCCTTTTTTGGGCTCCCCCCCTTCTTGAGGAGATTTTAGTTATTTTGGTGGTAGATGAGGTTTTTGGCTTTGGGAAGGATTTGGTTGTGTATAATTTTTTCATGATAAGAATTTTTGGTGAATAAAAAGATCGAACTTATTATTGTTATCTCTATTTATTTCTAGTTTTCCTTAATGTATTTTGAATTAGTTAATTTGAGTTTTGAATTATTATTTTGTTTTGGCTAGCATATATGATTACTTTTTATTTTAGAAGCAAGGTGTTTTATGGACTTTACAAACAAAAATTACTAATCAACATTACCAAGAGACTTGGTTAGGGGGAGAGTAGAGGTACCCTCTATATTGCAAGTTCACAAGTTTGAGGCTCCAAGGAATTGAGCCCTTCCTCATGGGGATGTTAATTGTTCAAGCCTTTGGCATATATCTAGATGGAATTTTGACTCAACAAAGAAAACATTGATCTAGGTGACATTAGAGGGCATAGGATAAAACCAAAGGACATATAACAAACCCCAAACTAACTATTATCAAATAGAACAAGGCTTTCAAAAAAATTGGGTTGACATGACAACTTTTGAATCAAAAATCCAAAAGATGAGCATCAATTAAATAAGAGATGGAAATCCAAATTAGGCACACAAGAATTGTGTAGTGAACTTAACCCTACCTAGTAAAATAAGGTGATGGTGGTGAGAAATACTAGTGTAATAAAACCCTAGGGAAATGAGTGCCTTCACTTCTTAACAATGCATGATCCTCTAAACACAAAAAACTAGTCAATCTTTGGAAATGACACAAATTGAGTGGAGAAATGTTTGGATGCAAGGAGAGATCCAAATATTTAATTGTAAAGGTAAAGTAAACAAATGAAAAATATTTTTTTAGACAAGATCACATGTGTAGGAAAGACACCATTACTATCATGTTAGGGAGGTAGATTATATGTTTAAAAAAATTATTATTGAAGCATTAGAGGGTGAGGGTGGGGTGTCTAATGTAAGATATGTAACCAAGCATTGCAAGCTTTACACCCCCATAAAATAGGTATAAGAAATAAATCAAGAAAGTGGATGCACCACAATAAAGTTGACATCATGACAAGTGAAATTTTAAAACTCTGCACTAATGGGAAAGATATGGAGTCTAGGTGGACACCATAAATGACCATCCATGGAAAAAAATTTGAACAGGCCTAAGAAACCATAAAAACCACAATCTTGAGGTTGTTTCAACTTGACATTTTGAACAAAAGTTTTGTAAGGATAGGTGAAATTAACCTTGCTATCCTAAGTCATTTTCATGTTTTTCGATGATCTTTCAAATGGGCACTTGGATTCCTAAGGGACATGAGAAGCTAAAATATTTAATATTTAACTATCTATGACATTGTAATTATATTCATAGAAGTGGACACATGTTTGAAGGTAGTTACAATTTATCTTTGAGGAATATTCAATTTTGGTATCCAGTTTGTGAGTGGGGTACAAGTAGACATTCATGTCTATATGCATGTTGAAATATGTCATTTGCATGTCTTCCAAAGTTGGGTGCCCAAGTGTGCATGTTGTTGCATGTCCTAGTCTATAGCCATTAGAGAGTTATGGAGCATCCAAGATTGAAAAAAATCGATTGGCTATGGGTTAGGCACCCATGTGCAAGCCATATGATCATTAATGAATTTTTACTATGTTAATGGGTTGTCCATTATGGTAAGCGTGGGATTTTACAAGTGGTTTCTACCTCTTGTTTTAGGATACCACAATAGTCTTCTCTCTCACAATTTCTTATAAATTGGAGCCTTGAGATAGTAATTTCATATGTTCATTGCAAGTATCCAAGTGTTGTTAGATTACTCAAAGATTGCAGTGTTGGTGTATTTTTGTACATATCTTTTTTAATATAGTAATATACTTGTCCTCTTTCTCAAGAGGAATTTTTTTTTTCTTTCCTGAAATGGTTTATCTACATAAATTTGGTGTCATCTATGGTATCGCTGATTTTATTTCTTTTATGTTGAATGTGCAATCACATTAATCTATTTGAGTAATCTTAGATAATCGAATAATTTCATATTTACATCATATTGTAAGAGTTAATATTGCAACATTTCTACCTTGATTTCCAACAAGGTCTTCATCCCGAAGATTTCAAGAATTGAAACCCTTCTCCTACCATGGATGCATAATTCTAAAAAAGATTAAAAATCAAAGCCAAGCCTCAACATTATAGAACAAGGAAAATTTTAGATAAAGAAAAAGTACAAATAGGAAATCCCTATTTTATTTATTCTACATTTTGTAAAATTAAATCTAAACATTGTTAAAATGACCTAAAATAAAAAAATAAATGATCTTAAAATGTAGATCATGTACATAAAAATATAGACTAAGGTGAAAATGGTGAAAGTTAACTGCTAGACAAAATTCACCTATATTATGTATATGATAGCATATGCGGCCATATCGCATGGAGAAAAGAGCCACTGCATAAGAGGTGGGACCCACGACGAAGGAAAAGGTTGTCAGACGGAAGGAAAGACATGACGGCCGGACGTCTCATCCCCCGTGTTGTTTTTTGTCCTATCACCGGGAAATCATGTCAGCGCCGGCGGTTTTTCAAAATAATCATTCGGCGTGGATGGACAAAAAGCCAAAAACGTGGCCATACAAAATGATTATTAGCAAATAATAAAAAGGGCCGACAAGGTCCCATTTTCTCCATTTTTGGACGGCGATAGTTTACTGGATAGTGAGGGCAAGAGTAGCACCAGAGTAGCAGCCATGCGGAGCTCCTTCAGGTATGTATATCCGCTCTGTGTATGTGTCATCTTGCCATTATGCCATGAAAAGCGAAGAAATGAACGGGCATTCGTTGCTCCATTAAGGGTTTGTTATTTTCAGCTGAGGGTTTTAGTTTTTCGTCTCCTCTCATTTGTGTTTTTAAAATTATGGGGTTGTCGAAGAATCTATTTAGTTGAAAGGGTTTTTTTTTGTTGAGGGTTTTGAAATTTTTTGTTCGTTTCCTCCTCGTTTGTTGGTTATCAAATTTTGCCCTTTTCAAATGAAAAAAGCGACAACCCATTGTACAAATATGAGTGAAATTACTAAATAATGTTTGTAGAAAGCATAATCTATGGGTTCTGCAATCAAATGCTATATTTCAAAAATCATGTAAAACCCGCAATGTCGCCATTGTTCGCATAGTTTTTCGGAATGGATAGAAAAGGGCATAACGTGGCATTCAAAATCATAATTGGGAAAAATAGCAAAAAGCCCACATCCAATCCCATTTTTGCCACCATTTTATACACTGTTGTTTTGGAAAACACACTGTCTCCTAAAACTCAAACTATTGTAAAACCCATTGTTTCACTACAACGTATCTTCATGTTATGTATGTATCCATGTAAGTTCATGTGTATGTTTTTCATGCATTTTTTCAATGTGCATAGGTGAATTTTTTCTAGCATTTTGTTGGCTCCCGCCCATTTAGCGAAAGCTAATTGGGAAATAGTCAAAAAGCCCACTGAAATACTCCACATTGTGTATCCCAAATTTCAAATTAAAACATCTTGCAAAACCCTCTACTTGCAAAAAAATTACCCCTCACCTCAATGTCGTCTGTATTTTGCTCCAAATCCTCCACGTGCACTCCACGCTTCAGCTTATTTGGTTGGTATTCTCCTCGAAGTCATCCACGTGCTCTTAGACCTTCACCTTTCCCTTTCAACGTGCACACAAGAAACAAAAAAATAGTATTTTAGCCTTGCTTTCTCCAAACAGAAAAGGTGCACATCATTCCCTTCCACTTTTCTCGTGCCACAAAAAAGAAATAGGAAAAATCCTACATCCAATCCCATTTTTGCCGCCATTTTATACACTGTTGTTTTGGAAAACACACTGTCTCCTAAAACTCGGACTATTGTAAAACTCACTATTTCACTACGGTGTCTCCTCATATTATGTATGTATCCATGTATGTTCATGTGTATGTTTTTCATGCGTTTTTTCAATGTGCATAGGTGAATTTTGTCTAGCAGCTAGCCGGCTCCCGCCCATTTGGTGAAAGCGAATTGAGAAATAGCAAAAAGCCCACAGCCAATCCCATTTTTGCCGCCATTTTATACACTGTTGTTTTGGAAAACACAATGTCTCCTCAAATTTAGACTATTGTAAAACCCACTGATTCACTACAACGTCTCCTCATGTTATGTATGTATCCATGTATGTTCTTATGTATTTTTTTCATGCGTTTTTCAATGTACATAGGTGAATTTTGTCTAGAATTTAGTTGAAATGCAAGTCTGATAATGTTTTTTCTATCGAGGGTTTTGAAAAACACACTGTCTCCTAAAAATCATAATTGGTAACTGGCAAAATGCCCACATCCAATCCCATTTTTTTCGTCATTTTATACACTGTTGTTTTGGAAAACACATTATCTCCTAAAACTCAAACTGTTGTAAAACCCACTATTTCACTACGACGTCTCCTCATGTTATGTATGTATCCATGTATGTTCATGTGTATGTTTTTGATCCTTTTTTTCAATGCGCATAGGTGAATTTTGTCTAGGATTTTGAAATTGGCATATCCTATTTTATATACATATTTGAATTTATACCTGAAACTGGCATATTGTATGTTATATACGTATGTGAATTTTGTGCAAGAGTTAGCTTGCTCCCTCCTTAACTCCTAGAGAAAATTTAGTTATGTATATAACATAGGATATGCCCCCCATAACACATGGGGAAAAGAGTCGCGACGGAAGAGGTGGGACTGGTGAGGGAAAAGGTTGTCGAATGGGAAGGAAAGACTTGAGGGTGAGACATCTCATCCCGTGTGCTGTTTGTTGTCCCGTCGCCGGGAAATCGTGTCAGCGCTGGCGGGTTTTCAAAGTAATTGTTCAGCATGGATGGACAAAAAGCCAAAAACGTGCCATTCGAAACCATTATTAGCAAATATCTTGTTCAATGACAATAGTTAGTGTTATGCACATAGTAAGAAAATATATTGAATTTGAGCTTCATAATTTTTAACAACCCTTACTTTCAGCAAAACACTCTTCTTCGGTATGTGCCCAACACATTATTCACATAACAGTTGCATCATGGAAAACACAATAGGTTGTGGCTCATTTATTATTTTATACAGGCTATGCGAAATGAATGTTTTGAAGTCCACGTTGTACTTTTTTAACAACACCTACTTTGAGCAAAACACTCTTTTTCAATATCTGCCCATATGTTTCCAACACAAAATTTACATAACAATAGCATCATGGAAAACACAGTGGGTTGTGGCTCACATCTTATTTTTTTCAATCTCCTTGTTTAAATGTAAATGGAAAGCTTAACGTCTAAGTGCACATGGAGGAGTTGGAGTAGAATACCGACGAAATGGAGGTGAGGGGTAGTTTGAAATTTGGGAAACACAATGTGGAGTATTTCAGTTTCTTGAATGTCTTCCAAATCACACATTTCATTGTTGTGTTTAAATTTAAGTCGATTGATAATAAAACTGCACAAAATAATTCTAAATGGGAAACATAGTGCTGGGTTTGAGTTATTTGAATCTCCTTGTTTTAATGTAGAGGGTTTTACAAGTTTTTTGTGTTTGAAATTTGGGAAACAGAATGTGGAGTATTCTAGTTGCTTGAATGTCTTAAAAATCACACATTCCATTGTTGTGTTTAAATTTGCACCATTGAAAAAAGAAACTGCAAAAAATAATTTTGAATGGGAAATGCAGTGTTGGGTTTCAATAAAAAAACTGTACAAAATTATTCTTAATGGGAAACATTGTGTTGGGTTTCAGTTATTTGAATCTCCTTGTTTAAATGTAATGGGTTGTCTCATGGTGGGTTGATTTCTTCTTAATACCCATGGTTTTTCAACATGGAATGTTACTTGAATGTCTTCCAAATCACACATTCCATTGTTGTGTTTAAATTTTGCAACATTGAAAAAAAAGTGCAGAAAAGAATTCTAAATGGGAAACACAGTGTTGGGTTTCAGTAATTTTAATCATCCAATTGAGATGTAAAAGGTTGTCTCATGTTGGGTTGTTTGGTTCTTAACACCCATGGTTTTGTAAGATGGAATGTTACAAAATAGTATGAAAGTCTTCCAGATTACACCTTCCATTGTTCTGTTTAAGTTTGAAGTATGTAACAAATTGCATGCTTCATAACACATTACATTTTTCAACCTCCACATCACAACATACCCTAGCCTTTTCTAGTTTTTAGACCAATATATCTAGGTGTGCACATTCTATAGTGCATGTCAGAAAATACAATGTGTTTTGAAGCCTACCTTCACTTAATTCTGTTTTACAACAATTCATGTTGGAAAACCATTGGTGTTAAGAAAGAAGTAGCCCAAATAGTGTTGTAAAACCCTCTGCAACACTATTGGATAGTATGTGTCACCTGAATTTGGTCTGATTTCTCCTCCAACTTGTCCACGTGCACTAAAACGTTGAGCTTTCCCTTTCAATGGGCAGAGTGGAAAGAAATAGTATTTTCACCTTTCTTTCTCGAAACAGAAAAGGGCCAATACCTGCAACTATTGTCAGGAAAACGTGTCAATGCTGGCGGGATTTCAAAATAATTTATCGACATGGACAAAAAGCCTAAAACGTGGCATTCAAAACCATTATTAGCAAATAATAAAAAGGGTCGACGAGGTCCCATTTTCACCATTTTTGGATGGCGACATTTTGGTGGATAGCAAGGGCAAAAGTAGCGAAAGAGTAGCAGCCATGCAGAGCTCCTTCAGGTATGTATATCTACTCTGTGTATGTGCCATCTTTCCATTATGCAATGAACACAGAAGACAAGAATGGCTATTTGTTGCTAGAAAACAGTATTTTCACCTTTCTTTCTTGAAACAGAAAAGTCCTAAGAGTAGGAAACAAATAGTATTTTCATCTTTCTTTCTTAAATAGAAAAGGCCCATGTCATTCCCTTCCACTTTTTCTATGCCAGATAAAAGAAACTTGTCCACAAAGCTAACCCACTCACTTTTTTGCCTGGCAATAGGCGGGAAAACCCACCTGACCATCGCCCGGATGTTCTGTTCCCTCTGTTGGTTTTGTGTTGATCGCCATTCTAGCGAGCCCTGCACTACAACATCTCGTCATGCTATCTATGTTCTCATGTATGTTTTTCATGCATTTTTGAACAACTCTTTGCTATAGCCAAAATGTCATTTCGCTTTCTTTATCTGATTGGAACAAATTTTTACAACACTATATGGGTTGCTTGTTTGTGAACACCTTGTATCGACACAGTGCATTTTCCAAATGTGCAGATAATGCGATCATTTATTTGGTTGAATCAGATGAGGAAAATGAAATTCCAATTTGATCTTATGTTACATGAATAGGCGCTTTTTGTTTATGAGTTAGATTTCTCTTGATTGGAACAAATGTATTGCTCTCATTATTTGTACAGTTGGAAAACACACTGCCTCCTCTCTGTTGCAAAGGGTTTTACAACACTATTTGGGTTGCTTGTTTCTCCTAAGGAGATAGCTAGCTCCTAGACAAAATTCACCTATGTACATCAAAAAATGCATGAAAAGCATACATGGATACATACATAACATGAGGAGATGTCATAGTTGGAAAACAAACTTTCTCCTCTCTGTCACAGAGGGTTTTACAATACTATTTGGGTTGCTTGTTTGTTAAGGACTCGACTAACTCCTAGACATACAATTACACCTATGTACATTGAAAAATGTATGAAAACATACATGGATACATACACAACATGAGGAGACATCATAGTTGGAAAACACACTGTCTCCTCTCTATTGCAAAGGGTTTTATAACACTATTTGGGTTGCTTGTTTCTTAAGGATCCACCTAAATCCTAGACAAAATTCACCAATGTACATCAAAAAATGCATGAAAACATACATGGATACATACATAACATGACGAGATGTCATAGTTGGAAAACACACTGTTTCCTCTCTATTACAGAGGGTTTTACAACACTATTTGGATTGCTTGTTTCTTAACACCTTATATGGGGACATTGTATTTTCCAACACTGCAAATAGTGGGAGCATTTATTTGGTTGAATTAGATGATGAAAATGAAATGCCATTTTTATCTCATGTTACATACATAGGTTCTTTTTGTTTACGAGTTAGCTTTCTCTTGATTCCTGATTGGAAGAAATGAATTTATCCAAGAGAATGAACGTTCATTGCTTCACAATTCTAGCAAAATGGAAAAATGGCACATATGATTGCTGATATATATACTAGTGTTAGCGATAGGTTAAATTGGAAATTAAATTCCCAATGGACAGTTTAATATGTTCGTTTATTGTCTGTGCAAGCTGTCATTTTGCACTAAGCAGAACATATAAATTTTTTATTGGGGAAATTTGGAAGAAATATAATTATTTCTAGCACCAATTATCTTTAATTTTCCAATTTAATCTATCACTAACACTTTTCTTTCTTCCAAGTGGTTTATATAGGCCATGAAAGAATATTCAACAAAACAAGGGTAGGTGAATTGACAAGGATGCTTCAGGAGATGTGAACCTTTTGCAGTAAATACAGGTGATTCTGGCTTCCATAGCTTGAATCACAAGTGTAGTGGACACATAGTAATGTCAATAATAATAAATGTAAGAATATAAATTGACATTTTATTGTAAAATATATCTTAATAGGGTTAGTATAAAGAAGAATTATATAGCATATAAACAGAAGTTCAACAAGGTTTTGTTGTAAAATGATTTAGTGAAAAAATATTCCTCAAAAGATAAAGAAAAATAGCACACCTACCAGTTGAACAAGGCTTTAGAATAATAAGTTTCTATAGGATACCTGCCAGAGTTGAACAAGGCTTTAGAATAATAAGTCTTTATAGCATACCTACCAGAGTTGAACAAGGCTTTAGAATAATAAGTTTCTATAGCATACCTACCAGAGTTGAACAAGGCTTTCTTTGTTGCAGAGTTTATTTTAGTAAAATATATGTTATAACAGAATAAAGAAAAAGAAAAGTTTCCATAGCATTATCTACCAGTTGAGCAAAGGTTTCCATAGCTAAGTAAGCTAAGTAACTTTATTTGCCATAAAGTTGATCTTGGTCTAACAACTTACAAGTTACTAAAGAGTATTTAGTCCACTACTAAAGGGCTACTAGATTAAATAAAGTTTAGAACATATGAATATTAAACTCATATATGCAAACCAGAGCCAAATTCAATAGCTTTGGCTAGTTGTCAGCGGAAGGTGCCTGCTAGAACAGACACATTTGTCTCTTCATTAAGATGACAATTTTGTAGGAAGTTTCCTAACTGTATAAGCCATCGTCATCTTTATTATATCTATTTTAGAAAATACATGTGAAGCCCCAGTAGGAGTACCAGTAGGTCTGTCTGGAGATCGAAACTTAGAACCAAAGCCTTGAGATTGTTGTAGTGTTTGTGCAAAGGCTTGATACTTCCAAATATCAACATCACTGACAGTTCTTTGGGAATATTTCATAGACTCCTCAAAATGAGAAGCTTTTATTTCAGCTACCTCATTACTATCATCCTCATCCATTGCCTCAGGATTCTCGGCTCTTTTTCGTTCAAGTTGAATTTCCTGAAAGTGTGGGGGGAGAGGTTATGGTAAAATTGAACCACATGCTAGTATGATGAATTGAAATAACAAGCTACAAGTTGAGGTAAGTTCAATAGGTAGACTACTGCTCTATCTTAAAAATTAGTAACATAACAGTCAAAATAAAAACCATTAGAAATCCATAAACATATCTAGTTTGCAAATGATGGCACAATTGGAACTCACCTTCTCAATATTTTCTCTAATAGCATACTTACAAGCCCTCTGACAAATCTTAGTGATATCGGCTCCACTAAATCCTTGGATATAACGAGCCAGTGCCATTAGGTCTACATCCTTTGATACGGGTGACTTTCTCAAGCAAGATTTGATAACGTGAGGACTCATCAGATAAGGGAATATAAATTAGTTAGTCAAGTCGTCCAAGCCTTAACAATGCAGGATTGATGATATCAGGCCTATTTATAGTAGCAATAATGATAACTATTTTCTTGGCTATCATACAAGCCATCTCCATCAAAAGTCGATTAAGGACTCTATCTACAACACCACTAACATCCCCAACACTACTACCATGCTAGAAACATGCAAACCAATTATGCATCACAAGTTACAGCCTACTTCAAAAAGGTCAAACAAAATTCCCAGTCATTTATAGTCAACCTTAAACTTTTACTTATAAAAAAGCAACACACCTGTGTAGAAATAGAATTGAGCTCATCATAAACAAGACAAAAGGATTTGACCCTCTAGCCTTATAAAAAATGTGTCACATTAGCCTCACTCTCTCAAAACCACATTAATAACAATTCAAGGCCCTTCACATTGATGAAATTGGCCTGGCATTCATTGGCAATGGCTTTTGCAAGCAATGTCTTTCCACAACCCGGTGGTCCATAAAATAGCACTTCTTTTGAAGGAGACATTCCAAAATTTTCAAATTTCTCATAATGCTCCACTGGATATTGAACAGTGTACACCAAACTCATATGAATTTTGTTAGTTCATATCTCCTTCAAAAGCAAGTTTTCTGCATTGAAAGAAAAGAAAGGCACAAATATAGTGAGCCACGTATCTCAATATACCTCTTGAAGCTCCCTCTTGACATTTTGCAACCCTCCAATATCTTCCCAAGTGATATTTGGAACTTGACAACTTGTCAATGTTTTCCCAATATTCATAAGAAAATTTATCATTATGAAAATCATCAGAAACAAACAAACTTAGGAATTGAAAATTTAGGGGCACAATAGTTCAACAGTTTAAAAATACAATCCCTACTTAATCGATATGAGAAAAATTGAACGTCTAGACATGGTTTGGAAAAACTCATAGTTTCACGGACAACGGATGGGTTGCTAGAGCCCAATGCATTCTGGAAGTGCTAATTAGTCACGACCATTGAATTTAGAATCTCAGCATCTATTGTCTCATCTTCTAAGTCAATGACATCCATTTTTTCCCCAATACACTGAAGTGCAACCTCAGTGCACAAAGCTGCAAGATCTGCTCCAATGTATCCATGAGTATCCTTACCAATCCTTTTGAGATCAACCTATACCAAGAATCCTAAAGATTAATAAATTCTCTCAAAATCCAAGCACTTCTTGACATTAGATCTAGAAGTACAAAAAGCAATTTAGGTTCTACAATACGTACATCATTAGAGAGCTTCATATTCTTCATATGGATACGAAGCACTTCCAACCTGCCTACTTCATCTGGAAACCCAATGTCAATTTCCCTATCAAATATTCCAAACCTTCTAAGTGACGGGTCAATATTATTTGGTCGGTTAGTTTTTGCAATCACAATAACATGAGCACGAGACTTAAGTCCATCCATAACTGTAAGAAGTTGAGAAAAAATTCTCCTCTCAACTTCACTGTGGTTTTTTTCCCTCTTGAGAGCTATGGAATCAATTTCATCAATAAATATAATGGAAGGTGCATTCTTCTCAGCCTCCTGAAAGCCTTTCGGAGATTTCTTTTGCTTTCTATGGCCAGCTTTGACATAATTTTAGGTCGATTGATACATAAAAAGAAGGCACCAGTTTCACTTGCAACTGCCCTACCAATTAGGGTTTTCCCAGAACCAGGTGGCCCATAAAGCAAAATACCCTTTGGGGGTTTCACACATTGATTTGAAGAGTTGTGGGTGCTTGAGAGGAAGTTCTACCAATTCATGTATCCGACCCATTTCTTTCCGTACACCACCAACATCATCATAACCTCTTTCATCTAATCTATCTTCATCATCCCGCTTTGCAGGATCCCATTCATAGAGAATTTCAGTATCTGGAGG
The DNA here is from genome assembly GCA_007115665.2 of Sequoiadendron giganteum. Lineage (NCBI taxonomy): Eukaryota > Viridiplantae > Streptophyta > Pinopsida > Cupressales > Cupressaceae > Sequoiadendron > Sequoiadendron giganteum. The sequence continues at coordinate 631,936,803 of CM021109.1, forward strand.
AACAACACAGTATTCCCCAGGGTCTGTCTCGATTACCTTAAACTCCACACTATGCATACCACCTCTTACAAGGAGAAGATCACATTTTGGCACATAGACTTCACAAAGGCAAAAAGGCATAGGGTTTTACAACACTATTTGGGTTGCTTCTTTCTTAACACCTTATATCGAGACATTGTGTTTTCCAACCGTACAGATAATGGGAGCGTTTAGTTGGTCAATTAAGATGATGAAAATGAAATGTCATTTTCATCTCATGTTTACATAAATAGGTGCTTTTTGTTTATGAGTTAGCTTGCTTGTTTCTTAACACCTTATATCGAGACAGTGTGTTTTCCAATTGTGCAGATAATGTGAGCACTTATTTGGTTGAATCGGATGACGAAAATGAAATGCCATTTTCATCTCATGTTACATAAGTAGGTGCTTTTTGTTTATGAGTTAGCTTTCTCCAAATTGGAACAATTGAATTTCTCTCATTATTTGCACAGTTGGAAAATGCATTGTCTCCTCTCTATTGCAGTGGGTTTTACAACACTATTTGGGTTGCTTCTTTCTTAACACATTATATCCAGACAGTGTGTTTTCCAACTATGCAGATAATGGGAGAATTTAGTTGGTCGAATCAAATGAGGAAAATGAAATGTCATTTTCATCTCATGTTACATAAATAGATGCTTTTTGTTTGAGTTAGCTTGCTTGTTTCTTAACACCTTATATCGAGACAATGTGTTTTCCAACTGTGCAGATAATGTGAGCAATTATTTGGTCAAATCAGAAGAGGAAAATGAAATGCATTTTTAATCTCATGTTACATAAATAGGTGCTTTTTGTTTATGAGTTAGCTTTCTCCTGATTGGAAAACACACTGTCTCCTCTCTGTCACAGAGGGTTTTACAATACTATTTGGGTTGCTTGTTTGTTAAGGAGCCAATTAACTCCTAGACATACAATTACACCTATGTACATCGAAAAATGCATGAAAAATACATGGATACATACATAACATGACGAGACGTCGTAGTTGGAAAACACATTGTCTCCTCTCTATTGCAGAGGGTTTTACAACACTATTTAGGTTGCTTGTTTCTTAACACCTTATATGGGGACATTGTATTTTCCAACATTGCAAATATTGCGAGCATTTATTTGGTTGAATTAGATGACGAAAATGAAATTCCATTTTTATCTCATGTTACATACATAGGTGCTTTTTTTTCACGACTTAGGTTTCTCTTGATTCTTGATTGGAAGAAATGAATTTATCCAATAGAATGAACGTTCATTGCTTCACAATTCTAGCAGAACGGAAAAATGGCACATATGATTGCTAATATATATACTAGTGTTAGAGATAGGTTAAATTGGAAATTAAATTCCCAATGTGTAGTTTAATATGTTTGTTTATTGTGTGTGCAAGCTGTCATTTTGCACTAAGCAGAACATATAAATTTTATATTGGGGAAATTTGGAAGAAATAAAATTATTTCTAGCACCAATTGTCTTTAATTTTCCAATTTAATCTATCGCTAACACTTGTCTTTCTTCCAGGTGGTTTATATAGGCCACGAAAGAAGATTCAACAAAATAAGGGCAGGTGAATTGACAAGGATGCTTCAGGAGATGTGAACCTTTTGCAGTAAATATAGGTGATTCTGGCTTCCATAGCTTGAATCACAAGTGTAGTGGATGGTTAAATTTCCAAAATTTAATATGCATTTAGAAGTGTCGATTTGTTTGAAATTGTTAAATGTTGGGTTTTTCATTCAGCTGTCATTTTCATGTCATTCTAAAGTGTTTTGCGGTATTTTGAAATCTTTCACCAAAAGAGTATATATGTGGTGCATAAGTTTTTTCGTAATAGTTATTTTTACAATTTTGCTATTTGTATAGAATATTTAGTAAGCTATAAATGGTTCATTTTTTAACAACATCTGATGGAAATTTTGTAGAATGTTATTTCTATATTCTATTTCTGCCCTTTTTCAGTATGTTTTGATCTGACCACCACACTACAAAAAGATGTGCACATATAACAAGCGACTACTCCAAATAGTTCTATGCACTGTATTTTAAATAGAACTCATAAAGCCAATGGGTAGGAATAACTTAATTGATAATTTGGCCTACTCCCATTACTTGGCCCTAAATATTATAGACAAATTGTAAAGAGCTATTAGAATAACAACATACATGGAAACAAAAAGTGACGAAACGGGCAGACGCGACCAAACGTCCGAGGTACGGCCAAACAACAGTTAACGGCGCCATCAGGTGCATTTTCCCACCTATTGCCGGGCAAAAAAGCGAGCGGTTTAGCTTTGTCAGCAAGTTTCTTTTGTGTGGCATGGGAAAAGTGGAAGGGAATGACGTGGGCCTTTTCTATTTGGAGAAAGCAAGGTGAAAATACTATTTGTTTTGTTTCCTATATGCACGTTGAAAGGGAAAGCAGAAGGTCTCAGTGCACGTGGACGACTTTGAGGAGAATACCGACCAAATTGAGGTGACGTGTACTATCTAATAGTGTTGCAGAGGGTTTGACAACACTATTTGGGTTGCTTCTTTCTTAACACGTAGGGTTTTCCAATATGAATTGTTGCGAAATAGAATGAAGTGCATACTATGAATTACACTATGTGTTGAGGGTTATTATTGTCCCCGTTAAATGAGAGATGTGCTATTTGATAAAATAAAACACCATCTATATGTTTGTATATTTGCATTACAAGAAAAAGTTTGGGTATACCGTATAAGTAAAGGCAGGCTTCAAAACACATTGTATTTTTTGACATGCAGTACACAATGTGCACACCTAGATATACTGGTATAAAAACTAGAAAGGGCTAGGGTATGTTGTGATGTGGAGGTTGAAAAAATGCAATGTGTTATGAAGCATGCAATTTTTTATATACTTGAAACTTAAACACAACAATGGAAGGTGTGATCTAGAAGACTTTCAAATTGTTTTCTAACATTCCATCTTACAAAACCGTGGGTCTTAAGAACCAAGCAACCCACCATGAGATGACCCTTTACATCTAAATAGGGAGATTCAAATAATTGAAACCCAGCACTGTGTTTCCCATTCAGAATTATTTTGTGCACTTCTTTTTTTTCAATGGTGTGAAATTTAAACATGACAATGGAATGTGTGATTTTGAAGACATTCAAGTAACATTCCATGTTGCAAGACCATTTGTGTTAAGAAGCAATCAACCCACCATGAGACGACCCTTTACATTTAAACAAGGAGATTCAAATAACTGAAACCCAGCACTGTGTTTCCCATTAAGAATAATTTTGTACATTTTTTTATTGAAACCCAGCATTGCGTTTCCCATTCAGAATTATTTTTTGCAGTTTCTTTTTTCAATGGTGCAAAATTTAAACACAACAATGGAATGTGTAATTTTGAAGACATTCGAGCAACAGAAATACTCCACATTCTGTTTCCCAAATTTCAAACACAAAGAACTTGTAAAACCCTCTACATTAAAACAAGGAGATTCAAATAACTCAAACCCAGCACCGTGTTTCCCATTCAGAGTTATTTTGTGCAGTTTTATTATCAATCGACTTAAATTTAAACACAACAATGGAATGTGTGATTTGGAAGACATTCAAGAAACTGAAATACTCCACATTGTGTTTCCCAAATTTCAAATTACCCCTCACCTCCATTTCATCAGTTTTCTACTCCAACTCCTCCACATGCACTCAGACCTTAAGCTTTCCATTTACATTTAAACAAGGAGATTGAAAAAAATAAGAAGTGAGCCAAAACCCACTATGTTTTCCATGATGCTACTGTTATGTAAATTTTGTGTTGGAAACATATGGGCAGATATTGAAAAAGAGTGTTTTGCTCGAAGTAGGTGTTGTTAAAAGAGTACAACATGAACTTCAAAACATTCATTTCTCACAAGTTGCATAAAATAATAAGTGAGCCACATCCCACTGTGTTTTCCATGATGCAACTGTTATGTGAATAATTTGTTGGGCAAAGATCGAACAAGAGTGTTTTTTCTGGAAGTAAGGGTTGTTCAAAATTATGAAGCTCAGATTCAATACATTGTCCTCTTACTGTGTGCATAACACTAGCTATTGTCTTCTAACTATTTTTGCTAAAGTAAGGGGTGTCATAAAATAAGACACTAAAGTTTAAAAGACTATTTTGTTACAGTCCAAAAAAAAAAAAAGTGAGGCACAACCCAATGTGCTTTCCATGATGCTACTGTTATGTGAATAATGTGTTGGGCAGAGATCGAGCAAGAGTGTTTTGCTGAAAGTAAGGGTTGTTAAAAATTATGAAGCTCGGATTCAATACATTGTCCTATTACTCTGTGCATAACACAAAGTGGATATACATACCCAAAGGAGCTCCGCATGGCTGCTACTCTTGCCCTCGCTATCCACCAAAATGTCGCTATCCAAAAAAGGTGAAAATGGGACCTTGTCGGCCCTTTTTATTATTTGCTAATAATCATTTCGAATGGCAACGTTTTTGGCTTTTTGTCCATCCACGCTGAACGATTATTTTGAAAAACCGTCGGCACTGACATGATTTCTCAGCGATGAGACAAAAAACGACATGGGGGATGAGATGTCTGACTGTCATGTCTTTCCTTCCATCCAACAACCTTTTTCATCGCCGCGAGTCCCACCTCTTCCGTTGCGGCTCTTTTATCCATGCGGTATGGCCGCATATGCTATCATATATACATAGGTGAATTTTATCCACGAGTTAAGGAGGAAGCAAGCTACCTCCTAGACAAAATTCACATATGTATATAACATAGGATATGTCAGTTTCAGGCGTAAATTCACATATGTATATAACATAGGATATGTCGATTCCTCTGCAATAGAGAGGAGAGAGTGTGTTTTCCAACTATGACATCTCGTCATGTTGTGTAGTATCCATGCATGTTTTTAATGCATTTTTCAATGTACATAGGTGAATTTTGTCTACGAGTTACGTCGGTTTCAAATTCCTAGACAAAATTTAGCTATGCACATTGAAAATCGCATGAAAAACATACATAAGAACATACGTGGACACATACATAACATGAGGAGATGTCGTAGTGAAACAGTGGATTTTACAATAGTCTGAGTTTTACGAGACAGTGTGTTTTCCAAAACAACAGTGCATAAAATGGCAGAAAAATTGGGATTAATTGTGGGCTTTTTCCTATTTCCCAATTATGATTTTGAATGCCACGGTATGCCCTTTTCTATCCATTCCAAAAAACAATGCAAACAATGGCGACATTCTGGGTTTTACATGATTTTTCAAATATAGCATTTCATTGCAGAACCCATAGATTCTACTTTCTACAAACATTATCAGTAATTTCACTCATATTTCTATAATGGGTTGTCACTTATTTCATTCGGAACCGGCAAAATTCAAAAACCAGCATACGGGGAGGAAACAAAACAAAAATTTTAAAACCCTCAACACAAAAAAAATGCTTCAAACCGGAATATCCTATGTTATATACATATGTGAATTTTGTCCAGGAATTAGCTTGCTCCCATTATATATAACCTAAATGATCCTAAAGCTAAAAAATAACCATAATTATTTAAGCTTTTGAGAAGCGACGGACAACCCGTTGGGTTTTCCATATTGCAACTTTACTTCTTCTTTTTTGTGCAACTTTTGTTGCAAGCAAGGGCAGTTATAAAATATGAAAGTGACCTTCAATACATTGTTTTCTTACGGTGTACATAACACTAAGTGTCGTCATTGAACAATATTTTAAAAGTGAAGGACAACCCAGTGTGTTTTCCATCGTGCAATATTTTTTGTGCATCTTTTGTTTGAAACATATTCTGATATTGAAATGGAATGTTTAGTGCATGTGATGGATTCTTATAAAATATGAATGTGAACTTCAATACAGTGTTTTGTAATAGTTTGCATAACAGAAAGTGTTGTCTTTTAATAGTTTGTGGGTTGCATGGTTTATAACACCCTTTGTTTTCCAACCTGAAAATTCAGATAACAGTTTGAGTGTCTTGAAAGATTTTCTTATTTACACTGTATGAATGTAAAAATGACACCTCCAAAAATTACAACTGTTAGTTATGGTATAAATTGCAATTCAGTATCTTCACATGATTGACAATAATAATTAGACAATAATTACATGTTGTAAAACAAAGTGGGTTACTTGTATAGCGTTTTACAAAAGTGTGGGTTGTGCATTTCAATTTCTTCTTTTCATTGAAAAAATATATGCTTGATTACTGCAAAATTGTGCAATAAATTTTTGAACTTTAACTGTCCATAACACTTGCAACAATTTTATAGTTTACAGGAAACCAAGGATGCGTGCTATAAAACGGAAATTGGTTCCTGTAGTGAAGAATTTCATTGACATGGATAGCACACTTGAAAGGTTGTGTAGTAGGGCATCTTCTTCAGGGTGGTCTCATTCACGAAACGTGTAGGTAAGATCTGGTGATTACAAGATGAAATCCAATGTATAATTTTAATCTCTCATAAGTGGTTATGAGGTTGATTGGAAAGTGGGAATGTTTTATTCAGGAGGCAGCAACTGCGGTACGGAGGAAGTCCCCTCGGTTTACGAAAATGGTCAATCATAAGGCAGCGATGTGTTCGGTAATTGATTGTGAACTTGCAATTGCCCTTCCCTTCCTATGCATGAATCGGAATTATTTTTAATTTCAGTTCAAAAATATCACGTCTCTTACAAATATTTTGATTTTGGCATATATCGTTCCTTTGATTTAGGAAAATAATCAAGGAGATGATCTCGCTCTTGCCATAGTCCTTGACCGAAAGGAAAAGCGTGCAAAGGGAGACCCCAAGGATGGAGAGGGATCCAATGAAGCACAGGGTGATGTGGTGGGTGGGAAGGTAGATATAATAACCGAATTATTGCATCGTTTGGCTATGTATATATGTTGTGCATTCAATTTTATTGAATATCAAATATATTAAGCGATTTTATTTTCCAAACTTGTTGTGCAGGTTGTTGTTGAATACAAAAGAGAAATGGTGAATGACAGATATATATTATTGTATTGTAGAAGAATGTACCAGAAAGTATTATGATTGGAGAGTGTTCAACATGCATAGGTTTCAACATCACCACCTTCCTATTCCTAACGCACCAAAGCATGGTCGAGCTGTGTTGGGGGGGGAACCAAAATAACCCACTCCTCCCCCTGATAAATTGAAAGAGTACCTTCTAAAGAAGGTGGAAAATATAGAGTACCAAATGAATATACGGCAGCATCTGCAGCAGAAGCATGTTGTTAGATGTGTCTGTCAAAATTTTGGGAAACAAAACTTCCTTCAACTTCTCCAAGAAGGAAAGGACGAGGTGAAGAAGCAAATGGCGTTATACAACACTGACGAGATGAAGGAGCAAAGAAGGCAAAGAATATTATGATTGTAGGAGAGAAAGAGACAGGAAGGAATGGTAATGTCGAACTGAACTGTTAAAAGTGAATTTTCCTTGCTTAATCTTTTATGTTCGGATGTATAGAAGGTTCACTTAACGTTAACTTACATGACATGCCAGGGTGATGGTCGAGAAGTGGTTTCTTCCTGCCAGCAGAGTAGGGCTCATTCGCTAGAGGAAGTTGTGGCCATGAAAGGTGAAGATGGTGTTGTTCCTCCCACCCCTGCATATAGGATTCAAAATAAGCATCCTACACAGTTGAAAGTTTCAAGGCACCATCTGAAGAAGAAATGAAAACAAACGATGATCTTCAAATATTTTGTTTACTATAAAGTTTGTTTTGCTTATTTGAATGAATTGGTTGCATGCATCTGAGTTTGGTGCAATGTTTCAATTCCTCCTATTATACAACAATGATGAACAAAAAACTATTGCCCTCAAGCAGTTTTTTGTGATTTTTGATGGTGAACAATTGCCCATGGAAGCACAAGATGATGTTGTTCCTCCCGACCCGCCATCTAACAATGTTGAGAAGAAGAAGAAGAATAAGAATGAGCATATGTCATCAAATGTGTCAAGGTGCCTTGACATAGAGGAAGTAGAAGAAATGGTGAATTCCAATTCTTTTATTTAACGTTTGTTTTGATTATTTCAATGAATTGGTTGCATGCACCTAAATTTGAAATGACCTTTTAATTCTTGCTATTACAAGGCAAGGATAAACAATGAAGTGCTAGCCTTGACCTAATTGGCTATGTTGTTGCGATTGAAATGAGAGGCTAATACAGATGGACATGTGGATGGGGAGAGCATTGGCCACGGAGTGGGATAGGGTAACACAGATGGTCATGAGGACGGGGAGAACACTGGGCTGAATGTGGAACTGGGTGACAGAGATGGACATGGGGACGGGGAGAGCACTGGATTGCAAGTGGGATAGGGTAATAAGGATGGACCCAGGGAGGAGAAGAGCGCTAGCCTGCAAGGGGGGGATGGAAATAAAGATGGAAATGGGGACGGGGAGAGGTGTGGCATGCCATCTATATCGGTATGAAACCCAACACACTTCCATGCTCTGTTCTTATTTCTTTAGGAATCCTGTAATATGCCTTCAATTATGCTTCACGTCAATGACGTTTCCATTGCAGGAAAATTCGGTGGATGAACAAATGATAGAGTTCAACGGCATAACTTTTAAGATCGGTGATCACATCGACCTTTAAGGGTGGCATAAACAGGTTGCGAAAGGCATTCTACATGTTGTCGCCAAAAACGCTCACACCCACTGCTTGAGGCACCCATAAAATTGTGTGAGAGTCAACATTGTTGAGGCCATTGATGGTTGATGCTACATGCCTTTTCCCATGCCTAGTGCAGAGACCATCGCAGAGTGCATGGGAAACTTTGTCATATGGCAACTTGCCAAGATGAAGCATTCTGTTCCAGAGGTACACATAAACGATATGTTGTTGTATATATATGATACTGCGTATATTGTTTCCATGTATATGTTAATTCTCATTAATTGTTTGCTATAGTGTGAAGTTGTTAAACTTGACACAAACAAAGCACAGAGTAGGAATAAATCTGTTGTTTCACATTCATCATCTGCGAGGGTTCATGGATCTAGAATCACCCCCCCCCCCAAAAAAAAAAAATACACAAGGACCCTAAGAAACATGTCATATTTTACGCAAGCCTGAACTCTATTAAAAGGAATAGGCGATGTAGGAATTGATGAGACAGGCTCCAAATACTGATTCTGCTCTATGGGTTTCAATATTTCAATATTGAACAATTGTGGTGTAGAGATACACCATTTGCATATGTTTCAACACTATGGTGTTATACATTTGATATGAGACTTTTCATGGGATTCTTTAATTATTTTATTATTGTACAATTATGCTGAACATATAGGCATATATACTTATTTCATGTCATTGGAACAAATAATTGTTATCCATTTCATATCAAACTTTAAGGAAAACAGTCTTGTTCACTATCTATTAATATGTTTGAAACACAAATTTTACATGACTCCTGTGTTGTCCCCTCTGGCATGTGTTGACATTAATATCAAAGCAATAAGACAATAAGATGTTCTTGATTGGTAAACAAGTCAGTACTGGTTTGGTAATTCAGTTGATGGTCTCTTCATTTTAGTTCTTTGACAATCACTTGACTTGGCATACAAGTGTTTTTCAACTCTAGTACACTGCATATTGTATCATGTTCACTCATCTTGCATATTGTGATAAGGATCTAAAATTGTGACTATATGTAAATAGAATTATATGAGTTGAAACAGTTATGAAGATAAATTTTCTCCTCATGTTCATTTATTTATCATATGTCATTTAGTTATAAAGTTGTAGTAAGATTATGTTATCCTGTAAATATTTTAGCTTTTCAGTTTGTATAATGTTCTGTCTCCGCGATCTGGTTATGGTCTTTATGTCCATACATGTTAAAAATCATCAAACATGCTTCATAACTAAATTTCTCTAGAGCTTGCACTTTACATTTGGTTATTAATGCTAAAGTGGTTAGTGTATACACCTAAAATTGGTTTGGAGCATCTAATTAATTAAATATGAATTATTTAATTGATTATCCTAAATTTCCTCTACTATTGAATAAATAGAAATATTTATTTATATAGTTCACATTTATATTCATCTTAATTAAATAAACAAAATTAAATACTTTGTTTGATTTACTTATCAAATCCCTATTTTATTCTATCACATCGATTCTAAATTAATTAAATAAAGACAAAACACTTTATTAATTAATTACCATTATTTTTCTGTTTAATTTAATAAACAACTATCCTATAGTTCGTTTTATTAAATTAGTTATCCCTCTTTTTCTAATTTAAATAAATCAAAAATATTTGAATTAAAGCACAAAGAATATTCCATCTTTATTCTCTCAAAAATGAATTAGATATCCTATGTCTAATTTATGTCAAAATATGTCAAAATTAATTTATTGAAACTTCACGGGAAGTTTTGGAGACAAATTGGAGACAAATTTGGAATTTGATCTCTCAATCATCCTCCATCAATCCTTCCTCTTCTCTTGCCTAGTGTTTTCAAGGGTAGAGACAATCTCCATCTTTCTCTCAATCTCCTCCATCTCTCCCCATTCAATTCTCCATATTGAATCCAAACCTCTCAAAGCTTTCCTTGTGCATTTCTACAGCTAGGAAATCTATAAATACAGCCTCATTGAACCAAGAAAAAGGATCCAAATAATCAAGTTTATGCACTCTTACTCTGCAGGAATTAAAGCACTCAAGCATTCAAGCATTCAAGCATCCAAGCATCCAATATCCAGCAATCAAGTTTCAATATCATGGTTGCAATTATTTGTTTCATGTCAATCCATGCTTAGTTTAAATTCATTTATCTTCTAGTATTGTCATATTCAATTCCATATCATTGCATCAATATCCATCTCATTCTTTCAATTGTCATTTTAACAATCATAGTGCACTTAAGATCTAAGAGCCATTTTGTTTTAATAAATCTTGAATATAGAGAACAATATGACGCTTTAAATTGATTATTGCTTTGAATTGATTCAATTTGATTAATCTTTGATATAATGTCTTATTAAGAAGTGTTTTGTGATTTATACCTATTCACACGCTTACAGTTGGTATGGGAATAATCGATGCCACCATTTATCAATAAATTTGAGATTTTTTTTTTAAAACAATCCATGAGGTACGGGATTTGAAACCCATCAAATGTCGGTAATCTAGTTTTGGATTGTGATAATCCATACAAGTGGATAGAATGATATACTAATATTTGAAATGCACCATTTGTAATGCATATTATATATATAACTACCTAAAAAATATTGTTGGGTCTCAATCCTGGAAACATAGAAATAAGGACTATCCATGACTCACTCACAAGATCAAATCAACTTCTGAATTAACAAGTGAAATGCCTCAAGAAAAGAATGATGAAAATCAGACTAATGTCAACAATTGCAAAGATGATTACAATAGGCCCATCAAAATATATCAATCAAGTAATGCACCCTTGATTCTCATTATGTACCTTCAACCATATGGTAATGACAACAATGTGATTGGTAAAGTATTCATTTTAATGGTCTACCCTTGCCCAAATGCCAATGACAAAGCAAAGCATATATTGGTGGATTAGAAAACCCTATTCATCCTTCTAGAAAACCTTTAAAGTGAGGTTTTAAGTCTCAATATTCTAAAACACCACTCTATATGAGTTGTTTACCCTCTACAGACTTCCCTATTCATCCTTCTAGAAAACCTTTAAAGTAGGGTTTTAAGTCTCAATATTCTAAAATGCCACTCCCTATGAGTTGTTTATCCTCTACAAACATAATTGTTCAAACCTCTTCTCCATTTAAGGAGGGTAATTTACTGCTAAAAAAATATTTATCTTGGAGTATTTTCTCCATACAACCTAAATTGGTTCCTCTATAATAGTTACTATACATAACTGTTGGAGGATGGAAAACACACTGTGTTTTTCCATACTTTGCAAATCTTGTTCAAAGACGACGGTTAGTGTTATGCACACAGTAAGAGGACAATGTATTGAATTTGAGCTTCGTAATTTTTAACAACCCTTACTTTCAGCAAAACACTCTTGTTCGATCTTTGTCCAACACATTATTCACATAACAGTTGCATCATGGAAAACACAGTGGGTTGTGGCTCACTTATTATTTTATGCAAACTGTGAGAAATGAATGTTTTGAAGTTCATGTTGTACTCTTTTAACAACACCTACTTCAAGAAAAACACTCTTTTTTAATATTTGCCTATATGTTTTCAACACAAAATTTACATAATAGTAGCATCATGGAAAACACAATGGGTTGTGGCTCACTTCTTATTTTTTTCTGACTGTAACAAAATAATGTTTTCAACTTCCCTTTCTTGTTTTATGAGACCCCTTACTTTAAGAAAAATAGTCTTGTTCACTACCTGTTCATATGTTTCGAACAAAAAATTTACTTAACTGTTGCAGTATGGAAAACACAATGGGTTGTCCTTGACTTTGCAAAAATAGTAAGAAGACAACAACTAGTGTTATGCACACAATAAGAGGACAATGTATTGAATCTGAGCTTCATAATTTTTAACAACCCTTACTTTTAGCAAAACACTCTTGTTCGATCTCTGCCCAACACATTATTCACATAACAGTTGCATCATGGAAAACACAGTGGGTTGTGGCTCACTTTTTTTTTTTCGGACTGTAACAAAATAATATTTTCAACTTCCCTTTCTTGTCTTATGAGACCCCTTTCTTTAAGAAAAACAATCTTGTTCACTACATGTTCATATGTTTCGAACAAAAAATTTACTTAATTGTTGTAGTATGGAAAACACAATGGGTTGTCCCTGACTTTGAAAAAACAGTAAGAAGACAGAAGCTAGTGTTATGCACATAGTAGGAGGACAATGTATTGAATCTGAGCTTCATAATTTTTAACAACCCTTACTTTCAGAAAAACACTCTTGTTTGATCTCTACCCAACACATTATTCACATAACAGTTGCATCATGGAAAACACAATGGGTTGTGGCTCACTTTTTTTTTTTTTTCGGACTATAACAAAATAATGTTTTCAACTTCCCTTTTTTGTCTTATGAGACCCCTTTCTTTAAGAAAAATAATCTTATTCACTACCTGTTCATATGTTTCCAACAAAAAATTTACTTAACTGTTGCAGTATGGAAAACACAATGGGTTGTCCCTGACTTTGCAAAAATAGTAAGAAGACAGCAGCTAGTGTTATGCACACAGTAAGAGGACAATATATTGAATCTAAGCTTCATAATTTTTAACAACCCTTACTTTCAGCAAAACACTCTTGTTTGATCTCTGCCCAACACATTATTCACATAACAGTTGCATCATGGAAAACATAATGGGTTGTGGCTCACTTAATTTTTTCCGGACTATAACAAAATAATGTTTTCAACTTCCCTTTCTTGTCTTATGAGACCCCTCTCTTTAAGAAAAACAATCTTGTTCACTACATGTTCATATGTTTCGAACAAAAAATTTACTTAACTGTTGCAGTATGGAAAACACAATGGGTTGTCCCTGACTTTGCAAAAATAGTAAGAAGACAACAACTAGTGTTATGCACACAGTAAGATGACAATGTATTGAATCTGAGCTTCATAATTTTTAACAACCCTTACTTTCAGCAAAACACTCTTGTTCAATCTCTGCCCAACACATTATTCACATAACAGTTGCATCATGGAAAACACAGTGGGTTGTGGCTCACTTTTTTTTCCGAACTGTAACAAAATAATGTTTTCAACTTCCCTTTCTTGTCTTATGAGACCCCTTTCTTTAAGAAAAAAAGTCTTGTTCACTACCTATCCATATGTTTTGAACAAAAAATTTACTTAACTGTTGCAGTATGAAAAACACAATGGGTTGTCTCTGACTTTGCAAGAAAAGTTAGAAGACAACAACTAGTATTATGCACACAGTAAGAGGACAATGCATTAAATCGAAGCTTCATAATTTTTAACAACCCTTACTTTCAACAAAACACTCTTGCTCGATCTCTGCCCAACACATTATTCACATAATAGTAGCATCATGGAAAGCACAGTGGGTTGTACCTCACTTTCTTTTTCTAGACTGTAAGGTATGTGCAAGATCATGATGGGCCAAAAAGTGGCGATATGTAAGTGATATGATGGCCCATGTGGCTGACGACTTTTTTTAACCCAAAATTGGTGAAACGAAAACTGTTTTTAGAGGAGATTCTTAGCTTTCCACCTATATAAATTATGCTTTACTTTGAATTTAATAAATTATTATTATTTATTTTTTATTTGAATTACGACTAAAGTCCTAATTGATAGGATGATTGAAAAACATCTATATCTTTCAAACAGTATCAAAAAAATTGAATCTGAAACATGTGTCGCATTCTATGCTTCATATAATATAGGATTAAAAAAATAAAAATTGAATTTCATGAAGTTTTGACCAAGTTAAGGTGGTTAGACGTACAAGTTTTTATATTTTTCAAAAATTGTAATAAAAAATTCATAATTAAATATTTACTTGGAAAAAAACTACAAAAAAATATGCATCACATCAAGACATGAGTCCTCTACTTATATCTAAAATCTTATAAAAAAATATTATCATTTTATTGTGGTTAGGGTGGTTAGATAGACACCTACTTCTTATTTTTTCCCTAAAATTTAAGTACTACTACATTGATATTTTAAATTTTCACCGAATAGATTTTTTTTTTTAAATAAACCTATTAGTTTAGAAACTACATTCAATTTTCTACAAATTCTATTCTTACATATTTTTGAAATAATGTAGATAACTTATTCAAATTTTTATGTCAAGTTTCCTAACTCTGATTTTCTGAATTTTCATTGCCACTTAAGGGCCTATTTTTTCCATGATGGTCTTGCACATACCCTGTAACAAAATAGTCTTTTAAACTTTAGTTTCTTATTTTATGACACCCCTTACTCTAGCAAAAATAGTTAGAAGACAACAGCTAGTGTTATGCACACAGTAAGAGGACAATGCATTAAATCTGAGCTTCATAATTTTTAACAACCCTTACTTTCAGCAAAACACTCTTGCTCGATCTCTGCCCAAAACATTATTCACATAATAGTAGCATCATGGAAAGCATAGTGGGTTGTGCCTCACTCTTTTTTTTCTAGACTGTAACAAAATAGTCTTTTAAACTTCAGTTTCTTGTTTTATGACACCCCTTACTTTAGCAAAAACAGTTAGAAGACAACAGCTAGTGTTATTCACACAGTAAGAGGACAATGTATTGAATATGAGCTTCATAATTTTTAAGAAACCTTACTTTCAGCAAAACACTCTTGTTCGATCTCTGCCCAACACATTATTCACATAACAATAGTATCATGGAAAGCACAGTGGGTTGTGCCTCACTTATTTTCTTTTATGGACTGTAACAAAATAGTCTTTTCAACTTTAGTTTCTTGTTTTATGACACCCCTTCCTTTAAGAAAAATAGTAAGAAGACAAGAAAAGTTTCAGATTTTGATATTCCATTTCAGCATTCCATTTCAATATCCGTATACATTTCGATGAGAAGATGCACAAGAAAAGTTGCAGAATGGAAAACATAGACTGTAACAAAATAGTGTATTCAAGCTCACCGTCAAATTTTATAATAACAATACGCATTAGACAATGAAATATAAAAATATTTCACGTCAATATTACACAATCTGAACAAAATTACAATGCACATTTAATACTGGTCACACTGAAGACTATGTCAACCATTTACGAACATGTATAATCTCTGTGTTCTCAGCATCTGGAAGCATTTGTCGCACTCTAATTGTCAAGGTGGAATTGACATAATACAATGTTGCCACCCCGTAATTCTCATGTAGGAGCCTGAAGGAGGGCCTCACATGGTGGATCTCAAACCTGACAATGTGATTGAATTTGAACACGACCAGCAACCATTCCTCCACAGGACCTTTGTGATTCCTAATTACAGATTCCCCCTTGAGGAATCTCATAAACCTCATGCTCAATTGATTTGTAAGATTGTGCCTCTGTATGATAATTGTTGGTCTAATGCACACCTTCCATATGCATCCAGCTAGGAAAAGGTCTCGAATTTCTCGGTAAACAGACATTGGCTAAACACATAAATTGACAATCTCTATTTGTAGATTGTAATATTGAACATCCATGCCCATATGCGCCCAAAATCCAAAGACGTTGTTGAAGAAGTGAGCATAATTATCATATTGCAAATCTGTGCGGTTTGGACCTTTTCTATTAATTCTCCTTAACATCTTTTCCCACAACCTGTACGGGAGGCTGAGTTCCTCAATTTGAGCAAGAATATTGCATGGCAAATACAGGTAGTAGTTCGTCAACCAACTAGCCACCCATGCTCGAGAACTATGAGACATCTTCTATAGGAGTGCAACAACAAGTTGTAAAATTCCTGAAATGAAAGACAAAACAACTATTTTAGAGGGTAGACCTACATTCTCTAATTAGAAGGACATTGTCAATGCAATGGAAACAATGAAAAAATAAGCGAGCAAAGTGGACTTATTTAGATAATGTATGCACTAAAGATATTGTACCTATTGTTTGAACTAAATGAGGTGACACGTGCAGTATCTCCAAAGGGCATATGGCAACGCACGATTCAAATAGTGAGAAGAAAAATGCCTAAAAGGAAAGACAACAAAAATTTCAGCACATACAACAACATTCTTTAATTAGAAACACACGAAACAGTTGGTAAAAAATATTGAAAGCGAAAGAAAACTTTTCATAACTAAGTAACTGTGTATGGATGGTGTCTTTTCCAACATGGAAAATAATTTGAGCATTTTATTTCTTGCAATCACATGAGTTGAAGTAATGAATTCTACAAAATATATTTTTGTTACGAACACAAGATGCAAATAATTACAATTGGAGGATGGAAAACATAGTGGGTTTTGCGTGACATTTTTATTTTCTGCAGACTGTAACAAAACAAGGTCTCGAAGTTCACCTTCTTGTCAGTCTTAATTAGTTGCGCTTGAAGAATTTTATAGGCTTAATTATTCTGTTTGTAAAATAGGCCTATTTTGGGGTCCACGCCAACGAAGAAGAGCTTGTTTGAAGTGTTTGTTCCATAAGGTTTTTTGTTCCAGAAACGCATTTGTGCCAATTTTTACATACTAGAAATTGAGATGCTATTGTCTTGAAAAGAATGCTTGAAAACATGACTCTACTGCTGGAAATGCACTCAATTAGCCAAAATCTAGAAAGGAGCAGGTCTTAAATCATCATCTACTTTTACAAATACAAAGGCTCAAGGCAACGCTGATCTACTAAACCTTTACTTTATGCACAAAAAAAGCTCTATCAAACAAGGCTTTAATAGAATACTATATTCCAAACCTTCCCATGCTCTACCACCGTATGAAACATGTTTAGAAATGTTTTCCCATGCTTTAGGAACAAACTTTCAACCCCTTTGAATGCACTTTCCTCAATTACCAACTTGTACGCATCCTTTTTTATTGGAAATATTCTATATTTTATAAAGATTAGCAACCAAACATTGAATGGTTCGCTTCCCCTACATGATTCAACAAATACACTTCTTAAATTATATAATGTCATACCAAAAAATGGACTTATGTAAGCAAAGTTATTAAATTCGAACCATACCTTCCATTAGGTTTACACCCACAAAAGATAGTCGCTGACGAGGACTCCTTTCTCGAGCTTGGAATGCTGAAGTGAACAAAAAAATCTATAAACGAAATCATAAAGTTCATGGCGTGGTACAAGCACATACTGGAAAAAGGAATCTGCAATACCATTTCCTATTACAATAAATAAATTGAAATGGGTTTTCTCATACTCACCCGTATTAGATGTTGTATCCTCTGCCACATCCATAGTAGTTGCACCTAAAGTCTGACATTGCATATTGACATTCAAATTCAAACTATTATTCACGAACAATGGAAAGGAGTCATCCAAAGGGGTTTGGTGATTTGACTGTTGTGTGGAATGCTTCATACGCCGAGTTGGACGTCAACGACGATCCCTGGTTGCACTAAACCATGGATGCATGCGAACAGTGCTACTTGTAGCTTGATCAAGATCCATAATGAATTCAAACAGAAATACATTTGATTGTCATAGGTCCTCTACAAACCTATCCATGCATTTTGCATATGACTGCACTTGTTGTAGAGATTGTGGCGGTGTACACATCACTTTCTTCAAGAGCTCGTTAGTGTCATTCCAAAGAGACATTGTCACCACATGTTCATCATATACATGATTCATAGAAGGAGCTTGCACAGGGGTCAGAACATTAGGGTTGTTTTCTTCTACGGCCCCCTCTGACAATGTCTTGTTGAAATCTATGTTTGAATCAATTGGTTGACCTCCCCTGTCTAAATGAGGACCCAGAAGAAATTTGTATTAGGTTGTAGAAAATGCAAAACACAATTGACTCCAATAAAGTAACGCAATTCGAATTGAAATTCACTTACCATGGACCACCCCTTCAACGACAGATGATCTTTTAATCAAGTGAGCAACCTTGACGAAATGTTTGCAAGTGTTCCCCTCCAAACTCCAAGGGCAGTCACAAACAAAAAGGTGCTCCCCAAATTTCTGAACAAGGTAGTGCATTGACCTACTTTCACTTTTCACCCCAGTACCGTCCAGGACCTGTTTCATCGGGAATACAGTCATCCTCTGAAATTGCCTTGGCCCGCTCCACATTAGATCGCATATTTAAATATTTTTTGTTCGTCAGAAAACCATAATGCTGCAACTTTTCCTTTTGCCTATAGAATGGTTCCATTTTATACATAAGTGTGCAATACAAATAGTCCATTCTCCTATTGCATTTTTTTAAACGATCGCACAAGTATCGAGTTTTTAGTACGCAATGGTACGACTCAATGGTTGCATTCGTACCCTGGTTGGCATGTGGGAATAGTATGCAATTTTTTGCCCACATGGCTGCAAACAAAAACATCCAATAGTCAAGTAAGCCACAACGTATTAGATATGACATCAAAGAATTTGAATGGTGCGAATCATGCAAGGTGACGAAAATTGTCAACTAACCAATTTGACCTTCTCCTTCGCACCAAGTCTTCTTGAAGTACTCTAAGAATCAGGCCTGATCATTGAACTCCTCAAAGAAAGAGTTTAATAGTTGAGTGACACAATCTTCGGTGTCAATGATTGCCATCATGATCATGCCAAGACTGCGGAAGATGTCCATTGCCCTTTCCTTGGCTGCATACTTGTATACATTCTTTAGCCAAGCCCTTTTGACATGCCAAAGGCATAGAAGCACACGACATTGAAAGTCAGCCCTAATAGACAATACAAACGATATTGTTTACCACTCAACTGCATGAGAAAGTGGCATTGAAAATGAATAGCAAATGAGAAAGGTACACAAATGAAGAAAGGGATGCACATACTGTATGGCTTGGATCTCTGCAGTCACATCATTGGTCAAAAATGAATTGATTCTCCAGTCGGGTCTGGCTCTTCTTCCACATTTGAGCAATACGCATAGCCACGCAGAGATGTCCTCAATCTTGTTTTGTGAGGAGACTACCCACGCAACCAACATACCACTCTGTTGCTCATCGAAAACGAGGAGAGTATACAATGGGTACTGTAGAGAGAACAACTCAACATGAGCATTGTGAAGTTTACAGCCAGTAAGATAATTGAAAACACGATGAACTATTTGTCAATGTTTGTAAGGCCTCACCTCATATTTGTTAGTTGCAAACGTGGAATCCATCGAGATGACTGAATTGTGTGAGCAGCTAACCATCCTATCCAACATCCATGGAGTCTGAACCCTGATAACAAAAGGCATATTGTTCCCATCGGGCCATTGAAAGTAGAAGAAGTTTTCAAAGTCTTCTCCACTCCATAGTAGGATACTTGTGGAATCAACTTTGTGTTTTTGTGCGTGAGTACAACGCACCTGTCACCACGCATTCATTACATCCTTTCTTGTAAGGAATTGATCTCTCTTGGACATCATGCTACATAACAAAGGATCGTTGATGTGTCTATCCATTATTGCATTGACACTGACATCCATGAGCAAAAGGATTTCAATATAGTTTTTGCACTTCGTGGATAGATTTGCAGTAAACATAGAATGCTTCTCTCCACTTGTGTCATGAATGCCATGGCAAAATTCACTGTTTTTATCTACGTGGAACATTTCTTTGTAGATAATATAGGCAACATCGGGTTTGCCTTCCATAACCTTTACCATGAAGTGGTATTGACAACCTCGCTTTTGTATAAACGTCTTATGTGGTTTCTTCTCTAGTGGAGGCCGGTTTCTATTGTCTTTAGGACCGTATTGACACTAGTAGCTGGAAGAAAGGCATCATCTCATCATGTTCAACCAAGAGAGTAAAATATGATTCGACCATAGAAATGAATGTTGATATATACAAACCTCTTATACAAAATTGTTTCGCTATAAGTTTTGTCGTAGACAGCACAGGAGGTGGTAGGTTCTCTTATTTTCTTGTCCAAAAATTTTCTTTCTACACCTTCAACGTACGTTTCACGATGAATGAACTGATCAAGTCTTGTAAGAGGAATTGCTGCAACAAGGTCAAAGACCTTATCCTTGTTGACAGAAATAGTAGCCCATTCCAAATCGAAAGACAAAAAAGGAGAGCCTCCATTTTGTACATCTTGCAACTCCAATTCCTCTAGCTTCTTCCATTTCAAACCTCTCCCCATTCTAGGAAATCACAACATTGGACGAATACTTAAAATTAGTGTGGATTGTGTGAAGAAGAAGGAAAAAATCATTCATTAAACATAGATAAAATGTGCTTGCGTTGCTCTCACCCACATAAAACCAATAGGACGTTCCGGCTTCAACCGAGGAAAATTAAAGGTGATAGATTCAATCGAGCTATGCATAAAATATAACACAAACGCATGTTGGAAATCAGACAGTCCAACAACCCAAACACTGTGTTTTCCGAATAACAATTTTTTTTTGCACTTTTCTTTCAATCATGCAAATTCAAACACAACAATGGAATGTGTGGTTTGGAAGACATTCATACTGTCCTATAACATTTCATGTTTCAAAACCGTAGGTGTTAAGAATCAAGCAACCTACCATGAGACAACCCTTGACAGTTGAACATGGACATTCAAATAACTGAAACCCAACACTGTGTTTTCCGAATCACAATAATTTTCTGCACTTTTCTTTCAATCATGTGATATACAAACACAACAATGGAATTTGTGATTTTGAATACATTCATATGGTTTTGTAACATTCCATGTTTCAAACCGGGAGGTGTTAAGAAGAAAGAAACCCACTATGAGACAACCCTTCACATTTAAACATGGACACTCAAATAACGGAAATCCAACACTGTGTTTTCCAAATCACATTCTTTTTTTCCAATTGATTTTGTCAATCATACAAAAGTTAAACACAATAATGGAATGTGTGATTCGGAAGACAGTCATACTGTATTGTAAGATTCCATATTGCGAAACCCTGGGTTTTAAGAAGCAAGCAACCCACCATGACACAAACCCCTACATTTAAACAAGGAGATTCAAACAACTGGAACCCAGTACTGTGTTTCCCATTCATAATTATTTTGTGGATTTTTCTTATCAATCGATTGAAATTTATACACAACAATGGAATGTGTGATTTGGAAGATAGTCATACTGTATTGTAACATTCCATATTGAGACAAGGAAAGATAAAAACAACAAACTAATTTAACAAGATGATTTCTTTTAGAATTCACAAATTCAGCAAATATAACATCAACACTATTCAACTCAGCAAATATCATATTGAAGAACGATCGCAAAAGCACAAAGACATTTGTGATCAAGAAACTATTAACAAACTAAAGGATTCAACCTTATTTCTTTTTTTCTCAATACAAAATATGGGTTCAAAGGCTCCATGGCTGCGTAACAAAATTGTCTAAAAATAGAAAATGTCCTTCTCCCCCCCTTTTCGTCTCTTTCTTTCCTCCCAATTTCTTTTTCTCCAATAATTGTTCGCAATCCTCATTAAAAACAACCAAATTTGCAATAATTCATTAATAAACGAACACTATTTCCATTACACCCTACAAATTCGGTCACTATTCATAATTACAAAATTTTCATGCATGTAAAGTAAAAATTCAGTTTATATCGATAGAAACCAAGTTCGCTAAACAATCGGAGGAGCCAGACCCCATAAAATCTTTGCAAGCATTTCATTAAGCAAATTATTAAATTTGGCTTGCTCTTCCTCTCTATCTAAGACAGAGATCACCCTCCAATATTCAGCGTAGCTGGAATTTTCCTTCCATGCAAGTGAACGTAGCTCAGAAACAATGTTGAGTTGTTCCTCCTTGAGCCACATTAAATTAGGCTGAATGATTGGTACTGGCTCATTTTCCTGTTCCGCAACTTCACCAAGAAGCACCATGTCGAAGAAAAACCTGGGATCAAAATTTTGCCACCTTAACAAAAATGCGGGTGTTAAGAAGCAAGCAACTGACCATAACAAAACCCTTTACATTTCAAGTGGATGATTAAAATAACTGAAACCCAGCACTGTGTTTCCCATTTAGAATTCTTTTCCGCACCTTTTTTTTTCAATGTTGTGAAATTTAAACACAACAATGGAATGTGTGATTTGGAAGACATTCAACATTCCATGTTGAAAACCCGTGGGTGTTAAGAAGCAAGCAACCCACCATGAGACAACCCATTACATTTAAACAAGGAGATTCAAATAACTAAAACCCAGCACTATGTTTCCCATTCAAAATAATTTTGTACAGTTTTTTATTGAAAACCAGCACTGCGTTTCCCATTCAGAATTATTTTTTGTAGTTTCTTTTTTTAATGGTGCGAAATTTAAACACAACAATGGAATGTGTGATTTTGAAGACATTCAAGCAACCGAAATACTCCACATTTTGTTTCCCAAATTTCCAACACAAAGAACTTGTAAAAACCTCTACATTAAAATAAGGAGATTCAAATAAATGAAACCCAGCACTGTGTTTCCCATTCAAAATAATTTTGTACAATTTTTTTATTGAAACCTAGCACTGCGTTTCTCATTCAGAATTATTTTTTGCAATTTTTTTTTTCAATGGTGCGAAATTTAAACACAATAATGGAATGTGTGATTTTGAAGACATTCAAGCAACTAAAATACTCCACATTTTGTTTCCCAAATTTCAAAAACAAAGAACTTGTAAAACCCTCTACATTAAAACAAGGAGATTCAAATAAATAAAACCCAACACTGTGTTTCCCATTCAGAATAATTTTGTACAGTTTTTTTATTGAAACCCAACACTGTGTTTCCCATTTAGAATTATTTTTTGCAGTTTCTTTTTTCAATGGTGTGAAATTTAAACACAACAATGGAATGTGTGATTTTGAAGACATTCAACAACTAAATACTCCACATTCTGTTTCTCAAATTTCAAACACAAAAAACTTGTAAAACCTCTGCTTGCAACAAAATTACCCCTCACCTCGATTTCGTGTGTATTCTCCTCCAAATCCTCCACGTGCACTCCACACTTCAGCTAATTTGGTTAGTATTCTCCTCAAATTTGTCCATGTGCTCTCAGACCTTCAGCTTTCCTTTTCAACGTGCAAACAGGAAACAAAACAAATATTATTTTCGCCTTGCTTTCTCCAAACAGAAAAGGCCCACATCATTCCCTTCCACTTTTCCCACACCACACAAAAGAAACTTGCCAACGAAACTAACCCGCCCGCTTTTTCGCCCGGCAATGGGCGGGAAACGCACCTGACGACGCCATTAACTCTTGCCTGACCGTAGTTCAGACGTTTCGTCCCCTCCACCGGTTTCAAGCGTCTGGCGGGCCCCACACTACGACGTCTCGTCATGTTATGTATGTATCAATGTATGTTCATGTGTATGTTTTTCATGCATTTTTCAATATAAATAGGTGAATTTTGTTTAGCAATTACCTGGCTCTGATGAAAATATAAAACTAAATGCAAATGAAAACAAGTATAAAATGAAATATATAAAAATGTGTGAAAGTGAAACTAAAATAAAAATAACTTAAAGAACCTAAAAACTTTTTTTTTAATAAAAGTGCCACTTATCATTATTTAATTATATTAAGACATTCCATAAAATAGGCCTAAAACTACTTAAATGGGAATTGGCCACGTTTGCAGTATTTTTGGGGCCTATTCATGAATTCACTGCAATATAAAAAGCGATGAAGGTAATAGGGAAAGAGTAAACGATAGTTTTGGTGAACATAAAGCGGGAGAAGTTAGCTCGCCTTCTCTACCGTAGACCAATAAGCTAAGCAAAGCCGTTTGTTGCAGAGTATCTGAAAATGGTGAAGGATCTGAATGATGAGCAGACAGCTTCAATGCGTGAGGCGTTCAGCCTGTTCGACACCGACCGGGACGGCTGCATCACTGTAGCCGAGTTGGGCACCGTGATGCGCTCTCTAGGCGAAAATCCAACCCAGGCGGATCTTCAGGATATAATTAAACGCGAACAGATTGGCAGCACCATCGATTTCCCTCGTTTTGTAGATATGATGCGACGCAACATGAAGGGGGGCAACTTTCACTTGCAGCTTAGAGACGCTTTTAAGGTGCTTGATAAAGACGGCACAGGCAGGCTTTCTGTCTCGGAACTCCGTCATATCCTCACCAGTGTTGGAGAAAAGCTCGAGCCCTCTGAATTTGATGAGTGGATACGGGAGATTAAGATCGATTCTGAAGGTAACTTATCTTATGAGGAATTTATCGATAGGATGATGGCCAAGTGATTTTAGGGTTTTCTGGGTCTGTGTGGTAAGCATCTGATACAATCTTGCCTGTATTTTTTTGGAAGATTTATAGTAATTACTATTTGAAACGAGAGGCTTGCAGAAATTATGTTATAATGTATGGAATTCTGTTATATTTCAACTTATATCAAGATCGTATCAATTTAATGATTATGAAGTCCGGTATGTTTACAAATTTTCCTATCCTTTATCTGTACGCATGATATGTACCGTATCTGCGTGGCAAATTACTTGTAGATATACGCTTGCTATAAAATGCTTTATTATTAATGATAAGAGGACAAAATGAGATCTCGAGAGACAAATCGAAAGATTCTAGGCTGCCTCGGATCTTCTTCATAAGTTCATATCCATGCTTTGGAAGGTATGTTTGAGCGTTTCACCAATGGCCATCTACCACTTCCGTTCCTGAGGTTAATCTCATCACTGACTTTTGGGCGTTTAGGGTTACATATTTTCGCTCACAAAATTACCCATTAAGCAAAGGACCACCAGCTAAGCCTATCAAATCATCCTTGCTCTCTTTGCAATGGTAATGCCGTCTCTTTTTTTTATAACTATAAACCCTTGTTTCCTTTCATTCTTTCTCGCAGACCGCTTTATCAATCGATTTTTGTAACTTCCGGGTTTAATACCTTTTATTTAATGGATTTTGCCTTCGATTTTTCAATCAATTGAATTGTAGAAGACTTATCGATTCTAGTTTTTACCCATTTACATCATCTAAGTACTTGACGAAGAAATCTAACCTAAGTCTTGCTTAGGGTTGAAATCTTGGAACCAATGATAAGGGAGAACTGGGTCTAGTGATAAGGATCAAAGGATAAGGGATTTCTTCGGTATATTGTGGGCGGATGATTCGTTGGAGGATAGGATACATAAGGAGTATTGGATAGAGGATAGGAGATATGCGAATTATTGGATGGAGGATAGGAGATATGCGGTTTATTCAATGGAGGATTTAGGGCATGGTATCCAAGGACTATATCACATAGGAATTATATTTCTTAAATCTGGCAGAGCGTTCAAAATATTTTTAGTCACAGTAATTAAGGAAATAGTATGTCAAGTTCTATGTTCGTTTTATGGAGAAAGAATCGGTTGCCCTGTCTGGCCAAAATATTCAATAGAAGGGTTATGAGGTAATTTCTTCTAAGATATTTACTATTTTTTTGTAGAATTTAGTGCTTCAAGACTTTTACAGAGGACATTAGAAATTTGAAAGATATGTTTAAAGTTGTGAGTATTCAATGTCACAACCAATGAAATCTGAGATACATTCTTGGATTTTTGAATAAGCACTGGCATTTCTTCATCGAAAGGCATGTTTGGGGAGTTAGAGTGTTCCGATTAATGACTTGCTTGTTAAGTATTTTCGTCTCAGCAGAAGAATTTTTCAGGACTTTTTTGGCACTGCTTAGCATGAGATGAATTGAATAGATTAAATGAGGAAAGCCAGATGAAGAATTTCTGAAATTGGAGGAAAATTAATTCGTATTCTAGAAATTCGTAATTCTATTATACAAAAGCCTTATAAAATGATAATACCAAGTAGGCGGCATCAAGAAACAAAGAGCAATCCCGAAATCGTCCATCTCATCCATATTACGCTATATTTACATATGCGTGTCTTTTTCCTGCACCTCTTTCTAGCACCCGAGAAATTATGTTTTTATTTTATCGAAATTAGTATAGACTAGACCACCATCTTAATCCAGCATAAACCGTTGTGACTAAGGAAATTGGATTTACAACTGTGAGAAGGCTTTAAGCCTTTAAGCAATAATCTCTAACATAAAACAAACCATTTTTTCATAAGGATCAGATATAAAATTACTGTTTGACTGTTGAAAAATGAAAAGTGTAATATCTAAGTAAAGATCCACATAGCAGAACATGCAAACCTTGCAGGCTATCCCGAACCTTTATGAACTTGAACTAATCTACACTTTACTATGATGAAAAGGAGCCATATCATTCTTCAGCTTTGAGCATATCTTTTATGTATTGCTCCAATCCTGGTAGCTTGCAGATCCATCACTGTTTGGGGTCTATTGGTGTGCAATTTGAATGTTCTCACAAGACTTGTCCAAGCGGGCATTCCTGCAAATACCAGATGCCACCCATTATACAGAATAATTGTCTAGTGCTGTTTTCTACAAAACCAACAAAAGCGGCAATATTTAACATTTCTACCTTTGATGTGTAAGATGTAATTGTCTAATGCCGTCATTTGCAAAACCAACAGAAGCAGCAAGATCTAACATTTCTGCCTTGATTTGCAATTAAATTCTTCTGAGTATTTCACATATGCCATTCTAATTTAGTAGGAGGCCTGAACTGTGGTGTAGAGGGGACTCAAAATGTGGTAATTTTATCTGAAACTAATGCAAAACTGATTACAGTAATGGCAGAACAGAATCCCTAAGTTAAGCTGTCATTGAATTACTGTAACACTCTTCACAAATCCCCCTTGACAGCTCATGTAACCAGATTCATTAAATATATTCCAACTTGTACCCTAAAGAGCTGAAGTGCATGTTTGATCAGATCTACCTTGTTAGGTTTTTTTGCCGCATTATACACGACATAAAAAGGTGGCCAATTCTTAATACGCTTGGACATCGTTTCTTTGTTGTGTGAATAGCTGTACATGCTTATAGACTTATAGTCCTATCTGTTAAAGAAAATATTGTTTGTCTACTATGACAATTACATGCCACTGTTAAGCAATTCTCTATATATGGGCAAAGTTACAGGCAGCTGCTTAGTATATTCTGTTTAAGGAGATTTTTGTGGAGTTAATTAATGGGCTTATAGTATTTTTATTTTTCTGCTTATTTATGATAGATACGAATATTTATTTGTCTTAATAAGATCAAATTTGAAAGTAAGATTTAGAGGGAAATGTTGAAGGGGAAGGAAATGTGTAGTTATGTGGCATATTTTTCACCATGCATTGACTGCATAATTTTAGTCTCCCTTATTTTTCAATCTCTACATTATAGCAGCACAACTATTATAAATACAGATTTCAAATTATCTTCTATATTTAATTCAAAATTTACATGAGATTAGTTGCATTATAAAAATGTAAATATCAAACCTAAATATGCAGTCACGCGGGATCACCTTGCAACAGAGTGGTCTCACATGGCTGCTTAACTAATTTTGTTTAGCAACTACTGTTCAACTTTTTTAAGGAGCTAGTGGTGTCATATTTAATTGAATTTGATTTTCTGTATAATTTTAACCCTTTTATTTTTCTATAACTTACTTTTCAATCTCTAGGTTGTAGCAGTGCAATTATTATAAATAAAGATTTCAAATTATTTTTTATATTTAATTCAAAATTTACATGAGATTACTTGTAAAATTTAAGCATCAAATCTAAATATGCAGTCAAATTTCCATTAATTATTACTGCATAATTTTAATTTCCCTTTTTTTCCACGGTTAAAAATTCAATCTCTAAATTATAACAGTTTCTCATTATAAGAAAAAAATCTCAGATTATTGTTATGTTTAATAAAAAATCTACATACAACCATCCAACCTTAATTAGGCATAAAACCACCCTCCAAAAAAGTCGAGCACTCTCTTATTGTATGGCATCTTTGCTACATGGCGTTATAGACCTGTTTTAGGTCTAGATTGACATAGGAGGGCACAGTCTTGAGGATGCTCTGATCTTCTCTCTTGATCTGGTGAGAAAAATAGAAAAGTGTACTAAATTCAGCTTGACTGGTGAATGAAAAATGCTTGGAATAAACTTTTACACATGGCAAGTGAAATTGTAGCAAGAGAATGCGAAAATCTGTTACTGGCAAATCTCCATGGCTTTATTTCATAGTTCCACGGAGTTTATTGACGTGGGGACGGTTTTCGGGACGAGGGATGAAGGGTCTAAGTTTGGGGACAGCGAGGTGACGGTGGCAGGGCAGCAGCAGTGAAATACATATAGTACTTGAAAAAATAGTTATAAAAAGATGTATAAATATAAGAATTACAAATGAAATTTTGACAAACTAGTTTTAAGCATTTGAATTTTGAAGTGAACATTAACTTGGCATCACTCTTCTTCTTGCTCTTCATCTTGCTCCTCCTCAACCCTCTTGCTTTTCATTCTCACTCTTTCACCTTACATTTGCAACTTTCACTCTCACACTCATGCTATTAGCTTCTTGTTGATTTGGTTTTTGTGAATTGAAATGAGGATAGGAAGCGGTTTTATAGAGTTTGTGGGGTTTGGGTGGGGCCTAAAGGCCATTAGGTTTGGCCTTTTGATTATTTTGAAAAGATTTGTTTTTTATCAATTGATTGTAGGCGATGGTTTGAAACAACTAGGAGACCCCTATTACATCTTGTGGATACCTCAGCGTCCCCGAAATCCTAACGTCTTGAAGATGGGACGCTGGTGGTGGGATGATGGTGTTATTGGTGGGGGACATTCCCCAAGTCTCCATGTCTCTAAGACCGGGACGTCTAGAAAACACAGGGCTTTTTAGGGGGATGCCCCATGGAACACTGCTTTATTTCCAAATGGCCATGTTCAATGACATAAAAAATATGAAAGCCAATTATTTTATTACAATGGGCAAGACAACCAAATCACATGTATGTTTAAGGGGATCGAATAGGAAAATATGGATATTAGCCGAGACATCATTGGTTTAAAAAGGTAGGAATGTGATAAAATCGACATATTGTTTGGTTAAAAAGTTTTTGACATGGCTATTTATTGAACGTCAATTAAATGTTCTTAAATGTTTATTCATCGTGTCAAATGATTTATAGAGAAGATGTGTGATTTTTTAAAGTAAAATTAATATCTAGAGGGGACGATGATTAGTATTATGTATTATATATTTTTTAAATTTTAAATCAATATAATTTATATGGTGAAATAATGGTTAATTTTTTATCAATATATAATTTGTAAATAAAGATGTTAAAATGGAAGCAAGTAGAGCAATTCAAGGATTTAAGTTTTAAGTTATAAACAATATCATAATTTGCATATAGACTAAGGTATTAATATTAATAAATTGAGTGCTATTTGTTTCTATTTGAAGTAATTAAATTTTATTTTATAAGATAGAAATATTAAAAATAGTCAAATAGTATCATATAACAATTGTTTTTTAAACACGACACACCTAATTCAATGTCTCAAAATAATCAATTAAAAAAATGATCCAAAATAGTTAAACATGTTGTTTGAAGAATACATTTACATCATTTAATTATCATTGGACATTTACTCACTACAAAATTAATATTAAATACATAATATTTGACAAAACAATAATTTAGGTTTCCTTACAAGATAATCAACATAAGGGAACAATTGTAGAGGTGCATTAACAATCCCAAGGGATTATAAGAAGATGATTCAAGACTAACTCTAACTTTATTATCCATTGACTGAAAAAGCATCATGTAATAATTCATTATTAAAGTGATATATTGGAAACATTCTATAATGCCCTCAATGAGTTTAAATTCAATGAATGAACTCATGTAATGATCACAATGTTAACTACCATTTTGTAATCATTTTATCACATCTTGTCAATTTATAACATGTAAATATAAGTAACTTCATGTTGCATTAGAACATTAACTTTAACATGTTGGGGAATAGTTATGTGATTGCTATTGGATTGTTTTAAGTCTACTAAGAGTCTATTGCAGAACATGTTTATTTTAACAATGTATAATTGCTTCCCCATTAGCAAGGTTAATGAATAAGTTCTTTTTGTAGTATCTTTTTAGTTTTGGTTGGTGATTAAGGATTTTCCTTGTGAGTTCTCTATTATGGTGGATTTCTTTACCTTTCCTTATCTCTAGCTAATTATACGTCAAAATAATCTTTTCCTAGTATTGTGTCCAAGTCTTGTTAATTTTTTGTTATTGAGATTTTATTATTTGTCTTCAATTTTCAATTTTATAAGAGCGAGATCCTCCTTGACTTGTATGGCATAGAGGATGACTCGGTTTACGGATTGCAATTCCTCAAAATGACATTTTATTTTGGGAGATTTTCTTTCATTAGTTAGAGACATATTAGTTAATGATGTCCCCTCTTCTTTGTCTATTCCAATTGTGTTATTAGCTAAGTTGAACATGCTATTGTTTTCTTCTTGCACTTCTTGATATAACCCTTCACTTCACTTTTAGTAATTAATTTATCTAAATATTCTACATCAAACTTGAAAGGTTGTAATTTTTGGGGGGAATCTAGGAATTTCTCAAATATTTCATTAATGTTGACATAAATATTAGATAGGTTTGGTTCAATATGTAGTGTTTGAGTTATTACCAAAAGTGTTGGACCCTCCATGATACTACAAATTTCTTCCCATATTTTCTTAGATATTTATTATTTCTTGTTGCTTCCTACTAAATTAGTGAGAATCAATGTTGCTTTATTGAGATGTAAATTATTTTTTCTAGAGAGTGATATAGTTCTATTTTTTTAATAGTTGTAGCCCTTGTAACACACTCATATGTATCATTTTCCACCAAACAATATGTATTCTCATATTCAACTATAGTTGCTTTGGTGCACTCTACTTATTCATTAGCATTAGCCCTTTTGGGCCTCTCTACTTCCTTTTCAATAGTAGCCCTTTTGGTGCACTCTAATTAAATGTTTTCATCTTTCTCCATTCTTTTCTAGTATCTTTCTTAACAAACTTGGTATGTTTTTTTCATTTTTCTTCCATGTTCAATTGTGTTGTCAATTGGATTTCCTCCCAAATCTCTCTTAATCTCTTGTAATCTCGTTTTTCTATGGGTGTTTAAGTATTTAGTGTTTCATTAGTTCATTTATGCATCCCATGGTGCTTATAATTGACATATTTGAGTGTTTTCTTTAGGCATCTCTTCAAGATCCTCCATTTCCATTTATTGATCCCTTAGGTGCCTAACCCCCTCTCATAAGGCTAAGACCTAAGGGAATCTACCGCAAATCATGAAAAATTATGCCTTTCTTTGTAATATCCCTCTAAATACTTTCTTTAATTTGCAATATTTATTTGGTACTTTGATCTATTCTCTACCATTTTACCAAGGTCGTGGCAACATAACCAAATGTTGGCAAGAAAAGTGGGATCATAGACCATAGTTTTGAGCCAAAGAATCTTGTGTGTTGTATTTATACCTAGATGACTATAGTAGGACAATGATTAGAGGGTTTGCGGTATAGAATGGTATTATGTGATGCCTTAATAGAGATTCAGAATACATAATACAAAATTTAAACATCCATAAGTATCATAACCATAAAATTCTTGTATATATATGTTTCTTGGTACTATTGGAGTTGATCCCTTAATCCCAACGCTCCCAAGGATCACCTACAATCAAACACCTATCACACAAAGAAATAGATAGATTATGGAGGCCAAATTGATCCAAAAAGATGAATCATATTGATTAAGAAAGCATCTTGAATGAATAATAATAATATAATGAATCTTTATAAATGAAAATGAAAAGATTAAAAACAACCTTAAGGAAACCTTAGGTGAGGATAAGACAATATCATTACATGTGTCCTCATCCTATGACTTGAGATACAAAAATGAACATGACCCAAGTAATCTTCAACACTAGAGTGTTGGATTAGCCTAACACCCCCCTTAAGCACAACATAGGGAGTAGCTAAAACCTCTAAATTCAAATGCAAAGGATGGATCTTGATAACAAAGGCTTGATGATGTACCCATGTGCAAATGAAAATATCTCACAACTAGATAAAATGAGAAAATTTCACTGTAAAATATCCTCTCCAAAAGAGAGAAAGATGAAATGAATGACTAAGAAGCCTCCAAAATAATATCCCAAAAAGAATAGGAACATGAAGAAAATCACTAAAGCACAAGAAAGTTGCAGACAACTATCAAATGATTATATGGTATCAAAATGAAGAACATCCTTCAAAATTAGGATGAAAATCAAGATAAAAAAGACAACAATATACATGAGTGCTCCCAACAACACTACTCAAACAATGATTAGATTGAAAAAAATGCAAAACATTTGACATTCAAAGATATAGATGGCACATGAATTTGCATGAGTGACTTCAATGACACTCCTTAACAATGCAAGAAAATTGCAAGTAAAAAAAACATGTACCAATAGTCTAAAAAAATTGATCAACTAAGCATGGAAGGTTGCCTCCACACAATAGGAATCCAAGACTGCCTATATGGTATGTTCTCCATCTCACTGAAATGCATGGGTTATTAGTTGTTACATGTGTTTAGTGTTGCAAGTATGAGTAGTTGGTGTTGTCATTGATGTCAACAAGTTTGGAGAGATTGTTGCAGGCTTATGATTGTGTTGTCATTGATGACTAGTTGTGTTAATGCTTTGATTAATCGCATTGTGTTGCCATTAATAAGTGTTGTTGGTGTGATTGTGTCGGATGGCGATGACGCTCTGTAGGTTTTCCATGCTTTCTCGCGGCCTTTGAGGCTCGAGATGCATGTTGATACTGCTCAGTGCATGTGCTTGCTCTCTTTTGGATCGTTTTTCTCGTGTTGTTGTGAGTGTGGGAAGGAGTGTTTTGTGCGTTCCCGAGGGTGGGCTCTGTATTTGTTAAAAACTTCTTTTGTTGTGTGTTTTTTCCTCTGGTCCCTATCCATTGTTGTGGTGTATGGTGGTGTGGGTGCGTGGGTGCTGGGAGAGCGTCAACCTCTCTGTTGGTTGTACACATTTTTCTCCAAAGGGGTTGTGTGGGTGGTGTGGGTTACTTTTCCCTGTGCATGGTGTGGTGCTGGCTTGGGACAGTGTGGTCCTGACCCTTTCATCTTGTTGTGGTTGCCTTTGTGGTGGAGTACTTGCGTTGGAGTGTGGAGGGGTGCGATCTATTGGGTGGTCGTGTGGGTGGCGGGTTGGCAAGGAAGTTTATCTCTTCCTCTCGGTACCTTGCGTGTGCATGCAATCCTTGTATTTTGTCTTGTCTTGGGGTTAAAGTGGTGAAGTGTTGGATTGGATTTTGTGTGTTTCTTGGGGGCAATGGTTGCGCCTTTGAACACAATGGTGGGGGAGGTTGCTATGGAAGAGGATGGTGTTGGGGTTCCTATTTCGTCCTCTCCTAGGTCAAGCATGACTTGGACTGGTGTCCTTAAATTGTAGAAAGTTAATGGGTGTTTGGAAAGGGCCAGTGTTCGACCAGTGTTGGTGATTCAAAAGGAGGCAGTGGTTGACGATTTGGAATATTATAGCAAGCATGTTTTGATTTGCAAATTTATGGGGATGAGGGTTTCTTTGCCATTCCTCGAGCCTTGGATCTATAAGACATGGAGTCCAGAAGGCAATTTTGATATTTTATTGGCTGCAAATAACTTCTTGCTAGTGGATTTTTCGTGTATCTTGGATCGTAATAAGGCATTTGAGGGCGGGCCCTATTTTTACAATCAGGTTGGCCTATTCATGAAGCCTTAGCATGCAGGCTTTAATTCGGTTGAGGAGTTGCCCTCGAGGGTTCCTATGTGGGTTCGTCTTCCTTGGCTATCACTTGAATGTTGGAGGCGTGATATTCTGCAATTGATTGCTTTTCTACTGGGAAAGCCTATTGGCCCTTCACAACAAACTCTAGAGAAGAGGATCTTTTCTTATGCTCGGGTATGTGTTGAGATTGATTTGACAGTTGGGTGCAACTCATGGACTCAACCATTAGATTATGAGACATTACCCTTCAGGTGTCGGTTGTGCCATGAGTATGGTCATCTTCAGCGGAGGTGTCCTTGTGCCTCTGGTGTTGGTGGTTCAAGTAGTGTGATGGCTTCGTCCGATACAAGGTTGGAAAAGGGTAAAGCTCCCATACAGGGGGTGGCATTGGATAAGGATGGATGTGTGCCTGTTAAGTCACAAAATAAAAGCCATGGTCAAAAGAGGACTCTACAGGATCGTCAGGAAGAGGAAACGTTTAACAAGTTTGATGTATTGGATGAATTAGCCCATGAGGAGGGGGTTTCTTCTAACATGCATGTTGAAACTATCCTAATAGTTGATCATAATCCTGAGTCTAGGCCTGTCACTATTTTGACACTTGTTCCTGTGGAGGCCCTTGGGGTAGTGATGGATTATGTTTCTCCAACCCTTGAAGTTGGGCTTGGAGATTCTTGTGTGTTAATGGGGTCTTCAATGGTTTCTACTATTGTAGGTGTGAATCTAGCTATTGGTTCGGGTCTAGAAGATTCTAGTAAGAATAAAGCTCCCTCTTTTTCTCCTATTTTGGGTTTGCAACAAAAGCCCCTGAAGAAGAGTGTTCCTGATAAGCCCCAAAAGGTGGGTCAGAAGAAGGATCAGGAAAAAGTTAAGATGGTTGGTGAGACGTTGGTGGAGTCTGGCTCGGTGAGGACTTTGGATACTCATTTCTCTCACCCTTCGAGATGATTGTGTTATCATGGAATGTAAGGGGTATGAATAGCATCCCTAGGCAAAAGGCTATTCGAGATTTGATTCAAGCTCATTCTCTAGATTTGGTTTTCCTCCAGGAGACAAAGCTACCTGTTGATGGAATGATGTGGTGTGCTTCTAAGATTTGGAATAGAGGATTATGTCAGTGTGTGGGTGCACAAGGTAGCTCTGGTGGTCTTTCCTGCCTTTGGGATCCTCAATGGATTTCTCTTGTTTGGTGGTTCTCTTATAAATCTGACATATCTCTTGTTGCAACTAGTTTCGAGTCGGGCGAAAGAATTTTTCTCTCCAATATTTATGCTCCTTCAGATTTCTCTGGTAAGGTTCTCTTGTGGTCTCGTGTCAATTTTTTGAGATCTATGGATCCTTTCCTTCCTTGGATTATGGTAGGTGATTTCAATGCAATTGCCTCTTTAGAGGAGAAAAGGGGGGGTGTGTGTCGTTTGGATCCTTCCTTTGATCTTCTTAGAGACAATTTGGCTCGGTTGCGGCTGGTGGATATTAAACCTCTGAATGGTATGTTTACTTGGAATAATAGGAGGCTTGGTGATGAGGCCATCTTTGAAAGGTTAGACATGTTTCTGGTTTCCAGCTTTTGGGTTGGTGATATGTGGTTATCTAGTTCTGAAATTTTGGATTGGCATGGATCAAATCATTGGTCGATTAAGTTTTTTGCCTGTTTGGCTAGAAACTCCAGCAAGCAGACTTTTATATTTCAGCTTATGTGGCTTCGAGAGGAGAGGCTTCATGATTTGATTTCTAGATGGTGGGTTGAAGGGAGGCCTGCCTTTGGCACAACTATGTATTCCTTTGTGAACTAACTTTCGTACATCAAATATAAGCTCAAATGATGGAATCAATCTCATTTTGGCAATCTTTTTCATGAAAAAAGGGTTGCTCAGGATCATTTGGATTCAGTTACTCGATAAATTAGGGATTGTGGTCTTTTTGTGGATTTGAGCAAGTTGGAAGCTAATGTTGTTAAAGATCTTGAGGAATGGGAGCTCAGGGAGGAAATTTGTTGGAAGCAGAAGGCTCGCATTGATTGGCTTCAAGAAGGGGATAGAAATACCTCTTTTTTTCATAATTCGGTAAAGGGCAAAAGAAAGGGTAATGTCATTTCCTCCCTTTGTTCTCTATTCTTTCTTCCTCGAAGATTTCTAGAGAGATTGTTCTTTTCTTTTCTACTCTTTTTTTCCGAAGACACTCCTCATGCTAGTGATGAAGAAGCTTCTATCTTGTCTTGTGTCCCTTTTTTGGTGACCATGGATATGAATGATTCCCTTATTAAACCTATTTATTTGAAGGAATTGGAGGATGTTGTGCTCCAGCTAAAAAAAGGAAAGGCTCTAGGTCCTTATGGGTTTTCGATTGAGTTTTTCCAAGAATTTTGGGAAGTGATCAATCTGGATTTGCTTGAGGTTGTATAGGAGTCTTTAAGGAATAAGCAAATGTTGCGGACCTTGAATGTCACGTTTCTTTCTCTTATCCCAAAAAGGGAAGGGGTTGATTCTTTGGATCTTTTTCGACCAATTGCATTGTGCAATGTTGTATATAAAATTATTACTAAGTTAATTGTTGAGCGTCTTAAGCCTTGGTTGGATAAGTTGATTTTAGAGGAACAAGGTGGTTTTGTGGTGGGTAGGAAAATCTTGGATGGCATTGTTATTGCAACAGAGACTATTCATTATATGGCCTCTTCTCGTGAAAAAGCTATGTTTATTAAGCTGGACATGGCCAAAGCCTATGATCGGGTTAGATGGGATTTTTTTGTCCAAGATTCTTAGGGCTTTTTGGATTTAGCAGTGATTGGATTGAATGGGTTATGAGTTGTGCGACGACTTCTTCCTTTTTTGTTCTCATAAATGGGGAATCTACTGAGTTGTTTGGTGCATCCAGGGGTCTTCGACAGGGGGATCCCTTGTCCCCATATTTATTTATCTTGATAGCAGAGGGCTTGGGGAGGCTCATTAAGTATCGTGTGAGGAATGGGCTTATTTAAGGATGAATATGGAACAAATTTTTGCCCCCTTAATCTCATATTCAATTTGTTAATGATACTACTTTGATGGGTGTTGCTAATGTGGTTGAAGCGGTTCCATTAAGGAAGACCCTAGATTGTTATTTGGCCGCTTCAGGGCAAAGCATGAACGAAAGTAAGTCTTGCATTTATTTATTTAATACTCCCAAGCTTATTCAACAACACATTGCTAGGATTCTAAGAATTTAGGTGTGATAGCTCCCTTTCATTTATCTTGGTATCCCTTTGGATGTGCGCCCACTTCAAAGGTGTTTTTCGCAGGAAGTGATTGATAAATTTCGTAGGAAGGTTTGTCATTGGACTTATAGATGGTTTTCCACAACTGGTAGAGTTACTCTACTAAAGTCGATGGTGCAAGCTCTTCCCTTATATAGATGCTTTGTTTTGACTGCCCCATCTAACTTCATCAAAGATTTTGAGAGTCTTTGTTGTCAATTTATGTGGTTAGGTAATCTCCTTTCGAGGAAGTGGAGTTTGATTAAGTGGGAAGTTGTTTGTCGGCCTCAACAGGAAGGTGGTCTTGGATTGCACAGGGCGGATTGGAATGTTCAGGCTTTGGCAACCAAGTTGTACTGGAGATAGTGCTCTCAAAAACATCAGTTTTGGGCCAAGATTCTTACCTTTAAATACCTGGGGGAGGTGGATAGTGTTGAGGTTCAATGATTTGGGATACTCTCAAGCGGGGGGCCAAGTTGGTTAAGCTTGGTCTCTTTTGGATCTGCAAAAATGGCTCTAATGCTCTTTTTTTGTATGATTCATGGGATGGTTTATCTTCTCATCCTCATATGTTAGGTTTATGTAGGATTTTTGTTGAGGTTGGATGGAGCAAAGGGATGGATTTTAAAGCCTCGTAGGCTTTGGGGAAAAAATTTGTTTGCAAGTGGAAAGATATGCACGAATGGTCGTTGGGCGGTTCTCTAGAGGATAGGAAGGAGTTGACTTCTATTCTAGCTGATAGGGTTTGTTCTTCTCTGCCTGAGCGAGATGTTCTTCCATGGGGTCTGAACCCAAAAGGGAATTTCTTTGTTGCCTTGGGTTATTGGGTGTTGGACAGGCAAGCTCTTGGTAGTGTTGAGGTTATGTGGTGGAAGCACATTTGGAATAAGTTATATTGGCCAAAATGTAATTTACTTTCTTGGTTGGTTGTCTATGGTAGATGCTTGACTTGGGACAACTTGTGGAAGCGTGGTTTTCAGGGAACTTCAATCTGCTTTTTATGTTTGAAGAATGTTGAGACGGTTTCACATCTCTTCTTCTAGTGCCCCTTTGCCAAGACAATCTGACATTTCTGGTGGGGGGCTTGGAATGTGTGGTGTTGTCATCCTTCTTCCTTAGATGAGTTTTGGCAAAGTCTTGGGCCTACTCTGGTTAAGACTTCTTTTTTGCAAATAGCTTGGGATATTGGTCCCAGCTTGCTGGTTTGGCATATTTGGTTGGAACGTAATCGCATGATCTTTTTGGACAAGAAGTTTCAGGTGGGCCAAGTCTTGTTACACTTTCTTGGTGCCTATTATCAATCAGATATGCACCCTATGCTAAATTTGCAGAAATTTAACTGTCTTTTGACACATGGAAACCTTCTTCAGATTTGGGTGATCTGAACGAAGAGGGAATCTCCAAAGTGAACTAGTTCTTTGG
Organism: Sequoiadendron giganteum; assembly: GCA_007115665.2. Lineage (NCBI taxonomy): Eukaryota > Viridiplantae > Streptophyta > Pinopsida > Cupressales > Cupressaceae > Sequoiadendron > Sequoiadendron giganteum. The sequence goes on from CM021109.1 coordinate 631,975,816, forward strand.
ATGATATATTATATACTAAATGACTTTCTGAGGTAAAGAGTTAGAAAGATAATTGGAATGAAATTTATGACTTAAAGTGATTTTCAGAACTTAATGATGACTTTGGTTCTCTACCCACAAACAACTCTCTGAAAACAATAGTACTTCACAACCACTGATGAACACTCAATACATAATTGATTTACATGAAGATTTAGATTCAAATACAACATGCAACCTGTATCATATGAACTTTCTGCATCAAGATCTACAATTTTAGGACATAAAAAGGATTTTGTAAACAGAATCACAATATAACATCAAACTAAGACTGCAAAGGAGACATAAATTGAGAAATAGGAATGTTGCTCTATTAAACTAAACGAGTATCAAAAGTCTAAGTATAATTTTTTTCTTACAAAAACTCTATGTTTTAGCATGAGAGGAAGAAACAATATCTGAATTGAGAAAAACCCTAAGTTTTTCTCCTAAAATAAAAGCTCCAAAACCCTAATCAGAGCTCAAGGAGAAAGCCCTGAAAAAAGCATCTAAATCTGCTCCATAATGATTATCTGAAATGGAAAACTCACTTTTTGCATGTCCATGCTGAAAAGTACCTAAAAATAGGTCTTCTTGCTTTAAAAGCAAATAAAACACCTAATTATCTCTCCATGTAGCTCAAATCCGCCCAAGAAAAAGTCAAACTTCTTTTGTCTTTACAAACTACTAAAAATAGCAAGAAAGAATAAAACAATTTATAGAATATTGTTTTATCTATTGCTTTACAAAACATGCAGTTTTATTCTTTTCTCCAATTTGATTTATTTTTGCAATAAATATTTTAAAAGAATCTTTGCAAAAATAATACAATTCTTATCTCTCCATTACAAATTGGATTTTTCTCAAAAAATCATAAGATATAAGGCAATCTATTTATTATCAATCTCCAATTGATTTCTATAAAATCAATCAAAATAAACTAGGGCATTAATGTTTATTCTCCAAGGCATAAATATTGACATTAAAAATAAATTGCCTTAAGTTTATTTGGACTTTGAGAAATAAATCAAACCCTAAAATCTTTATTTTTTAAACTTAAGACCCATGAAGTCTTAAGTTATCTCCACAAGCTCGACCTAGGCATTGAAATACTTTCAGCCATTAGACATTAGTTTAAGTTTGATTTTAAATGTAAAAAGAAATGGGAAGTCACCTACACTCGAATTAGGGCATAAGCACAAAACTCCTCCACTCCACTTCTTTCGCATCATTTCACTTGCAAATTTTGATGAGGAAACTCTGCTTGGAAGAAGCACCACCACCATGACTAGGGTTTCAGCTGCAAATGCTTGGAAACATGATTTTTTGCCCTCAAAATGGTTGATTCTTCCTCTGCAAATCATGGGTAAGTCGATTCTTTGATAGTATTATGGCTTTTCTCTATATTTTGAAAGCAAAAAGGCCTTCAAGGCCGCGGCTTATACATGTTTATTGTCTGATTTTTTTGTTCCATTTCTCTGTGCTTTATTTACTACCATGAAAGCTCAAGTTTGAGCAACTTCTTTATAATCCAACCTCCAGATTTTAGACAACATGATGAAGCTATTGTATGGAAGAACCATGGAGATTTTTGTGCATTATCCTCATCATAGACCACGACCTTGCATATTATTCATTATGCATTTTTAGTGGGCTCCAATGTTGTTCGAGCTCGAAACATAGTTTTCTCTCTCTGTATTTACCTTTCCCACTTGAACCTTCATATGGGTATTCACCATTTGAGAAGAAGAAAGGCTCTATGGCGCGGTCATGGCATGTCTACTCTGAGTATTTTTTAAATTACTGTATTTTCATTGTCCTTCACATGAACTCAAAAAGAGAAAGCTTTGATTTTGCAATAAAGAAAACTCTTGTTACATTTTCTTTGCATTTCTCCATGTACTGGGCTCGACCCATGATAGCATTATATGCATTTTGTACTTTTTGACAATAACCCTCACATGGGTCAACTAAAATAATGAGAAATCTGCATTTATACTATATATTTTGATGACTCTCAAATCTAAACATAAAACTCCAAGTGGGTACTCTTTATTCTAAAAGAAATCCATTCATTTATGTATTTTTTGTCAAAACCCCCATGTGGGTATTTGTGAAAATGAAAGAAAAACTTCTCTAAATCATAAGCTCGACCCATGGCATTAGATCATGCTCACTTAGATTCCAAAATACCTTACTTTGTCACTTTTAGACAATCATGGCTGCAGCAACCCTTTCATTTTGAAGAGCTTCTAAACTCAAAACTATGCATTTTAATTATATTCTACATTTTTAATTGGCATCCATGTATTTTTCTAAAAGTCTTTTTTACGAAGTAAGCTTCCTTTCTTATTTTGAAAACAATACTCTGTTAGCAATTGTTTCACTTGTAATCCAGCCTGTTTGACATTGAAATATTATGGCATGAGTGCATTAACTCGGAAGAAGAAGAAAACTTACTTCACACTATTGTTGTAGCTTCATTTACCTGTTGTACAAAATATTAGAAGGTTAAACATTCCATGATATGCAGATTTACATCTTCTTTCATTGCTCCTCTATCAAAGTAAACTGAAACAACAATTCTCTTTTTCCTTGTACCTCTTGTAGCTTTGTTGATGTCTATGTTTATGAGTTCACAACTTGCTTTTGCCCATAATCAGATTCGGCCTTTTTTGTTCAACTTGCACACTGCATTTACTTTGATCACCTATAACACTGTCCTATGCATGCAACCTGATATCAAACACACCCAAGATTCTTCTTTTGATTCTTTGTACTCGAATGGCTTGACAATGCCAATGTACTTGTTCTTCAACACTCATACATTTTATGATTAACTGAAGCTGTTGTAAATAGCCTTCAATTCTCTGATTCTGCAGCTTGATTTTCATGAATTTTATATGTATCCTTGTTCACTATCACCATTATGAGCATGAAATACTTGCAAAATTAGAAAAGATCACCATGGAACAACATGAATAAGATGAACAAAAACAAATGGCACCAAAGATGCAATTAATATGACAGTTTTTGAAACATGCATTTCAATTGCATTGAATCCATTAAGTTCATTGTCCACTTGTAGCTTTCACTTCATTACTCAGACTTGATTGTTATGAGTGAACAATAAACTTGATTGCTTTGATGACTGAAATTTTGTTTTACTCCTTTATGAATGGCTTAGATGAGCATGGTAATTTTATTTTCTTACTCAGCCCACTTGTAAGTTTAAGGGGCAGCATGTCGAGCTCTACCCTTATGGGAGCCCATTTTGCTCCACATTCTTTTATGTCTTCATGAAATAATCAACTACATGACTTTTCCTATACCTGCATATGAAACAAACAATGTTAGCAAAAATAAACAAACTTCAAAAGGTTCCATGATATGGAATTTCATTTTCAGGCTCTCATTGTATTCTCTTTATTCTTAGTTGATTCTATGCATTTCAAGGAATGAATTTTATCTCTGTTGGTAGAGCATTTAGTGTAACTCATATCCAAAGCTCTAACAGGACTCTCCCAATTTTATGCAAGTCCACTCAGAATTGGAAGCAGGACGGGGCAAGCTGCAAGCATATCAACTGAAGATCAAAATATAGGAAATGATGGATATGTCTAATGTTATTTGCTTCCTTCTTTCTTTTCCACCTTCAGTTGTAGAATTCATTTCTTGCAATGAATGGCTTTATCTATCTCCATGGCTTATGTGGATCCTTTAATTTCTTTTTCTGCTTTTCATTCTGAAAAGAAGTGCATAAAAATGCAAAAATGTACAATCATTTTGTTCTTGCAAACAAATGAAAAAAATGTAATGTGAACAACATCATGAAATAAATGAAAGCAATTTTTATGCTTAATCATTTGTATATTTTGTTTTATATTTCGGTTCTCTTGCAAAGCACTGAGCAATAATTCCTGAAACTCAGTTTACTGAAACAATGCATAACAAACACTTGATAAATATAGTGCAAACAACACTTAATGCACATGCAAAAAATAACTAGACTTCCACTTTAAGATAAAACAAATTAATCAGCTCTACCAATTAAGTTGTTGTGAAAATTGGTAACAGTGCCCTGCAAGAAACTTTATATGCAAAATGTAACCTGTCAATTCCGGTGGATCCTAGGGAAGCTTGTGTGGTTCATAATTTGGGGATTTTGGTTGGGGGTAATGGCAGGTCCAAGTTTGGCAAGAGTAGGTGTTCTCGGGGGAAGGTTTTTAGAGGGGGAGCATTGGGTGCCTCCTTCCTCTGGGACTTTGAAAATTAACACTGATGGGTCTGCAAGAGGCAATCCTAGGCATGTTGGAGTTGGTGGGGTTGGAAAGGACTGCTCGGGAGTGGTTGTGTTCTTTTTTTCTGAGTATAAGGGGTTGCATTCTAATAATCTTATGGAAGCTTTGGCTATTCTTCTGGCATTGAAGAGGGCTTATGCTCTTGGCTGGAGGAGGATCATTTGTGAGGGATTCTCAGGTTGTGATTGGCTTGATAAACATGAATCAGTTAGAGGATGTTAGCTGGCAGTTAGCTGTGGTGGTTAAGAAAATCACTAGTCTTGGTCAAAATTTTGAGTCCATCACCTTCTCTCATATCCCACAGGAATGGAATAAGGTGGTTGATGGTTTAGCCAAATGGGCTTATGAGAAGACAGGGACTTGGATGGTGGATGATTAGGGAAATTTACCTAGGGACCCTGCCCAGGAGTTGGAGGATTTGGTTACAGAGGATATGAGATGTTGCATGAGTACTTCTCGATTGTTTATTTGGTGTTTTTCGGCCCTTTTGGGTTCCCTTGCTTGTTCTTACTTTGTAATATTCTCTTTGATTAATAATGTTTTTACCCTCTTTTATTAAAAAAAAATTCTACTGGTGTCAACCTCTAGTGTTACTTTGATAAGATTTTGTTGGTGGATGTTGTTGATTTGGTGATGATGAGCATGTGTCTCTAGTGCTTGGTTTCCAAGTGCTTTTGAGAAAGTTTGAATAAAACAGAAAATAGTGTGTTGTAGAGGTGTTCTAGTTGTAGACATTGAAAATTGACCACTTTCATTTGGCCAATTTACCCCTAATTCAACCAATTTCATATTCTTTATATTAATTAAATAATACCTTATTATTTAATTAATATTCATTATCCATTATCCATTCGTCTTAATTTATTTCTTCCATCATCTTTAAATCCTAGCCTAAAGCAAATAATTACCTTTAATTATTTACTCCCATCCCTTATCCCTTTTCTTCTAAATAATTAATTCCCCTCATGTCACATCCTCCACAACATTTTTCTAATTTTGATTAATTTGCATAATCCTAGATTAAGGACGTGCACATTCCTAATCCTTGATTAGGGAGGTGTCACATCCTCCATAATATGCAAGTGAATCATTAACCCTCATTACCCACCTAGTCATTTGCCTAATCCCTCACTTACACAACCTAATCATTGAACAACTAACCTAATCAACCGCTTAGACAACTCTCCCCATCCCCCAAGGAATTTTTAATTCTTTTTTATCTTCCCAAGGTCCTTTTGAGGAATTTTTAATTCCTCTCTCATCCCCCAAGGAACTTTTAATTCTTTTTTGTCTTCCCAAGGTCCTTTTGAGGAATTTTTAATTCATTTTCTCTTTCCCAAGGAATTTTTAATTCCTTTTATCATTCCAATGCACATTAAAAATGAATTTTTAATTCATTTGGTCAACTCTTGATCTCAACCTTTGATACTCTTTCAAAAATCAATCTTGGCCATCCATTTCAATCTCCCTTGCTAAATGACTAACACTTAACCATTTTTGCATTCTAACCACTCTCAACCATTCCAACCTCATGCATCCAAGTCTTTTACTCTCACACACTACCATCCTTGCATCCAAATCAAGCAAAATCAAGTCGTTATGTTGATGAAATCGATCTAGGAGAACACATATCAAGCCATCGAAAGGGTAAATTAACTTCATCAAGCTCAAACAAGGAATATTTTGGCATTTTATTTACAAGTTTGAGTTTCATCTTTAGCCCAATCTTGAGTGTTGTCTTTGGTTTCTTATCTCTTGTTTGAGTTTATTTCTTGCATTCTAGATGGGGTAAAAACACTGCACACACTAATGTATAGTGTGGTGTTTTGCTTTTGCTTTGCATTTATGATTGAAGATCTGCTTGTACAGTCTGGATATGTTGATCAAAGGTGTTCAAAGGTTTTATATCTAAAATTTCTTGGTTTGGATTGTTGTGTAGAGAGATTTATGTTCCCCAGTGTGTGAACTGTATGCTAAACTGGGAGAAATGTTTTTGCTTTGCATTTCTTCGTAGTTTGGTTTCTAGTCCTATGATTTTGGAACTGTCTTGATAATGATCATATCTACCTATAGTCAAAGTTGTTCGTGGGTTGGTGCTTTGGAAGTTGGTTTCTTGAGTAGCAGTGTGTGGAAGGTTGTCTGAGTGTATACATTCTTCAAGTGAAAGTTGTTGCAAAGGGATTTGTTGGATTTCAAGGTGTTTGTGGAATATTCCAAATTGTGTTCAAGCGTGGTGTGTGGTCCACAAGTCCTATTTGGATTTGAGGAAGTGTGTGTTTAAATGTTAATGGTGTTTACATTGGTTCGACCGACCTTGGGTGTTTACACTAATTCCAAATTTCTTTCAACAATTATGGAAGCGTGGTGTGGCATATATGTTTGATTTGGGTCTAAGTTAAGAAGTGGTGTGGTTCTCTTTCATTCTTTTCCACTACGGGAATGCTTAGTGCCGACCTAATTTGAATTTGCACGGATGAGGTGTATAGCTGACCTTGGAGAATGTTTTCAAAGTTGAAGATGGTATAAATAAGTGTTGAGTTGATGGAGAATTAGGTTGCAAAGTGTGTGATGCAAATTGTACAAGTGTGAAGTGCAAATTTGTGAAGAGCAGTGCGAAATTCAATGAGTTAGACTATTGAAAGTAGTGAGAAAAAGGTGTCTACAATCTTCAGAAAGACTATGAATATGTCAGGTGATGTTGTGGTGGATTTTTTCTGTTGCATTGAGATGAATTTCTCACTGTAACATTCTTCATTCTTCTTTTCTATAATCTGGTAATGAGCCTTTGGCAATGATCCCTTCTTTCCTTTGGGCAATGAGCCCCTTGTATTCAGTGTTGTATTTACTTTATATTGTGAGCTAACCCTCATTGTGGTTTTTCCCTTCTTGGGTTTTCCACTTAAATCTGGTGTTTTATTGTGCATGGGGTTGTGTTTCAGTTTTTTGTTATTTGTCTTCGTGCTAAATCATTCTCAATTTAAGGGTTAATTAAGTTGATATTTTATGGTGTGATTTTTCTTTGTTCTTGTGATGTGTCATCTTCTTGGCAGTATTGTTGGGTTTGATGTCCTCCAAGAGTGTACGATCTACCTTCATGGCATGATGCAAATGAGGCATCCCATGAGTGACGATTTTACACCCTTGATTTGTCCTCTCTTGGAGACATTAGGAACAATGCTCCCTAAGAAGAAGACCTTACACAAACAAAGCAAAATCCCCTTTAAAAAAAACTTACAGACATGACATTCAAAAGCATTACATTGTGGTGCCTTATCAAAGTTTTCAGGCGGATAATTTTGGTATGGTATGAGAGGCTGATACGATTCTCTCATTTGCCACCTCATTGGGATAACTCACCTAGTGGACAGACTGAGGTTGTGCTTGATCCTTTGTTTCTCTTTCTTTTTCTTGGCCTTTAACAAGGTATGATCATGTATCTTTGTTATTATTGCATACCTAAGTGCCTTGAATGTCTACTTTAGTGTGAGTTTGACATGGTGTCATCCTCTTACTAAAGTGGGGGCAAAATGTAGTAACGGAAAAACTATCCTTTTTCCTTACTTGGTTTGGGAATAATTGTCATTGAATTAACCTAATTTTGCCTAGGTTTAATGTTGTAATGTGTTGTAACACATTCACATTGATCTTGAGCCCCCCTTTTAATAAAATGAACTTAATTTGTACCTTATTTAAGTGTTGTAACACACTTTCTTATTTATCTAGGGTCCTTTTAATTAATTGTGGTTAATTAGAGTTAATTAGCCCCTGTAATTCAAATTTAAGCCTTATTTATGACACCTCGTGAAAATCTATCCTAACACCCATAATTCAAATTGTAAAAAATTTAGTTAGGCAAAATCTAGGTCCTAGAAATTGATGCTAGGATCCATTCACCCTAGGTGGTGAATGGGTCCCCCTCTGTAGGACCCCCCTTTATCAACATATTTCAAATGGGTTTTTAGTGTTCTTTCATTCCCCAAAGGCAAGGTCCTAGAAAATAGTGCCAGGACCCATTCGCCCTAGGTGGCGAATGGGTCCTCCCTTAACGAGGACCTCCTTTTTGAATTTCATTATGGCGGTAATTTAATAATGTTTGTCTCTAGATCTAGTTTCAGCTTGAATTGTTTGAATTTTGAGGTTAATCTCTTGATTTAGTATAAATAAGGGGTTAATTCACATTGTTTCACCCAACAATTTTATGAGAGCATCCTAATACTTTACAAGAGCATTATAGAGCACTTCAAGAGCATTTTCATCAAAGGTATTTCAAGGCAGATTATCAAGAGTTTATTGCATCAATTCAAGATCATTTCATCATGACAAGGGTTTAGTGCACTCATGAATGTTGTTGAGCTAAGAAATTTGATGTAGCATTGAGGATCTATTGCAAGCATTGTTCACATCTATTCAACATCAAGCTATACATTCTTCATGGCCACTAAATGTTAGATTGTAGATTTATCTTCCAAGACATCTTCCAAGGTATCAACATTGCATCATTTCATGTTCATGTTTCAATTACATCATTTCATCATTTGGTTTAATTACCTACAAGGGGTTTGACTTAGGCAAACCCCTATTCACTAACAATCAACAAGTTTTTCCTCCCTTGAATGTGTGTTTGCAGATTTACAAGTTAAAGATCAAGTGAAGAAAAAATTGGAAGCAAAATTGTCAAATTTGTCAAGTTGAAAAGTTGACCTTTAAAGTGCAAGAACAAAGAATTGAACTTACAAAATTAAGTACAAGTTTTCAGGAGCTGACAAACGAGAATATGAGAGCGTAGACATCAAGGAAAATAACCCAGATCTTAGTTTCAGAAACCCTAATAGGGACCCATTCGCCACTAAAGGCGAATGAGTCCTTTATTCCCTAAAACAAGCTTCTTGTAGCAAGGTACACACCTCTTTGAGCTCTAAAAACTCCCCTCATAGTTTCTATAACAGTTAGGGTCAATTTTTTATTGTTATTTATATCTTTTGGCTCTCATAATTGCATAAATTATAGTGATTTTGTTGTTGGAAAAAAGTGCCTCAACTTGCTATCTTGAACCTTTGATTAAGACTTGGTGAATTAACTTTAGTTCATGCCTTTACCATTTTACTGCTGGGAGCCTTTGGAGGTGGCGCGGTTGTGTAGTTTACCGCCTTACCGCAAGGGTTTTCAGTCAATCTAGCGGTTGGGAGGTGGCACCACCTTACCGCGGAACACTTTACTCTATCTGGCAGTTGGGCAGTGTTACCGCTATACCACATAGTCCCTCTTCTCCATTAGCGGTGGTATGGTGAAATCTAGCGGTCTAGCGAACAGACGCTTACATCCATACCGTGGAGGCCAATCGGCTAAGGCACGGTGGTGCGGTAAACCGTGGTGTTCGACGTTGACATTTACCTCCCTACCGTGGAGGTCTTTCAATTAAGGAACGGTGAACCGTGGCGGTCGACATGGACGTTCACCGCCATACCGCGATAGTCTTTCGGCTATGGCACGGTGACATGTCCATACCGTGGTGGTCTTTCGGCCATGCCGCGATAGTGCGGTGGCACCACCATACCATGAGTGCCTATGAAGCTTGGCATGGTAGCGTGGTAGAAGGAGCTCGAGGCATAGTTGGTCGATCTGACTTGACAGTCAAAGCGATGGACGAATGGCGTTACGACATGTGACATGATCTCTCTCATTGATTTTACATTGTTGTTTTAAATCAACAATTATTGGCTGAATGTTTAAATCTTTGGAAGCGATATATGCATTAACTATAAGATCTGATTCGATAGTTGATAGAATTCAAATTTAGGCAATTCTCTGTAATAGGATTAAATGTTGGGGCGGCCCGATGCGTGATTGCAGGGCAGTTTGATCAAAGATCGAGATTGCTTCTCGGTGAAGCGTGTAATTAAATACACTCCATTGGTTGTTGGTTGAGTAAGTGAGAATAAACAAAAAAAGGCATAGAGACTAAGGTGACGGTGTAAGTGTGATTCATTTTATGTTTTAGAAAACATTGTAATAGTGAATGTATCAAAACAAAGTCTATGAGGAGGTCAACTAAGTAATGTTGTTGTGAGCTAACATTTGAGAGTGAAGTATGTAACTTTGTATGTAAATTTTTTACTGTAATACAAAGTGACTTTACTTGGTGTGGTGGGTTTTTCTCCCTAAGGGTTTTCCCACATAAATCTAGTGTTATCTTTGTGTGTGTTTTATTTTTGTCTTTCGTGTTATATTGTGTTTGTGCATCTTAAATGCAAGAAAGTTTTAAATGATGGTTTTTTGCACTTCTCTTCTAAGGTTTTAGTGTTAGGAAAGTGTATTTCGCACCTCTGCTTTTCCTTTCAAGTGGTATCAAAGCCTGGCCAGTTGTGTTATCCTTATGAGTAGGGTTGGTTTTTGTGCTAATCTTGTTTCAGTGCGAGTCTTGCAAAGGGAGAACCAATTACTGAGTCTATTGTTTAAGATGGCGAGTACATCAGGTAAAGTAGAAATTGAAAAATTCAATGGTGGCAATTTTGAGTTGTGGAAACTCAAAATGGAAGACTTGTTGGTGGATAGAGACCTCTGGATTGTTGTGTCTGGAACTATGAAGTATGAAACAAGAAGATTGGGATCTTGCAGATAGAAAAGCTAGAGGCTTGATAAGACTTTGTCTGGCCGATTCTGTACTCCTGAATATTCATGAGGAGAAGACTGCAGCTTCATTATGGAAGAAGCTTGGTGACATTTATCAGGGAAAGTCTTTGGTGAATAAGTTATTCCTGAGGAAGAATTTGTACCCCTTGAAGATGGAAGAAGGAGCATATGTTGTAGACCATATGAACTCATTTAATATGAGTTTTTCGTAGTTGGTATCTGTGGGTGTGAAGATAGAGGAGGAGGATCATTGCATGCTTCTGTTATGTTCCTTACCTGGCTATTGGAAGTACAACAACTAATTTCAAGATGGAAAACGTGGTTGCCTCGTTGTTGTCAGAAGAAATGCGGAGGAAGTCTTCAGAGATGGCTAAAGAGGCTCTTGTTGTTCGGGGTAGATCAAAGGAGAGAGGCAAGAAGAAGGACAAGAAGTCTAAATCAAAATCTAAAGGGAGATCAAATTCTCCAGGTAAAAATTCCAAGGTCAAATGTTGGAACGGTAGGCAGCCTAGTCATATACGAAAGGATTGTAAGGAGAAGAACAACAACAACAACAAAAACTCTTCAGACAATGACTCTTCTCAGAGTGATGTAGATGCCTTCATTGCAGCCTCGGCGACTTAGGCTTCAGATGATGTCTAGTTGATTGACTCGGGTGCATCTTTCCACATGACGTCTCACAAAGAATGGTTCACTAAGTACGAAAAGTATGATGGTGGAAAGGTGTACCTAGAGAGTGACTCAACACTAGATATTGTTGGTCGTGGAAGAGTCAAAATCCAATTTCTTGACGGAAGAATCAAAGGGATTGGTGATGTACTACACATACCAAGTTTGGCTCGTAACTTAATTTTTGTCAGTAAGTTGAATGATGCTGGTGTGGAAGTTTCTTTCTCGAGTAAAGGATGTAAGATGACTAGAGGCGCAATGGTGTTGGCTAAGGGAGTACGAATTGGTACTTTGTACAAGATGGATGCACGTCTTGTTCAATGTAACAATGTCTCTATAAAATCAGGCAAAGTTTCTCTTGTAGAGAAGAAGAATGACACTACTCTGGGTGCAAATTCCTTGGAGGTGAAACTCCTAGTGGAGAAGACCATGCTGTGGCATCATAGACTCGGTCACATAGGTGAGAAAGGTTTAAAAACCTTAAAAAATAAAAATCTTGTTGAAGGGCTTGTTGATTGTAACCTTGAGTTCAATTTTTATGAACATTACATTTATGAAAAGCAACATCGTGTTTCATTTTATTCGAGTCCTCATAAATCTTATGGGGTACTGGATTATGTTCATTCTGATGTTTTTGGTCCAATGGATGTTCCTTCGTTATCAAATTCTAGATATTATGTTTCTTTTATTGATGATTATTCGAGAAGGGAATTTATATACTTTCTTAAGAGTAAATCAGAAGTGTTCAGTCAATTTAAAGAATTTAAAACTTTGGCAGAGAATCAGACTAGAAAGAAAATCAAATGCTTGAGGACAGATAATGGAGGTGAGTTTTGTTCTATAGATTTTGAAAGGTAATACAAAGACCATGGGATTAAAAGGCATAAAACTACACCTTATACTCCACAATAGAATGGAGTTGTTGAAAGGTTGAATAGGACGCTAATGGAAAGAGCAAGGAGTATGTTGAGAAATGTTGGTCTAGAGAAAAAATTTTGGGTTGAGGCTATGGCTACAACATGTTACTTGGTATATCATTCAGCTTGGTCTGCTCTTGTTGAAAAAACACCTTTTGAAGCTTGTTCTGGTAAGAAGCCCTCTCTAAGACATATTCGTGTCTTTAGCTGTGAGGCATATGCATATGTGTCGAATGAGAAAAGATCTAAGCTGGATAACGAGGCTGTTAAATGTATCTTCATCGGCTATGGTGTTGGTGTGAAAGGATACAAGCTTTGGAATCCTGATACTGAGAAGGTTTTGTATAGAAGAAGTGTAATATTTCATGAGTTGAAGCCTTCAACAGCTGATCCGTAGTTAGAGACAGATCAAAGGGAAAAAAATAATTATGTAGTTGACATTCCTCAAACTCCATAAAAGGAGGAACTACATGGTGTACCTGAAACTGAGGAGAGCTCTAGCAGCTTTGAGAGTTCTGCAGAAGAAAACTACAACCTCAGCCAGTAAGAAGGTCTACACGTGAAAAACATCAACCTGATAGGTATGGTTTCTCTATGTTGGATTTGAACTGTGCCTATGCTTTGATTACTAGCACTGATGAGCCTAGGACTGTGAAAGAGGCGATTAATATGTTTGATTCAAATTCCTGGTTGGAAGCTATGGATGAAGAAATGGAATCATTGAATAAGAATGAAACCTAGGATTTGGTACCTTTGCTTGAAGGGCGAAAGTCTATTGGCTATAAATGGGTATTTAAGAAGAAGACTGGTCTAGATGGTATTTCTGAAAAGTATAAAGCGATGTTGGTTGCAAAGGGTTATTCCCAGGTAGAGGGAATTGATTACGGAGAAATATTTTCCCCTGTAGCTAAGCTGACATCTATCAGATTTCTATTGTCACTTGGAGCTGCGTATGACTTAGAGATCGAGCAGATGGATGTGAAAACAATGTTTCTCCATGGAGAGTTGGAAGAAAAAATTTACATGTCCCAGCCTGAGCATTTCATTGAAAAAGGTAAAGAAAGCCTAGTCTGCAAGTTAAATAAATCTTTGTATGGTTTGAAACAATCGCCTAGGATGTGGTACCAAAAGTTTGACACCTTTGTGTTGTCAATGGGATTTGTGAGATCAAAATCTGATCATTGTGTGTATTACAAATTTGAAAATGATCATGTGCTTATTATTACCCTGTATGTGGATGATATGTTGTTCATAGGAAATAGTAAGACTATGATTTCTTATCTTAAGTCTCAGTTGTCTGCAAAGTTTGAAATGAAAGATCTGGGTGCAACAAGGTATATTATGGGGATGGAAATAACCAGGGAAAAAAAGAGCAAAAAGCTTTGGGTCAGCTAGAGTAAGTATATTAACATTATTCTGGAGAGATTCAATATGAATGATTGCAAGCAACTAATTGTTCTAGTTTTGTAGGGAACGAAGCTATTTGTTGAAGATTGTCCAAAATATGCTACTAAGATGGAGGGCATCACCAGGGTGCCTTATGCAAGTTTTTTTGGCATTTTAATGTATGCAATGGTTTGTTCAAGGCCAGACATTGCCCAAGTAGTGGGAGTACTTAGCCGATTTATGGAAAATCCAGGAAGGACACATTGGGATGTTGTGAAAAGAGTGTTTAGATATCTAAAGGGAACTTCAGAATGTGCTCTGTGTTACCATGGAAATTTGGTTGGATCAAAAAGAGCTCTAAACATTCATGGATATGTGGATTTTGATTGGGTAGAGGACATTGACAACAGAAGGTCCACCAGTGGATATAATTTCATGTTTAATGGTGGTGCATTTAGTTGGATGAGCAAGCAACAGGTTGTAGTCGCTTTGTCTATTACAGAGGCAAAATACATGGCAGCAACACATGCCTACAAAGAATTAATTTGGCTTAGTTGTTTGTGTTTTGATATTGGTTTTGATGCAGGGCAGATTACTATTTTATGTGACAGTCAGAGTGCCATTTGTTTGGCGACAAATCCAACTTTCCATGCCAGGACGAAACATATCGATGTGCAGTATCACTTTCTAAGAGATATGGTGGAGGATGGAAAGGTCTATTTAGAAAAGGTGGATACTCTGAAGAATGTTGTTGATGCATTGAAAAATCTAGTGAGCACAGAAAAGTTTAGATGGTGTGCAAGTTCGATGGGCCTTGGGGCCTATGATGGTCAATAAATTCAAAGTCTGGAGGAAGCCAATAATTCTTCGTCAAGTGGGAGCTTGTTGGAAAAAGGTGCCTCAACTTGCTAGTTTGAACCTCTAATTAAGACTTGGTGAATTAACTTCAGTTCATGCCTTTACCCCTTTACCGTTGGGAGCCTTTGCAGGTGGCATGGTTGTGCGGTTTACCACCTTACCACGAGGCTCTTCGGTCAATCTAGCGGTTGGGTGGTGGCACTGCCTTACCGTGAAACACTTTACTTTGTCTGGCAGTTGGGTGGTGTTACCGCTATACCGTAGAGTCCCTCTTCTCCACTAGTAGTGGCATGGTGAACTCTGGCGATCTGGCGAACAAATGCTTACCTCCATACCACGAAGGCCTATTGTCTAAGGTGTGGTGGCACGGTGAACCGTGGTGGTCGGTGTTGACGTTTACCTCCCTACCACGAAGGTCTTTCGGTTAAGGTGCGGTGGCACAATGAACCGTGGCGGTCAGCATGGACGTTCATCGCCATACCATGATGATCTTTCGGCCATGGCACGGTAGTGCGGTGATATCGCCATACTGTGGTGTTCTTTCGGCCATGTTGCGATAGAGCGGTGGCACTGCCATAACGTGAGTGCCTATGAAGCTTGGCGTAGTAGCGCGGTAAAAGGAGCTCAAGCCATAGTTGGCTGATCTGACTTGACAGTCAAAGAAATGGATGAATGCATTACGACATGTGGCACGATCTCACTTGTTGATTTTACATCGCTATTGTAAATCAATAATTATTGGATGAATGTTTAAATCTTTGAAAGTGATATATGCATTAATTATAAGATCTGATTCGATGGTTGACAATCCAAATTTAGGCAATTCTCTATAACAGGATTAAATGTTGGGTGGCCCAATGCGTGATTGCAGGGCGGTTTGATCAGAGATCGAGATTGCTTGTCGGTGAAGCGTGTAATTAAATACACTCCATTGGTTGTTGGTTGAGTAAGTGAGAACAGACAAAAAAAGGCATAGAGACTAAGGTGACGGTGTAAGTCCGATTCATTGTATGATGTAGAAAGCATTGTAACAGTGAATGTATCAAACCAAAGTCTATGAGGAGGTCGACTAAGTAATGTTGTTGTGAACTAACATCTGAGAGTGAAGTTTGTAACTCTATATGTAAATTGTTTACTGTAATACAAAGTGAATTTACTTGGTGTGATGGGTTTTTCTCCCATAAGGGTTTTCCCACGTAAATTTGGTGTTATCTCTATGTGTGTTTTATTTTTGTCTTTCTTGTTATACTATGTTTGTGCATCTTAAATGCAAGAAAGTTTTAAATGATGATTTTTTTCACTTCTCTTCTGAGGTTTTAGCGTTAGGAAATCATATTTTGCACCTTTACTTTTCCTTTCATTTGTGTGGAGAAATTCTAGTGGTTTATCTTGATCTTGATAAGCCCTAATTTCTCCACGTCATCATCACTTAAAATAAAAATTGATAATAATTAAATAATAAGGTATTATTTAGTCATTTAGGGATGAAGAGTGAAAATTGGTACAAAGGTGTTGCTCATAGGTCAAGACAATTTAGGGTATCTACAATTTCATTCTTCTTGCTCTAAGCTCAAGGGTGGAGAGCTCAAGGAGTTGCAGGTGGGGGATATATAAAACTAACCAAATTGACTTGAGGGGTGACTACCCAATTGGGTTGTTACATGTAGAGGTTTGACAATAGTATGTGGGTTACACGTTTCATAACAACCAGTGTTTTCCAACCTGCAATTAAACATAGACAATATGATTGTAATGAAAACCTTTTGTTATTTAGACAAAAAAAATGCAATGGAAGACATCATCCAAATTTACCACGACTGTTAGTTAGAGTAAAAATTGTATTTCATTTTCTTCATATGATCAAAAAATAAATGCACAGTATAATTAGAGGTTAGAAAATATTATGTCGATTATCAATTAGTTACTTGTGCTTGTTCAAAGCTCAAGGTTGGAGAGGTCAGGGAGGATTTGTAGGCAAGGGATACACAAAACTAACAAAATTGAGCTTAAGAGTAACTAACCAATAGGGTATTTACATGTAGAGGGTTTTATAATAGTACATGGGTTGCAAGTTTCATAACACCTAGTGTTTTCCAACCTATAATTTTATAAAATAGTAAGAATGTAATGAAAAAGCTTTTGTTATTTACATAGTAGGAATGTAATTAAATTCACGTTCTAAATTTATAACAAGTCTTAGAGTAAAAATTGTGTTTCAATTTCTTCAAATGCTTGAAAAATAAATGCAGAGTTTAATTGCAAGTTGGAAAACCAAGTGAGTTTTGAATAGATGGTTTATGAAACCTACAAACAATACATTATCTATCTCATTCAATTAAGAAAATATGGTGAGTTTTGAGTAGGTCAATTTGATTAGTTTTATTTATCTCCCACCTGCAACTCCTCCCCAAGCTCTCCACCCTTGAGCTTAGAACAAGCAGAATGAAATCACTCACAACCTACTATGTTTTTCCAACTTGCAATTATTTTGTGCATTTCTTTATCTATCATATGAGGAAATTGAAATGAAATTTTTACTCCAAGTAACAATTGTGGGAAATTTTGAAGATGCGTTTTTTTACATTCATACTCTCTAAATAGCAAAAGGTTTTCATTACAATAATTGCAAGTTGGAAAATACCAGGTGTTATGAAACCTACAACCCATGTAGAGTTGTAAAACCCTCTATATGTAACAACCCAATTGGTTAGTCACCCCTCAAGTTGATTTGATTATTTTTATGTATCCCTCGCCTGCAACGACTCCTTGAGCTCTCCTCCCTTGAGATTAGAACAAGCAAAATGAAATCACTCACAACCCACTATGTTTTCCAAACCTACAATTATTTTGTGCATTTATTTTTCCATCATATGAGGAAATTGAAACTAACATAATTGAGTTGAGGGGTGACTAACCAATAGGGTATTTACATTTAGAGGGTTTTACAATACTATGTGGGTTGCAGGCTTCATAACACCCAATGTTTTCCAACTTGTAATTTTATAAAACAATAAGAATGTAATAAAAAACCTTTTGTTATTTACACAGTAGGAATGTAATGAAATTCACCTTCAAAATTTATAACAAGTCTTAGTTAAGAATATAAAAATTGCATTTTAATTTCTTCATATGTTTGAAAAATAAATGCACAATATAATTTTAGGTTGGAAAACATAGTGGGTTTTGAGTATATGGTTTATGAAACCTGCAACCAATACATTATCTATCTCATTCACTTTGGTTTACTTATTTTCAATTTTTTTTAGAGCAGATTCCTTTTTCATTTCATATGTTCTAGTACTTGTTGCTCCAGTTGGCATTGACAAGATCTTAGGAGGCTTCATGTTCGAAACTTTAGTGATGTGCCCTTTCATAATGAGAAATTATGGGTTGTTGACATTGAGATGCACAAAATGAAAAAAAAATTGTACACACGAGGGTTGTGCAAAGTGGCCATTGATCTGGCACTTATTTTTCCCTCCCACAACAATCTGGGTAACATAATGTAAGGCACCTTGAAAATTTACAACTCTTAGAGTAAAAATTGTATTTCAATTTCTTCATATGATTGAGAAAAAAGTGCTCAAAATAATTGCAGGTTGAAAAACACAGTGTATTTTGAGTACTTCATTTTGTACGTTCAAATATAAGTGGTGGAAAGTAGGGGGAGGATTTGCAGGCAATGGATACATAGAAATAGCCAAATTGAGTTGAGGGGTGACTCACCAATTGGGTTGTTGCATGTTTAGGGTTTTCAAACTATATGTGGATTGCAAGGTTTCATAACACCCAGTGTATTCTAACCTGCAATTTTACAAAATAGTATGAATGTAATTAAAAAAAATTGTTATTTAGACAATAGGAATGTAATGTAAGTCACATTCAAAATTTATAGCAATTGTTAGTTACAATAAAATTGTGTTTCAATTCATATGATTGAAAAATAAATGCACAAAATTTATAGCAATTGTTAGTTACAATAAAATTGTGTTTCAATTCATATGATTGAAAAATAAATGCACAAAATAATTGCATGTCAGAAAATGCAATGTGGGTTGTGTGTTACTTCATTCTGCATGTTCAAAGCTAAACAGTGGAGAGCATGTGGAGGAGTTGCATTTTTTGGATACACAAAATAAACGAAATTGAGCTAAGGGGTGACTAACCAATTGGGTTGTTATGTGCATACGGTTTTAAAACAATATGTGGGTTGCAGATTCCATAACACCCAGTGTTTTCCAACCTGCAGTTTTACATAGCATTATGAATGTAATCAAAACCTTTTATTCTTTACATAGTAATAATTCAATGAAATTTACCTTCAAAATGTATCACAACTGTTATTTAGAGTAAAAATTGTATTTCAATTTTTCATATGATTGAAAAATAAATACACCAAATATGGCAAGTTGGAAAACATAGTGGGTTGTGATTTATTTTATTGTGCTTGTTCAAAGCTCAAGGGTGGAGAGCTCGGGGAAGATTTGTAGGTGGGGGATACATAAAACTAACCAGATTGACCTGAGGGGTGACTAACCAACTAGGTTGTTAGGTGTAGAGGGTTTTACAATTGTATGTGGGTTGTAGGTTTCATAACATCCAATATTTTCCAACCTATAATTATACATAGACAATATGATTGTAATTAAAACCTTTTGCTATTTACACAACATGAGTATAATGAAAGGAACCTTCAAAATTTACCATTAATGTAGTTTAAAATTTTATAAGTTGTACAAAAACACCTTTGACTTTCGATCTATCAAAATGCTTTACAAAATCATTATAAGTAAATTGAACATTGCCTACTTGAGCCTCAAGGTGTCTGATATGAGCCTTCAACTTCTAAACTACCTAAGGTTCTTGCAAACACTCCTTTTCTAATGTCTCCATGCACCCTTCTTCATAAGAACAACCTTCCATTGTTGTCTTTATTTTCTCAACTCCATGTCTTTTAGATTACAGCTCTATCTCAACAACATTAAGCTCCTTTTATTTTGATGATAAAATCTTCTTCTTATCTTTTACTTCCTTTTCTAAGTGGTTAATTTTAGTCTTCTTTTTTTTGCTATAGTTTCAACACTTCCAACTATTTCTTTTGCATCTACAAGTTGATCATCAACACATTTTTCCTCATCCCTACTACTCTTACCTGTTAACACACCCCTAGTATTCATTTTCATGATCTTCTAACTTATTTTTCATATCTTTTACTTGAAGTTGTAGATCAGTTGCTCCCTCATGAACCCTTAGGACAACAACATCCCTTTCTTGGATAGAGTTTTCAATGTCTTGAATAATTTTATGTAGCTTTGCAACCAATTTTTTCTTAGCTTTGTGAGTGTCTTTTATGATTAGAGAATGCAGATTTTTTTTAACAAGTTCTTTACAATACTTGTCTACCTTCTCAAATAAGACTTTTATTTCTCCACCCAACTAGTTCTCTTTTTTTGCACTTAGATTTGATTTATCCTTTTCCTTATCATTTATTTCCAATTTTATTTGTTCCATGGAATTCTTAAGTTCAATAATCTTTGACTTCATTTGTTCAACTCCACTTATAGCATCATCTCTCACTTTCTTTTCTTGCACAAATTCATATGCAATACAAAACCTCTCGAGTTTATCCACTTTTTCATTGCCATTTTCCATTTCACATACTCCACATGCTCTTTCCTCAACTTCTCAAGAGTAGGAAGAATCTCTTTAGTCAATAAATTATCTATCTCATTCACTTTGGTCTACTTATTTTCAAGTGTTTTTGAGTCCCTATGTCCCATAATCCACCATCACATCTCCCCCTCCTCGTAAGTCCATTTTGGGTCCTTCTATCCCTTCCACCATAGTTACCACTACATATCTCCCTCCTTCCTTCTTTCTCTCCCTTCCTGTCTCCCACACACACACACACAACCTCTCTCCACCTAGCCCTCCCTCTATCCCTAACTCTCTCTACACCTACCTCTCCTAAATGTGATGATGATGTTTACTAATGGAATAAGACAGAAAGTTTCACTTGTATGATGATGTCTAGAGATAAGGTGGATGCACCTCAACATAGTTGGTTGAAAAAGTACTCAATTAACATCTTTTCTAGATATTTTAAAGATATATTGGAGTTAATGAGTACATTATTTTGTGATGGAGAGTCTAACTCAAAATTTTCACAACCATTCTCTGTTGACATCTCCTTAGATTGCTTGACAAAGGACTCTTCTTTTATGGTTTCCAATCTCTAAGTATAACTTCATCTCATGATGTGAGTTACAGGTGGCGGAGTTGTCTCCAAGAGTCTTTTAAATGCCATATTCCATAGCAATTATGTTGAGGTCATCAAATCCTTGTGAGCGTCCAATTTCCAATTTGTGTCTATAAATCTATGATGAAAAACAACCTTTTGTATGCACTTTGATGATCTCAACACATGTATCATATCAAAAAATGTTATGTTAATTTATTATCAATTAATTTCAGTAAAATATCATGTTAAATTTTAGGTTTGTGAGTTGTAAGAAAATTGTGCAGCTATTGTTCTATTATCTAAATGTGATAGTAAATATTGATATAAAAGCGTTATGTTATATGTGGAAACTATTGCTATTCTTTCTTTTCTCAGAAAAATGCACTTGGACCAACGATCCTTTTCCCTCTAATAATTTATGTTTATTTCTTGTGTTTCAGTTTGAAATAATTTATCTTTAGAAGAGACAAGAGTTTCGTTTAATATAAAAGCCATGGACTTTTTGCACCTAGAATGGCAATTCATACCACCCAATATTGATGTCATATTTTTTGGCATCTTTGTTTCATGTCTTTCTCTCTATCTAAAAAATATTTGTTTGGTAATGCGGGAACATGGCTATTCTCCCTACAAAACGCATTTAAAAACTCCTTTTTAAAAAAATTTCACAATGTTAGTCCTCCTCCATTCATTTACTTCTACTTGCAATTATAAATAACATCAGTCATCCCAACTGTGACTTCTGTAAAAACTACTGTTATACCCATCCCCTTCCGTTAGCATGCATGCGTCAATGAATCTCCCTATCTTGGTGGGTCCCCACATGTCCATTTTAGATGGTATTATGCATGCTATATCTCTTAGGGCACATCCCCATGCAGTTGTTTAGCTTATTTTGGCTAGCAACGACTGCTCAATATTTTAAGGAGTATTTTGTGGAGCTGGTGGCCCCATGAAATTTATTTTTCCTACTTATGTTTGAAATTTTAAGTTTTTGACTCTTTCATTTACTGTAGATTACAAAGTGCTAATGTATTATCACTTCTTCTATGACCAATTATTCATTGAGCCCTTGTGTACACTAGGAAAAAACTTTGGGTAATAATCATCATTAGCAGAAAAAAAAAAATTCACCTACATTGTCTTGTGAAAGTAAGGAAATGAAATTTATGAAACCACGTTGAGGAATTGGATGGTTTGTAGTATTATCTATGAAAAATAATAAGTGGTTGGTACCTATATTAAAACAAAAAAAATCATAATATGATTTGGTGTCAGTTATACCAATCCAAATTTTTAATAAAACTAATTCTATAAATAAGTATTCATCATATTGCAAAAGGTGAAAAGGTGAAATAGGTGTGGAGCTCATTCACACATAAGTGAAAAGGTGAAATAAGGAGTGGAGAAATATAGTTCATTCACATAGAGGTGAAATAACAACTACTGCTAGTAGCCAGACTTATACATAACAAACTATTCATACATCTTGGAGCTTGTTATTTACCAATAGGCATAAATGTCGAAATGCATCATAATTGAAATGCAATACATAGACATAAATGAGCTCCATAAGTTTAATTTTACTACAAACTATTCAAACTTACGCCCATGTCAAACAAAGGTTGCTAGTTATGAATCCCAAATAATAGGATCATAATAAATCATGTAATGTTTGTAACTTTTTCTCTATGCTGGAATAATGATATTATGTTACCATGATTTAATTGTAAGACTCCAATGCTAACACACTTTTCTCCCTAATCAAATATCCTTTTACCATGCTTTGAAACTTGCTTGAAAGAAAATTAAGTTCAGATACAGTTGAACAAGTTTATGTCCTAAATCAACCTAGTGATTTTTTCTCTGTCATTTTTAGGAAACCATGCAAGGTTGTCCCAACTATTATCCATTGAAATTTCACTTTGTGGTCAAACTAACAATAATTTTCTAGATTAATCATTGTGTCAGATCCATATCTGATGTTCTTTGAGATCATAGATCAAATGATGTGGACCATGTGGTTGGATATGTTGTCTTGTATGACATGGATATGCCATCTACAACCAATATTATACATATTACGGAGGTGCTACAAATATGCTTTAAGTTCAATCACTTTGGCGAACCCTATCTTAATTCTTCAGCCTAACATGTGAAAGATAAAGTAGCAACCAACTACTATGTCTTTCTATACTTCAATAGTGTTTTTGATACTACTTGTAGGAACATATTATTTAAAAGGCTTCTAGACCTAAGCTTTTAAGAGGTCTTGATATTTGGTTATAACTTTATATGAGAAACCCTTTGAGAAAACCCAAACTAGATTAAGTTCCACATGTGACAATCATCACACTATATGTTTCTTCCTCAGATCTCCAATTCTCTTTATGGTTCAATAACTAGGATTTCTATCTTAAGAAGTCTACTACAAAACAAAGGTATACAATATCATCGAAATGTTCCAACCATTGTTATTACCTTCAAATATATAATGGGTCTATTAGTATACCCTTGTATATGATTCATATATCGCATAGCTTGTGATTTTATTTAGTTTATTTGCATAGTGATCTCATGAACATTGAAGTGATATTCACAACCATCTTCCAAAATAAAAATGCATCTTAACATCTTACAAGATTGAATTATATTTCCAAGATGTTTCTGAACCAAATATATTCATACTATAAAATCTTCATTGTCAATAAAAAAAATGGTCCTAATAATTAAGCTTCTTCAATACAATTTAAATTCTCTTATAGCGAAAAAGGCATAAGTTAAAAGTATGGAAACAACAACTTGATCTTATTCATACACACTTTGTGTTTCTACATTATCAATGTGTATTTTTGAAGTGGTTTTTATTAATATCAATTCAATCTCCTCAACCCGCCATTCATAAGACATACAAAAAGCCCATTTCCAATGAACCTGAATGGTCCACTTGACACTCTTTGCATCTAGGTGAAATTTTCATTACTCATATTTTATTAATAGATAACAAGAACACATTTCTCATGAACTTCAATGATCCACCTGGCACTCATCATGTCTAGGTAATGATTGCAGGTTTGATACAATGGATTCAATCTAGCATCATGAACCGTGGGATAACATCAATGAACACAGTTAGGAATTGTGCCTAGAACACAGGACTTCCAACAAACCATCCATCCTTCCTTACCATTTTGGCTATACCACATATAACCATGGAGTTTCCCACAATCAAGTCCACTTA